>CM021108.1:353257228-353787030 GCA_007115665.2 Sequoiadendron giganteum
TGGCCCAAAAAATCCTTTCTGCTGCATTGTTGTCAAAAAGCTTCGCATTGCCTCCATCGCCACCCGTTTCTTGTTTAAAGTAGACCCTGGACGAAGCAAACAGTTAAAGATTTAAAAACATAGGTTTCCTTAATAATAGATTTTTTCGTCTAGATTGTTATCATTATATTGATATGTCTCTGAGCACATTAATGTCATATGATGCGAAGAAATCTTGCTTCTATCAAAGCAATATTCCACACGCTCCACCAGCTTCAAAACCCGTCTAGCAATCACTTCTGCCCTGACACGGCCTGTCCTTTGCTTCATAACGTACCCGCCACTCCACTTACAGGTTCTTTCCATTAATGGCCTCTTATACCCCCACCTAAAAAGGCCCGCCACCCGACCAACCACCCGCAAGTTTTTACCTTTTTATTAAAATAAATAAATATTATATTATATTAGATAATAATATAATACATATTATATATTATAATAATTAAAAATCTTAAAAAATATATATCTCTTTAAAATTCTTTTCTAAAAATAAAAAATTTAAAATAATAAATGTAAAATCTAAAAACAAAGATATATTTGTAATAACATATTATATTAGATAATAATATAATGCATATTATTATATTATACATATTATATATTAATATAGATAATATAATATATTGTATATTAAAATATATAATGTAGATAATATAATATATTATATATCAAAATATATAGTAATATAATTAATATTATATATGATAAAATGTAGATATTAATATATAATATATTTATAATAAAATTAAACTTGGATTTAGGGTTAGGTTTAGAGGTACAGTTATGATTGGAATTAGATTTGGGTTGGGTTACATTTTAGGGTTATGATTGGGTATTAAATTAGGGTTAGGAAAAATAATGTTAGGATTAGGGTTAGATTAAGGTTTATAGTTTATGGTTAGGGTTAGATTTAGAGTTCTGGTTATGGTTGAGATTAGATATGCAATTAGGGTTAAGGTTTAGGGTTACAATTAGGGATTTGGTTAGAGTTAGGGTTAGGATTAGGGCAAGATTAAGGTTACGATTACTGTTTTAATGGTTAGGGTTATAATTAGGGTTAATGGTTAGATTAGGGTTAACATTAAGGTTAGTTTTTTTAGAAATTTTAAGGTTCTATAATAAAGCTTGGGATTAGGGTTAGATTTATGGTTAGGGTTGGGGTTAGGATTAGGGTTAGAGTTAGGGTTAGGGTTAGGGATTTGGTTAGAGTTAGGGTTAGGTTTAGATATGAGATGAGGGTTAGGGATTTGGTTAGAGATAGGGTTAGGGATAGGGTTAAAGCTAACTATGACGATTAAGGTTAGGGTTAGGGTTATGGTTAGAGTTATGGTTATGATCAAGGTTAGAGTTAGGGTTAGGGTTAGGGTTAGGGTTAAGGTTACATTTCAATTATGGTTACAATAAAATTAGGGTTCAATTACAAAGGGTTATGGTACAATTATTAGTATTAGGGTTCAATTAGGGTTATGGTTAGTATTAGGGCTAGATAATAGTTAGGGTTAGCATTATGGTTAGAGTTACAATTAGGATTAAGGTTAGAGTTAAGGTTAGGGTTAGGATTAGGGTTAGGGTAGGGATAGGGTTAGAGCTTAGGTTTAGGGTTACAATTAGGGTTAGGGTTAGGGTTAAGGCTATGTTTTAATTATGGTTACAACAAAATTAGGGTTCAAAATTTACAAAGGGTTATGGTACAATTAGTGTTAGGGACAGGTTAGGGTTACGATTAGGGTTCAATTACAAAGAGTTATGGTACAAATAGATATAGGGTTAGGGTTAGGTTGGTATTTTTATTTTAATTAAATGATTGAGATTAGAGTTGGGTTAGGTTACAGTTTAGAGTTATGATTAGGTATTTAGTTAGGGTTAGGGTTTACTGTTCGGGTTAGGGTTAAGGTTAGGAAAAATAGTGTTAGGATTAGGGTTCATGATTTAGGATTTATAGTTAGAAATTTAGAGTTTTGGTTATGGTTGATTTATGGTTAGGGTTGGGGTTAGGGTTCTAGCTAGGGTTAGATTTATGGTTAGGGTTAAGGTTTTGGGTTATGATTAGGGATTTTCTTAGGGTTAAGGTTAGGGTAGGATTATGAGAAATAGTTTTAGATTTAGGGTACAAGTTAGAGTTATGAGAAATAGGTTTAATACAGGTTAGGGTTAATGAGAAATAGTATATTTTTTTTAATAATAAAGCTTGGGTGAGAGTTACATTTATGGTACAATGAGGGTTAGAGTTAGTATTAGGGTTCAATTAGGGTTAGATGGTTAGTATTTGGGTTAGCTAACTGTTACAATTAAGGTTAGAGTTAGGGTTAGTGTTAGAGTTATGATTAGGATCAAGGTTAGGGTTAGAGTTAGGGTTAAATAAAATTTCGTTTCAATTATAAAGGGTTATGGTATAATTATTAGTATTAGGGTTAGGTAACATTTAGAGTTAAGGCTACAGTTAGGGTTATGGTTAGAGTTATAGTTAGGATCAAGGTTAGTGTTAAGGTTAGGGTTAGGGTAAGAGTTAGGGTTAGAGTTAGAGTTAAGATCAAGGTTACGATTAAGGCTATGTTTCAATTATGGTCACAATAAAATTAGGATTCAATTACAAAGGGTTATGGTACAAATAGGTATAGGGTTAGGGTTAGGGTTATGGTTAGCATTAGGATTACAATTACGATTTTAGTTTGGGATTTCCTTAGGGTTAGGGTTAGGGTTATGGTTACTATTAGTGTTAGGGTTTTGAATGCTAATTTTCTAACCCTAACCCTAATATAACCCTAATCCTACTCATTAGTATAACTGTAACTCCAAGTTTTAACCTATAATCCTAACCCTAACCCTAACCCTTACTCTAATCCAATGATTTATCATAGAACCTTAACCCTAATTAGATAGTAACCTTAACCATAACTAAAATTAAACCCTAAGCCTAATTGTTAGGGTTAAAGTTAGGATGCACATTGAGGATAGTGTTAGGGTTAGCTTTAGAATTAGGTTTTAGGGTCATTTTTACAATTAAGGGTTGTTTTTATATTTCGCTTAGAGTTGGGGTTAGGATTCAGTTTAGGGATAGGGCTATGGTTAGGTTTACGTTTAGGGTTATGGTTATTAGAGTGCATGCAACTGATTAATAAAAGAAAAAATATTTAGGGTTAGGTAATTAGGGTTGAGATTGGGGTTAGGGTTCTAGTTGCGGTTAGGGTCATGGTTAGTGTTATAAGGATAGGATAAAGGTGAGGGTTAGGGTTAGGGTTAAGGTTTCAAGAAAAAGAGTTACGTTATGATTAGGGTTAGGGTTAGACTTAAGATTTGGATTATAGTTTAGGGTGTAGCATTTGTCTTTAGTTTAGGGCAGGGATAACTTTAAGAAACCCCCCCCTCGACGCAGGTGTAAAATCCTGGTGAATCCTGTATACTTCTCGATGAAAAATATTAATTTTATTGGCAAGTATTTCGTTTTTCGAGAAAAAAAAATCCCCATTGGCGAATCTTTTATAATCCTTGGAAGTCTATGGAAAACTGTGGTGAATTGAAATTTTTTTAAATCGAATAAAATATTTTTCATTGGCGAATAAACCCATTTTTCAAACCAAATTTTTTTTTCCATTAGCGATTAAAATCGTTTTTCAAAGCAAAAAGTATATTTTCATTGGCGAATTAAAATGAATCTCAAAATAATAATAAAATCCAGTGGCGAAATAAAAATCATATGGGCTATTCGATGGAAGTAAATCTCTAAAGCACTAGACTTGCGATTTGAAACCTCTGAAATATCACTAGAACCGTTAGATTTCTAGAAATCGATGGTTGAGATTTTATTACCGTACAAATGGTTATAAAGTTTTGTTTCTTAGCGATTGGGTGACCTCGGCGGGATGCACAACTTTCGAAGTGACAACTCATTTAATGAATTATACGATGCCATTAAGGGATGTCTTCTCAAACACCAACTGGATAGATTTAACGTAATCTTTTAAATCCTCTGAAAGGATAGATCTTAAATAAGGTATTAAGGAGTTTGGAGAAATGGATTTAGTAGCAGATTGTCACTTCCTGCTGGTAAAGTTAAGTGAGCCTGCATATGAGGAAAGGTGGTAGCATTTTGAACTCCATACTTAGAGTTTCCTCAAAATGGTACTTCCAGCCGATATTAGGGTATGGGAAGATGAAATTGTGGCCTTCATGCAACCAAATTTGAATTGGCCTGAAGAAGAGCAACTTGACATCATTTCCCAGCTACGTTAGTGGCGTGGAAAGAGAAAACCAGCTATGTCGAGTACAACAGAGTAATTTTTGTTTTAGAAGAAGAAGAAGAAGAACGCGCTGAATTTCATAATTTTGTTATGGAAATGCAGTTGGAAATGTACAAAGTCCCGGAACCTCCAGCTGTTTAACAACATACACGAATCCTTTAGTGAATTGTGAATTTGTGACACATAATGATAAGGGGCGTAGTTTCAGCTTTTGAGCGCTTTTTGAATTTTGATTGTACAAGGTGTGGGGTGACAGGTCTGTGAAACCACATTTTTGGCATTAGAGAGATAAAATAATATATTTCTAAATCTTTCTATTTATCAAGGCTTCCTTTTAATTATGAATGAATTTTGTTTCTTCATGATAATTGTTCAATGTTTATCTGTTAGTGTTAGGTCAAATTTAGAATGCTTATTTTTTCATCTCTAAGACTTTGTGTTTAGATTAATTCATCACTCATTGACTCTTTTCAATGCCTCAAATCTCGATGTTGTACATTTCATTTCATTTAAATTCTCAATCTTTTTGAAGAAAGTGTGGTTGGCAGTGGTAGTGGCGGCAATTAATGCCATATGTGATATGAACATACGAAGCAATTTCTTGGATAACTCATAGCTTTAATGAAACAAGATTTGTAATGATTTCATATCGTTTGAATGAGTGATTTTGACAGCTTGTCAACTTGAGGTAGAGTTCAAGTTGGCACGTAGCAAGACGTTAATCAAATTAGAAATTTTAATTATACATGCTGGTAGCGGCATTGGTGGCCCATAAATAGGGATAGTATTAGTGATTCAGTGATTAGTAGATAGTGCCATAAGGGTTTTTATTTTCTAGGGTTAATAAGGATTCACAAAGAAGATGATGCAGTATTGGGGATACTGTAAATTCTCCTACCTACAATTATGTAGTTACAGAGTAATCAATAAAAGACGAATTTCCTTCAAGTTCAGAATGGGTGGAATTGGAAAGAATTTGATTTGGTTAACCTAAATTTTCAGATGGGTTTTGAACCAGGATGAGGAGCTCTGATGGAGATGATTGCTATCTGAATGCATAGAGGCTATAGGTAAAAGTTGGGAATAGATTTGCTTCTCCTTCTGTATTCTAACAGCTCCCATTTCCCCAGCATGGTTGGCTAGGCAAGCCCCATGCATTTATTTTCAAAGAGACATTTGTTTTTCATCTTATGTACGACTCTGGTTCTCGAAGGGGATAAGTACATTTTGTATCTTCACGGCTCCCATTCCCCCAGGAGTGATTGGAACCCCCTTTGCCCATAATGGTTGGAAAATCCACCAGCAGAAGTTTGGAAACATGAATTTATTTTCAGAGCCACATTTACTTTTAGAGATAGATGTGTATTAGGTTTTCAACAACAAAGCTTGGAAATTGCAAATAATTTGTAATCCATTGTAGCGAGCAACAAAACAGGAGCTACAGTGCTACTCGTCTGTAAAAAGATATGTAATAATGTGACATTAAAATTCAGTTGCAATAAAATAAATGGTTGTGTTGTGTTATTCTTGAATCTTGATTCCTTGAATCTTCGTTATTCATTTACGTTTAAGCGTAAAGAGTTGTTTTCTGAGTTCAAAACTTCAGTGTCTATTAATAATTTAATATATTCAAATCAGTTTTTTTTCTTTTTAGAAATTAAGTAATATACTCTATGCAATATGCACTTAAGAATTCATGGTTACTCAAGTTTCAAGTTCAACCGTTGGATGAACATTTGATGTATGGTTGTAGTTACATTCCGTAATGAAATGAAGAGAGCGATGGCCTTCCCAATTTAAACCTCCGGAATTACCCTATAACCGTTAGATTTAGAAAGATCAACGGTTAAAACTTAAGATTATGACAATAGCAAACAATCAATATGAAAATTTTATGACGGTTTGGTCATTTAAATGCCTATAAAAAAAATTGTTTAATTTACAAATTTTTATATAAAATCTTTTATAAATGGAAGATCTTGAAAAATTAGAAAACAATGATAATTATTAGTGATAAATATAAAAATCTACTGTTATAATTAACAATTAACAAAAGTTTCTAAAATCGTATTAAAAATAAATCTTGTTAAATATATTCTAAAAATTAAAAATAATTATGTTTTATTTTGAAAAGATTCTAAATTAATATATATTTTTATAATAATATTATAAATCACATATATTAATATAAAAAATGATAGCTATTAATATTATAAAAAGTCAAAAGTTTCTAAATTCATATTAAAAATATTCAAAAAAGTTATATTCTATTTTCTTTTTATAATAAAAATTATAAAATGATATATATTATAAATTAAAATACTATATAATAATTTTTTACGGTTTAATAAAAATATAGCAAGTTAAACTATACGGTCTAATAAATTTTATAGCTACAATATACGGTCTAAAATTGAAAAAACAGTCAAATATTTAATAGACCATCAAATTCCAGGCCTGCTGTCAACTGTCAAGTGATTAATGTTTATTTTTAAAGTTAATATAATAAATTAATCAAGTTTCAACCGTTGGATGAACATTTGATGTATGGTTGTAGTTGCATTCTGTAATGACATGCACAGAGCGATGGGCTTCCCAACTTAAACCTCTGGAATCACCCTATAGCCGTTAGATTTAGAAAGATCAATGGTGAAGAATTTGCAACTTGTAGATGTAAGACGTGTCATTCACTTTAATGTTCCAATTTTGAGAAACAAAGCATTTAAAGCACTTTGTACTGCTAAGTGTCAACTTGTCAAGTGATTAATGTTTATTTTTAAACTTTAAAGTTAATATCATAAATTACTCAAGTTTCAACCATTGGATGAACATTTGATGTATGGTTGCAGTTGCATTCCGTAATGAAATGCACAGAGCGATGGGCTTCCCAACTTAAACCTCTGGAATCACCCTATAACCGTTAGATTTAGAAAGATCAACGGTTAAGAATTTTCAACTTGTAGTCTTGTAGACCGAACTCCTAAGATGTGTCATTCACTTTAAAGTTCCAATAACGAGAAAAAAAGCATTTAAAACACTTTGCACTTTGAAATTGTACAGTGATTTTTAAAGTCTTCAATCTTCAGATTGCTCATTGGCCATTGCAGTGCACCACCCTATTTTGGATTCCATAGTTCCACTTCCAACAACGCCATTCCAGTTTTCAAGCATCAGGACTCGAAATTTGGGTAAGTGAAAGAATTCCCGTGGCTACGTTTCATCGTTTGACATTTCTTAAAATCTTATTTTGTCAAAGTTTGAAGTTTGGTTTTAGACTTTAGAGACTCAAAAATTCATTAAAATTAAGGAGGACTAATAGGTATTACTTATTAGGGAATTCAAATTTCACAACTTCACATTTGTACAAGCATGTCTACCACCAGTACCACTAGAGCAATGTCCGATAAAAAAATACATTATGCAGAATTGCTTAAAACCCCAGGTTTCACCGATGGGTACCATGATATTTATGATCCTGAAATCTATGGTAGGCATACCTCATAACTTAGATTTTCATCTCAGAATAAGGCTACAAAGCAAACAAAAGTTAATAGTGTTAGTGCACCGTGGGTAACTGGATTAGGGCACATGATGTTACATGAAGTTTTCCCTTGCCCAGAATTTATCATGGTCTGTGCCAAAAATTATGATGATAAGAAAAGAGCAATTGTTAATAAAGATAACCAAGAAGAATTGTTATCCATTAATATAGAAGAACTTGGAAAAGTGTTGGGGTTTACAACTGAAGAATTTGGAAACCACCACATTGACCTAGAAAAACTTGCTAGTGATTATGAAGCAGTGGAAGAAAGGCTGAAAAATGATTTCTTAAATAATATAGTTAAGGATAGAAACAAATTGAAAGGTGATCAGAAGCCTCCTTATAATTTGGATTTTTTTAAACCATGGGTTCAGGATACTATTTCCATGCTAGCATTTTGCCTCAGTCTGGATAGCAATTTGGAAGTGGGTGCAAGCCTCCTTGAAATGGTATATAATATCCATTATGCTGATGAACATGTCAAATATAATTATACTCAGCACATTGTAGAATCCATGCATAAACAATTTTTAATGATTAAAGCAAGTTCCACGAAGACATTTAGGTTCACAACCTACTTGTGCTATCTTTTTCTATTCAAATTTAGTGGAATATTTCTGACCACCAAGCTTCAGATTCAACCCTATAGTAATTCAGAGGAAAATAAAATGGCTCTAGTATATGAATGGACCATTGAGATAAGGATGCATGATTCTCGAAGGAACTACAGTCATTTTGTAGACTACTTTTTGGCTCCATTGCATCAAGTAATTACAAATAATCCAATGCCTAGATTGCCTATGTCATGTAGAAACTGCATGCAACTAGGAAAAGAAATACAATTGGCTGATTGGTACTTAATGGAAGAATATACTGTGCTAAGATTTTATGGATCGGGAGTACAACCATACAAACTTCCAATACATGTGATAGAAAGGGTTTTTGCATTGGAATATGTAAGGCAGGTGTAGAGTGTTGATGAACTACACTTTCTCAGTCAGCAAAAGAAGACCTTATTTCCTTCTTTACCTTTTTCATGTGGAGGGTTCACATTCGAGAGAAAAGCATTTACTGTGGCACATAATCTTTTGAATTTTTTTGCATTTGATGCTATCTGTCACTGGCAATATGATCCATGTGACATCATTAAATCAATGATTGTGGCCAATAGGAATGTTGCAAATAGAATTCAACATCAAAGTAAACCCTTGCTTGAAAACTTGAGAAACAAGGATTCTTGGGATGAGGTCAAAATAGCAATGGAGAAAAGTGTTGTTGAGAATGGTATTCCTTTTGAACAATTTTTAGGTGAAATTATGGCATTGCACCGAAAGACAAATAGGACATACAAAATTTTTTATGAAAAAAGTGATAAACCATCTAGTAGAGTAAAAATTCCAGGTTCTCTAGAGAAGGATGTTATAGATAAAAAATGGTCACGATAAAAAATTACTGCCTTTTGGTCTATGAGGAAGGACCTAGGAGAAGAAAGAGCTCTTGCAGAGTATGATGATAACGAAGAAGATGAAGAGTTTAGCAAATTGTGGAATATAGAGCATCTTGATGAACATGATGAATCTGATGATGATATTGATATGGAAGAAGAAGAACGAAGCCATGCCAATTACAAACCTATTTTAAGTGAGGCCGCAAAAGAAGAATATGCTCAAACATATACTACAGGAGCAGCCATACTTCAAAAAATTGGTTATGAAGGTGGTCCTTTGGGGTCCAAAGGACAAGGCCCTTCAACAATACAAAGTGTTGAGCATAGAAAACCAGTTGATAAATCCGGCCTTGGGTTTGGAGGTGAAAAAGTAGACCAAGGGGATACAAGACAAAATCAATTTGTTAGAGCTTCTAGTCCTCATCCTCATGTCAGATACAATCACAACTAGGACATGCCCTTGGTGGACAGCCTAGCGCAATTGGGAGTGCCATTGGTGGCGATGGTATGGGTAGTAGTACTAGTAGTGGTCAACATGTGCTACAACGACAAATTACACACAATACTAAGAGGAAAACAAAAAAAGATACCACAGAAACACCAGGTGATCAAGGCAATCAAAAGAGGCAAAGGATTTTGATAGGTCCAAGTCACACTATCAGTGGATCCACCAGTACCACAAAGGAGTTATTTCCAGAAACTCCCACAAATCCAGTTAGTGTGGGTGTGACATCATTAGCAACTGCAAGTACTCCTATTCCTTCGCCATTCAAGCATTCCATTGTTCCCGCCTCCCCAGGTTATGATTTCATTGAAGAGTTTAAAAAGAAATCAGACTTGAATAAAAAAGAAAAGAAGCAACTGATGGAGAGTGCGTCTGCTGTAACTTCAAAGACTGCAACAACCATGGTATTACCCACATTTGACACAAATAAAGAAATCATGGAGTACACAATTGTTGTTCCCACAGTTCAAAACAAACCAACAAATTAGATGGATTGATCTGAATACCAGGTAACTAATTTTCAATTGGATTTTTTTGGCCTGAAAAATACTGACAAAATTAATGTATCAAAGAAGAACAATGAATTGGTGTACACATCATTGCTAAAGCAAGATAGAGAGAAGAAAAGGTTGCAGACCCAAATAGAAAAGTTACAAGCAGACCTAGCAAGTGAGAAAGCAAACAGGAAAGCAGCAGATAATAAGAGCAATGAATTAGAAAAAAGAATAATAAAATCTGCCTCTACATCAACAAGCAAAGAGGATAAATCAAATGAGAGAGAAGTGAATGACCTGAAGCGAAGGCTAGATGAGAGCAACAAGAAATATGATGAGGAAAAATCCACTTCAAAAAAATTAAGAGTAAGCATTGCGAATGGAAATGTACAGTGGGAACAAAAATTGGAGAAACAAAGAAAAACAATTGAAAGATTGGAGAAAGAGCTGACAGAAGCAAAAGAAGAAATTAAGTCTTCTCAAAATAAGTTATCTGCATTTTGTAGAGATACGGTGAGGCATATGAAACAAAATATCTGGGATGAAATAATGCAGAGGTTTGATCATTTGTGTGACATGTTTCAATTGATTGATGCTATTAGACAAAATTATAAGAAGCTCAACAAATATTTAATGTACAACAAAAAGGTGTTGGAATTAGAGAAATCTGCAAATGAAGTTCTACAAACAGTCTACAAAGCCAGTGACAATGATCTGAAATCAAAAGGGATTACTAATCGGATTGAAACCTCAATGAAGTTGTCATCTATCATTGACATTTTTTTGAGAATGTCTGGAACAAAGGAATATTTGCATTTGGTTGTAGACAAGATGAAGGTGGTGGATGAAAAGGTAAGGAACTTCACAGAGCTTGGTTTTCTAGAGGCTTTTGACACAAATGAGCGATTCATTGGAAAGGATGGTTTCAGAAAGAAGATGGAAGGTGCAAGGAAGATTGATTTGGACCAGTTTCCTCAGAACCCAGATGTGAACTATTTTAATTTGGATTCAATCAGAACATTGATAACCTTGAATGCAAAATTGACTGAAGAATTCAAGACAGGTTCCACTTCTAATTACAATCATGAAATGTTAACAAAACTTCAAGTCAAACAACATCAGTTAGAACAAATGGAAATTCCACCTCCTGAAGAGTGGAAGTTGCTAGAAAAGGTGATACAGTGACTTGATTTTTTATTTTCAACCATTAATAATATGAGTTTCCAAGTTCCAACTCAGCTCTGTGCAGATTTGTCTTTGGGCATTGGCAAGATTTTGCATTGCCAGTGCCAATATGTACCCCTTCATGTGAAATTCAATTAAAAAGCTCAAATTCAGACTTTAGTAATGTGATGATGTTCAATTATCTGTATTATTTATTTTATCATTTGAACTACCTGATGAACTTGATGGAACTTCTAATTTTTCTCTTTGAATTCCTCTTTGTCTTGACCTTGTCCTGGTCTGTCAATGTGTCATATTGTTTGGGAAAGAACCTAAGGTTGGGGTTTTTATTTTGGTTTTCATGAAAATCCTAATGTCGTATGTAATACCTTGGGTGAAAATCTATTCGGATGTTACCTTTTTTGGGTGGGTTTTGTTGGTGTTTACTAACCTAAACAAAGTTTGTCTCCTAATCTACCTATGGAATTGCCAATTCCAATCAAGGGCATGGGATGATTACAACATTATTTCATAACTTATGATAGTCATTTTATTTGCAATTTGGCAGCAAGCTCTAAGTAAAGACATACAGACACTTGACTTCACAAACTCGTACAATTTAAACTAGTGCCATATACCATTGGGGAGTCAAATTCACAAACATTTAAAATTTAACAACAGATTCAATTTTTCAAATACATAGCATATAAGATCCTTGGAAATATTGCATTACAATAGTGTCAATCCATATCCTAACCCAATACTTCTTACTAAATCCCTTTACAAACATATCCATCCATGATTCCATCCAAGCATTTTAATTAATTCCTTGAATTAAAGCCAAAATGGAAAACATACACACCAGAGTACTGAGCAGTGAGATGAACACTGTAATCCTTGATTATACTATTCAAAATAATGATATGTTTATACAAAGGAGAGACATGAGCTCGAAATATAACATCATAACTCAAATGCTAGAACTGTTGCGAAACATCAAATCTTCATAAGCCTAAAACCCCATTACCGAATAACCCAAAACCTAAATTGTATTAATATTGAAATAACTAGTTCTTACAATCTGTTCTGCAACTATACCTAGAATTGACCTCAAAATATCTGACTTGCCAACCCCTATTTCTGGCCTTGAAATCCTTCTTATAGAAAACGAAGGAGCAAACAAGCATCGGGCTAGAAATTACACATGTCATTGGTCAATTATTAATAGACCATAATCAGTTATACTATAACCGCTGAGCTGTTAGTTGCCGGTAATAGACACTGTTTTACTCCTCTTTGGTTAAGTACTTGTCCACCCATCTCTGGTATTCCTCATCCGTTGGCCAGTTAAAATTCACCACCTCGATCACCTTAGTATTGTAAGGTGTGTACCTCACCGCAACCTGGTTAGCCTCTCTCTCAAAAGATTCTAAGAATATGCTGGTATTAATTATTTTATCCATACTGCTCACCAGCAAGTCATAGTCTGGTCCATCACAAATCAATTTGATTTGTGCATCAATAACCTATTCTGCCCTATCTTGCCACTGCTGCAACATCTTAATATTTCCCTGTGCATCTATTATATCTGGCAGAAAAGTATCATTCTAGTCATCAAAACTCTTTACCAGTTCTCTAATTTTTCTACTCAAATCATCAGGTAGGGCCTGGAATCCCTTCAATGATTTCATAGAAATTAGAGTAGGCTTCAATGACTGAGGCCTATTGTCTGCATCAAACCTGGAAGCCTTAAACATAACATCTAAATCAGTGGCCCGAGGGATCCACTTCTCAACCAAAGGCATAACTACTTCCCAATCTCTGTTAATGTTTTTAATTCCACCCAAGAACAAAGAATACAAAGAATGTATAGATGGCAACCTACAATCAACCTTCTCATTTAGATGCCTCAAAACGGTGTCAACCACCTCATTGTGTTTAGCAATTGCATCATCCTCACTTGCCTTTAGGGCAGCCTGCAATTCTATGATTTTATTCAACATTTGCTTCTTGGTAGGATCCACATAATACTCAACTTCCTCTTCAACTGGCTCTGGTGCAGGGCTGAGAGCAGGTGTCTGAATGGGGGACCCAGGAGTAGAAATGATTGGGATATTAAGGGGAATTGACCCTGAAGTAGTGGGTAGTGCTCTGATACCAGGGGCACTGGAGGATTCTCCTACCTACCCATATTTCAGTCTATCTACTTCAGACTGCAGCTCAACATTCCTCTGTTGTATTCTACTATATTCCCCAATTATTACATTGTATTTCTCCATCAGACTCTTCTTTTCAGCTTCCTCCCTTTCAGCTATCTTTTGGGCCAATTTGGCCACATTCAATGTCAAGCTTGTGGCTTCTATTGTTGAGGTTTCAGAAGCTCTCTTGATGATGAGCCCTCCCCTTAGACTTGGGCCAATATCAGCCACATTTGGTTTTCTACCCTGGGGTGCCAATGCCCATATGGCCAGAGTTTCATATTCCTCACTAAAAGCAGAGTCTTGCAGAGTTGCCTTAACCTCTTCCTCACTGTTTTGCAGAGGATGCTTGGACTGCAGGATAGCATTGAATGCTACAGCATCAGCTATGTCCCATTCAGGCAGAAGTAAGACACCAGCTTGAGTCACAAGTCTCCTTCCTTCCTCAGGAGTAATTCTCTTGAATTCCTCCATTAGTTCGGCCTTAACTTCATCATCATTCTCCTGTTCAAACCTATCAGGTCTTGCATCTCTCCTTCTCTTGCATTTATCCTGATATTCCTCTAATTTCATTCTCCAAATTAACTGCAAGAATACATGAGTCTTCACGAAGGCATCATCATCCGGGAATGCCTTGCAGGCCTCCATCCTGGCATCCTGTACACGCTGCCCCTTTATATCCATATCAGTTAACACCAATTGTGTTGATCTAGGAGGAGAAGGGATACCAACATGCATGTCTTGAACATTTATAATTATTTCATCCATCAGAGCCTCTTGTGTTTCCTCAACCCTTTGCCTCTTTAGGCTTGGCTCTGATAGTAACTCTACAAGATCATTTCACAGTGGTGAATCTAGGTCCACAATCCTTATCCCTCTAGGTTTCCTGATCCCTTGACCCAGTTGTGATGATGCTTGCATTATTTATTTTCCCCTTTTATCTCCTACCTCCTCATCACTGCTATCATCTCTCTTCCTCTTGTATAGAGGCCTGTCCTTTGGTGGCTGATAAGTTGGCCTTGATTCTTCAGGCCTCGCCTCTGGTCTCTGAATTACCAAGTCCAGTTCCAAATTGAATTTCTTGGTTTTCAAGGTGCTCATGATATCTTTGAAGTTATTCATTAAGAAATCTATTCTTTTATGAAATGGAGTGAACTCCATCAATGGATTATATTTTGGATCCATTTTATGCACCATAGCCAGCAGTTTCTCATAGGCAATCCATTTCTCTTTATTCAATTCCTGCCTGCTCAAATCAAACTCATTTCTGATTAGATCCTCAGGAAAATTGAAAACATGCGCAAACTTTCCACCTTTAATTCATTGCCTGAATAGGGCAGAGAATCCCTCGGGGTCATGCTGCCTCTTAGATCCACTCTTCAAATGATAATCATCAAAAAATCTTCCAAAGTGGACCCATCCTCCCTTGGAAAAGACAAAATTAGAAACAACAATATAATCAGGGAACAAAAGTCCCTTTTCCTTTCCCTGTCAAATTATCCTCATGAATGCAACCTAGCTGCCACATGACCTCGACAAATCCCATCCTTGATGGTACATTATATGGGAGAATGTGAGGATCTCCTTGGAAACCATAAACCCTTAGGACAGTGCTTACGGGGTATAAGATGATGTCACCCCAATTGTGGCACACCTTCAAATCAGGCTTCCTCACTTTGGGTCAGAGGAAATCATGCAAATCCTCAGGGACCTTTGGCACATTTACCACCAATCTAGCTCTAAGTCTGGAAGCAAAATAGTTATCAAATTGCACAAAGCTAGCACCTCCCCTGTTGCAAGACAAATCTGCACTCCAAGCCTGTACTGGTAATCTTTCTCCATTCACTTCTTGCCTCAACACCATTTTATCTAAGAAGAAGTTGGAATTCTTGTACAAGAACATATGCATTAATAGGGAGTACCAAAATAAAGGAGTACTAGTGTCCCCCATATGCAACTTCAATAAACCCTCATGTATCTTTTCAGCAAGAAAAGATGCATAGTCGTACACTACAAAAAAATTGGGATGTCGAATCTAAGCCTCCATAAACATATAAGCAATGGGCATCACGGTATTAGGGATGAAACCTAAAATCTGGCAAAGTGAATAAAATGTTGCCAAGAAGTGATCAACAAAACAGCTCAGCCTGAAAGGCTCCTGATTAGTTGGGCTAATGTGAATCCTTGAATTGCCCGCCTTGGCTAAATGAGGATGAAGCAATTTTGATCTGAAAAGAGGCTTTGACCTTGCATATTCCTGCTTCATTTCCTCAAAATCTACTCGGACTAAGAATGGACTATATTCTCTCAAATCGAAAACCTGCCGAATCTCATCTGCATTTATATTCAGTAGAACCCCACCATCATTATCCCTGATAATCCTTGTAACAGGATCATATCATGCTGCCACTGCTCTGAGTAGGTCAATATCAGGAAATACATTTGGTACAACTAGTTTCCCCATATCGTACTTCTAGCCATTACAGAAAGGATGAGGCACATTTCACTGCCCATACCATCTCCTAAACATTTCTAGGCCTGTCATTTGGACCCTAGCATCTGCAATATTATAGGTTTTACACCTTAGTCCCTCACTTAAGGCTTTCCCATTCATTAAAACCAAACCCCTCTTCTTATCGTTCGTTGATAGCAGGAATTGATCTAGGAAATTGTTGTATAAATTCCTTTGCAAATAATCAATATGGCCAGAATGTTGCTTTGATGGCGCCATTTCGAACAACTAGGGCTTCTCCTAAAATCAAATTCTTGAACAAACTAGGGCTACCCAAAACGAAATTACACCAAAACTTTGCAATTTCCCACAATTCAAAAGAACCAGTAACCTTACAGTCTTAATCAACAAGACCCCTGACCAACACAATACAACCCTCCACAAAAAACACATTCAAACAGAAACCATGGCATAGAAGGTAACTCACGGGATTTCGCGCCTTGCAGAAAACCAAATCTTGTTGTAATTGCTTGAAAAACTCAATGTCTACCTCTGTGGTTAAGATAGAATGGAATTAACTGCTTAAAGCCGATAAAAAATGGCCAGCAGACATCTCATCCACCATTAAAGCTCACTTGCTTGCCGTGCTAATGGCTTCAATCGTATTTGATGCAAATTTAAATCCTCGCCGTCGATCTCTTGTTCCTATCAGATCATCAATGATCAGACAACCATCTTCAAAAGGCTGACAGCCTGACAACATCTCCATGTCATTATCAAGGGCCCACCATAATACACAACACCAAAGGAATACACGTGGCATCCACCCGTGATATCGCAATCACTAAACACCCTTCACTTTAAGATCACGCGATGACGGGCGACTGTTGATTCCCTTCATCGGCGATCATGATCATTCACAACACTAAGCAGCACCAAAACCTATCCGTTGAGCAAATTTTCATCAAGGTTAAAACATCACCGTCGATCTCAAGCACGTGCATCTCACATCTAGTTTAGTAACCCACTCTATAACGTACTAAAGTCTGATACAAATATTAAGCACTTTATTTACTCCTTTTCAACATCGACAACCTGTGACACGTGGCGCCCGCCCATTATATTGCAATCACCAAGCAACCAGCAGTGATGTCATCGCAAGATCATGGGGAATGGTCAAGATCAACCGTAGGGAGATCGACGGTCACTAAAAATAACCCCTGCAAAATAATACATTATACAATTACTTAAAATAAAAGAGGGGAAGGGGACACCGCCTAGGACAACAAAAAACGATGGCTCAAAGTTGTTTTAAAACACAGGGCACGGTCCGACCCAAACTTCAGAAATAAAAGGTCAGGCGAAATATTTAGTATTTTTATTAAAAGGGGCCCGACCTAGATGATTCAATGGGACATAAGTTGTTTTGAAACCACCCTCAAAAAGGTCACGTCAGAAAAGACCCAACCCAAAGATATACATTATATGGCAGGTTACTAAAGTGGCTGCGAGATGCACGTTCTCAAAATCAACGGAGGTGTTATAATCTTGATGAAAAAGTTGCTCGATGGTTATGTTCAACAATGGTGACTGTTATGAATGAACACGATTGTTGATGACGGAGATCAATGGTTGCCCGCCATCGCGTGATCGGAAGATGTGAGGTGTTTATTGATTGCGATATCACGGGCGAGTGCCACGTGTATTCCTTTGGTGATGCATAGTGTGGTGGGCCCATCGTGCTAAGATGGAGATTACATCAACCTTTTTGAAGGCAGCCGTTCGATGCTCTGATGAAAGTGAAGGATTGACGGTTGGGATTTGAATTCGATCGACGTTAAGTAATTTTCCTTCGTTCTATTTTACCAAAAAGTTATAACAGATTTTGGTTGTGTCTTGATGACAGTTTTGGGCCACTTTTGGTGCAAGTTTCTTGAGGTTTGGCGGCTAGCCAGTGCATCAATCATTCTGTAGTAGGTTTTAAACTCATTAGAGTTTTTTTTTTTTTTACAGTACTAGCATCTGAATGGAAATTACTCATTTCGAACTCATGTCTCTCCATTGTATAGACATATTATTATTTTTAATAAAATGATCAAGGTTTATTTTGTTCATTTCTAAGTTATGGATGTTGAATTGTTAGTCTGTTAGCTTCTGTTATGTTTTGACTAAAAATCTTGATATGATTCATGAAGTGCAATATAATATAAAATATCATGGAGACTTGGAGTGCAATATAAAATAATAAATAAAATATCTTGATTCTTGAACTTGAAGTGCAATGATTCACAATTTATTTGAATACAATATAAAAAATCATCAACTACTGTTTGGAATATGATTCATGCAGTGCTTGAGTGAAATCTAAAATAAGATTATAAGATATCATGAACTTGAAGTGCAATGATTCACAAATTTCATTTAATAGAATATAAAATATCATCAACTATAGTTTGGACTTTGGAACAATGCAAATTGGAAACTGATTCAAGAAGTGCAGTAAAAATACCTAAAACCTACTAATTCTCTTCCATTTCCCAAACGAAGTCAGGGTCCTCAAACCGATGCTCATCTTTAGATAAAGTAAAAGAGTCATCTTGATTCGGAGACTGCTTTGCACTTTGTTCGGCCCGTGTCTCAAAATCAACATTCATTGTTTGATTTGTGTCAATTTCAATATCATTGTCATATTCATCTATCCCAGGCCCACTGCCACTGCCACTAGTACCACCACCAGTACCAACGGCTCTTAGAATTGGAGAGCCTGTGTTGCACAACCCGACCCCTCTTCTTTCACATGTGGACTTCCAGATTGCGAGTGCCCTTTCAAAAGGAATTTTTTTGACATTATACGCAGTTCCTTTCATCCTCAAGCAATTTTCCAAATTCTCGTCCAGTTTGTTTCTTAACTTTGATTTCAAAAACCCCAATGTACTGAAAACTCTCTCATCCTCCACCGACCCCAATATCATTGTTTGACATAAATCAGCAAGTTTGAAATATTCTGACATCGAACCACGCAATATTTCACTCTGACCTAAGCTTGTCCAAACCTTTTTTATTGATCCCAGCTCAAAGGCCTTCTCCTTGCCCATGGAATCAGACTGGTCCATCATAGCTATTGCAATCCGACATTGCTTTCTAAGCTTTTTTTCATCTAAAATTCCTTCTATTATTTGTTCATTGTATGTTACCTTTTCTGAAAACTGTTCGATCACGATTTTTACTTGATCATGAAAATATTTTGGGTTATCTCGGTTTACCCAAAATTGAGGATACACAATAACCATGGCTTCAAGTATTTCATGTCGAGGGAATCTTTCACGAATCTCTGAGGAAAGAGATTTTGCAATTTCCTTCAAATTATCACTAACAGATTTAACAATGTCATTAAAATATTCCTCGTTAATAGGTACTTCTTTTCTAGAGCGCCTGCCAGTGCCTGTCTTACAATGGTACATTGGTATCTCATATCCACGTACACAAATACATAAGTGCCCGCTTGCATTAAACTGTAAATAATTATCAGGATTATTCAAATTAGTAATTTTCCACCACATCAAATAATTTGCACCTTCTTGGGTTAGATCTAGATATAGATGATCGAGGGACAAGCATGTAAGTTTACGTAGATTGGCATATTCATAAATATACATAGTTCTATCTTGGGCTATCTTCACAAGATTGTTCATCTCATTCAGCATGGGGAGAAGACTAGCTAAAATCAAGAGTGTCTATATATCGCTTAACCTATGTAAGAGTTCAGGAGCTTTGTCTACTATGCTGCGATGCTCGTACATCAACCCAATCAAGGATTGATATTCTAAAAGAACTCGTTGCATTGGTCCATGCAGGGAGATCCATCTGGTATCGAAATCCTTGAGAAGCTTGTTTCCAGGTGTTATTCCCTTAGCAAAATGTTGAAATTCAAGGAAACGTTTGGGACTTCGGCAGAAGTATGTGTGGATCTCGCGAACTAGATTTTCAACTTTTGATACTGTTGGAAACTTGCTTACAATTTTAAATGCTAAATTCATTCTGTGGACCATGCAATGAATGCCATGTATGGTGCACAAGTAGTTTGTAACTTTGTGCAAAGATCGCTCCTTTGACCTTGCATCATTGTAGCTCCATCAACTCCTACACACACCAACTTTTTGGCAATTGTCAACTCATCCAAACCTGCAATTTCATTCAAAGATTTCTTGACTAGTTCAAATAGATTTTGCGATGTTGAACTGTCCTTCATTTTACGAACACAAAGAAGATGAGCTTGGAAAACATGTTGCTCTACAGTATACAAATGCATACAAACCCAAGAAGTATTGTCTACCACAATAACTTCATCTAAAGATAATGCAATGAAATTTGACTCTTTTAATTTCTCCTTTAAATCTTGCTTTTCCACTGCAGCAAGACAGTTCACCAATTCCCATCCAGTGTTTACTGACCAATGTGAGAAGGGAAAGTGGGGAACACTCAAATAAGATAATAAATCAAAATGTTCTGGGTAGTCTATCATAGGACGCCCCCTGGACAATATATGAAAAACAATTCTCATCTGAACAGTTTTTGACAAATTTGCTGCTGCCATGGCTTTTCCAAAATGAGCCTCAAGTGTACCTTCACATTTTTTAATCTTCAACATTCTATGGTTATGCTCTCCATAATCTGCGGCATACTTAACATGAAGACATTCTTCCTTTGATTTCCATCGTACGACTGATTGTTCCTTTCCGTCTATGATTTGTTTTTTGTAAACTTTGCCGATATGCTTTTCTATATTGTCAAGCTTTAGCTGCATCATTTTGTCTCTTCCACATTTCCAACTACAAATCTTACATCTGACCTCTGTTTCCCTTTCAATATCATTTTCGTTTGATACCCCCACTGGTTCAAGGAATGGGTACTTCGACAACCAACCAATTTGAAAATTCCTTGTCATTTCCCACTCGCGCCCCAATTTTGCTTTGCCTTTTCTTTTCTTTCTACCAACATCATCCTCATCCAAGTCGATTATCTCATTTTGGCTATCCAGGGTATCCCTTGGAACATCTTCTGCGGTATTGTCATCCTCATTTGATACATTTTGATTTAACACACTAACAATCTCACCTTGACCTTCCTGTGGTGGAAGAGTTGATGATGTATCTCCATCTTCAATAATATTTGGTGGAGTTGATGGTGTAGCTCCACCTTGATCTGATGGATTAGAAGCTTTGCCAATTCCAAAGTAAGACTGTATGGTACCTCCCCATTTTGGGCATTTTGATGTCCTCCCAGACTCTTTAATACCCGCCTGCTCAGGAGTCTTACCCTTTTTGCTCGACATATTGATCTCACTTTGAATAAAAGCTGGAAAAATCTATCTTCTTGTTTAAGGACAGACCGACAGAGAATATAGATCACATTCCCTACTTAAAATTATGTTTAAGACTAAAGCAAGAATGGAAAACAGATAAAGAAATCTTATTATTATAACTAATAGTCTAATAACTAATAACAGTATGAAGATTCAAGAAATGATCACTCACCTTTGACTCTACGTTTTTGAGTTTCGCTGACTTTTGAATCGAGAAGTAGAACCTCAGAACCGAACAAAATGTGTAAGAACAAATAACAGTTTCAATTGTATTTATATCAATCCATATTTGGTGAATTCCACGGGATTTTGAAATGGTATGTTAAAAATTTGGTGAATCCCGTGTGCTTATACAATGATACCTTGAAATTTTCAAGGCAAAATAGGTCCTCATAAGCAACTATTTATAAATTTTAATTGGTGAAATGGGTCTTCACAAGCAACTATTTGTAAATTTTAATTGGCGAAATGGGTCTTCATTTAATGTTGTTTTAATAGTATTGGTGAATATGTTGGTGACTTTGACATGCTCCTTGGGATTCCAGGAAAAAATATTGATCGGTGCATTGGAAACGCGTAGTCTGTTATGGAAAATTTATTGCCTAAACATGCCTCGTAAAAAAAAACTGCTGGCGAATGGACATGCATTGGACTGATAGTCCGTGATTTCCTGGTGATTTGAACACCATGCAAATACAGTAGATTCGCCAAATTCAAATTGCCAGATTCCTAGAATTCACTAATTGGTGATAATTCACCACTAAAGTTATCCCTGTTGGACAAACACCACCTAAGGACGAATCTTGGGTTGATAAACAAGGATAACCCAAAAGGGAAAATGTAACCTCAAGAGTACAAACAAATGGGTCAACATAATGGTCTCATATGTATCTAGAGTTCCCAGTGTATGAACCTAGGCTTTGATACCAGGTGTAATGCCCTGCCACACAAACCCCAAAGGACAACACAGCTAATTAACTAAAATGACACAATTTAAAAAAAAAAAGATAAGACTAACATGAAATATGAATCATACGAACAACAACATCAAAGAATGTAAGTTATTCCTACATCTAACCTAACTCTATCCTTTGGGGTAACATGACTGCATTAAGAATACATCAATTATCCAATCTAAATCTCCATCATAAAATAACTATTAACAAGAGTTCATTTACATCCACTGCATTGAAAGAATTAATTATATATATTTCCATAGATACAATACCATTAAAGACATATAATATGAATAAATGAATACATTATCAACTTCCCATACATGGGGTAGATCATTACACTGTTTACAAGTTTACATCAAACTTCCCTTATAACAACAGGAAGGATACTACACGTACATAACAAGGTACAACTAAAATGATTACACTATAAAACATCAATGTTGCCTTCAAGTTTGGTACAAGCTCTCGAATCTTTGCATACGATACCCCATCCAAGATCACAAACATCAATAGAGAACCCAATGGAGTGCATAACACATTCCACCCAACCATGTGGAACCCTAAGGTCCACCCCCTGTGCTAGGAGATGACAATAAGGACCCACTAAACAAACAATCAAGTAGACATAGGCTAACATGACTCCACACACAAGTGCAAAAAACAAAACATAAGGAAATAAATGCTTCCATAGGTACATGAACCACAAGGGGAAAACAAATAAGGCATACAAGGTTGCTATAGGGAAGAGTGTCATCACATAGCTCAATATGGGTTACCCAATGCAGATCTTCCTAGGTTTTCGACCCCCATCCTGAGTTACCCTAGAAACCTCAACCAATCACCGACCCCCATTCTCACTCACGCGGAATCAACATACCTTTCATGAAGACAAGGTAGTTGATTGTGCCATTCCAGGCCTACTCATCTCATCTCAAGCCTAAACGAGCACTTGAGCCATGAGAGAGGCATCCGTTATCTTATATTAATGTGAATACTACCCAACCCCCTAACTATTTATTTGGTTATCAGTTAATTAATACAACTCCCACACGGGTTACCCTGGACACCACTTAGGGCTCCGGTCCCCATGGGAAGCCACCCTCCCTACTAGCCACAAAAGACACACACTCACTAACTGGGTAAGCCAATTTTCACAAACTAGCAAAGCCATAGAAATAAGCACATGAAGCGAGGAATGCACCACCTCACACAAGATCTCCATAATAAACAATTTCCACGGTGCAAGGCTAAAACCCACATAAGCATAATCAAGTATAAGAACATCAGCTCACAAAGAACTCAACATGAAAACCAACTATAAGAAAAAACTCTTTTCCCAACCTCTGGAAGTCCAACTACCAGTATGCACAATAATTCCCCATCGAAGAAATGAAAATATCATGATCACCAAAAGACTATTTACAAATCACACTCACCATCAACAATATGTAAACAAGAGTGGAAACATCATCAAGAGGATCATCAACCTCATTCATTAAAATAATTTCATAAACTATCAATTTACTTTCAAAATGACAAAAATCATGAAATCAAAACTCAAGCTATTTTCCCCAATCCTGGAAAACTTACCATACCAATCTTGCACAAAGACTCCCTCCATAAAACAATAATCAGAATCAACTCAATATCAAACAACCACCATAAACAGTAATAAAATCAATAACAAAAAAAATATCTGTGGGAGACATGATTTGCATATTTTCTAAAACAAGCAAATAACATTACAGTCATGAATCATTATTTCCATTATTCAAATACATTTTTCAATATAATCAATCAAATCAACCAAGCAACCATGGATTGGACATTACTCTCACATTCCTTAACCACTTAATCAAATTGAAAGATTATATATCACAAATAATGATATTTCAAAGTAACTCTATCATCAATGAACAATCACTTCTATCAAGCTAGATAATTCGAAACCCTAATATTACAATTTCAACTTTAATGTAACACTATAATGACCATATTGTAATTACTTATTACTCATAGAAAATTCTAGTAAATAATAATATCTAACATCCTTTTACTATCTAGATAACAAAGAGTATAACAATTAATCTAACTCATTTATCTATTCTACAATCATTCAATTATCTATTTATATAAACAATTCAATTCACTTATCCGTAATGAATTAACTCCCCAGTTTACCCATAACCATCTGATTTAAGATTCTTTTATAATATATATTTTTTATTTCTTCTAAATCATTCTATTAACATTTATCCTTAATACAATATATAGAAATAATCATGTGAATACAATTACTATATATAAAGAGAGAGTAAAAAATCTAACCTGGATATAATTATTTTCATAATGCAATTCTCAATACCCTCCTTCAATTTATAAGATGACAACATAAATATAACTCCACATATAAACATACATATTTATATACACATATTATTATTGCCAGAATACAATTCAAGATGAATATATTAATTTGATTTAAAATGTGATCTAAACATACTTATATATATATAGAACCGAATGTCAAACTGATTACATATTTATCGAACTACACATAATTGAATGCTCTTACCATTCCTATCGATTATGAGATATAGAGTAAATCCATCGAGTAATTTTTCATAAAATAGACACCAAATATAAACACAATAGCTATCCAAAGGAAATGGAAATAACCAAAATCGAATGCAGACAAATATAAAAAAGGATGATTTAAAGGTAAACAGTCATAGGATCCCGTCAGGAATGGGAGACGAAGATATATAGTAAATGAGGTATAAACAACGACTACCAATTACAATGTGTCAACATATATCACAGGAGGCAATTTGAAGTATTAAGTATCTTGATAAGGAACCCTAAAGAGGGTTTCACAAGGTTTAAAATCAAATTTAAATGCAGAAATAAATTTGTTGCATCATATATTAGAATTCACAACATAAGTGAAACACAGGGAAATCGTTCTGAGAGATGTGAACCATTTTCATCATTGAAATAAGATTTGAAACATTCAATTTTAGAAGAATAACAAAAAATAGCAATGACTAATATGATAGAGATTGGCATGTTCTCTTTCAAAACAACAAAATTGTAGAAAATTTGATGAGAAGGAAATTCAAGCCGATTGTCTTACTCAGATAAGAAATAAACTTAAGGCAAGGAGAAAACTATGAATACGTTAGAATCAGATTAACTAAATCAGATAGAGTCAAGACAAATGTGATGACAACTAGTGGATTGCGTTCTCCCAAGACTTCGAATGGAATGCCATGATGGTGGATTACGCATAACCTAGTTTTGAAGGGCGATTACAGAGAAGGTGCCTCAACCTACAAAATGATTCACTAAAAATTGCAACCTTAATGGGTTTATGAGGCCGGCTTACCAAAAGCATCAAAAACATCATTACCCATGAGGCGTTCTACATATATCCAAAATCTATCGAATGCCTTATAATAAGGCTAGAGTTTCCTATCATGGCTACACTAAAACTAGATTCAGAAGCACACACTAAATATACAGTCATGCATGCAACATCTAAGAGCAATAGAATATATTTTCTTCCAAGATTACATTCATTGGGTTTTCATAGAACCTGGAGAAGTATCAGTGGCATCAAAAGTCAAAGCAATGAAATAAACATGAGTCAGTTTAAGCAAAAATCAAAGGGAGATAAGTTTGGTATAAAAACACAATGATTTGAAAGGAGGCCAATTCTAGGAAGAGTTCGATGTTCACTCGTAATTCATATCAGCATCTAAGAAATAATTTGTTCATGCAAGGGTCGCTAGAATGAATCACATAGAATCGACATAAGATCCAATATTGTTTTTTTCAGGGTATTTTAATGCAAGTAGAAATTGTCCATGGCACACTTAAGAAGAGATCTGGGAAAAGCATGTGAATTATTTTAGCAAGAATACGAGCCTTTTAAATAACAAAAAAATTTAGGAGAAGATTATTGGTAACACTAAATGAAACAATCAGAAGAATAGGCATGTGCTAAATTAGTTTTGAACAAAGGCAATTGGCAGAAGTAAGCTGAATCTCATACTTTCAAATAAACAAAAATGATAGGTATAAGAAAATGATAAGAATGGATTTAGAATAATGGAAATCACACTTCCAAGCTACATAATAGGAAGGAATTCATCTACATTGAAAGAAAAACAATTTTCAGGTAAAATAATATACCAACAAACCTGGAATCCAACACAACAAAAAAGGAAGAACGGTGCTGAGATCATCTATCACGTTCGAAACGATCCATTTCTCCCATCTATATTTTCTTCTAAAAAAAATTTATAAAAAAAATGCAACCATTCTAGAGAAGAATTTCTCCAGACAAGGTTCTCCTTCGAAAACTAAAAATCAAAGATGAAAAAACCTCCCCAAAAAAGATTATTATAAAAAAAAGAAAAGTGATACGATTTTCGAAATAAAAAATCAAGCAATAATCACTTAATTAAGACAAGTTTCTATTTTGCAACCAGTTTGGAGCCATGCATGGTTCAAACTCACTTTTTCCATCTTTTTATTTGCTTTAACAACTTGTTCGAAAATCTCCTCTAATTAATTATTCCATTTTGAATTATATTATCTTTCCACATTTAATTTATTATCACTCAATAATAATATTTATCTTTATTCTAATTATAAAAGCATTTAATCACATAATTTAATTTAATAACTAATTATCAAAATCCATATGATATCTATTTATACTCTATATTTATTTATTAATTTATTTAATTGCAATCTAATTAAACAATCATATAATCAATCTAATTTAATTAAATCGATTAAACAAGACAACTCATAACAAAATTTATCAAACATCGAGAAATGACCAATTACGAAGGGGCACTATAAAATGAATGCAATATTCCATTATATCTTGTCCACACAAGGATTGTGGCTTCAATTTATGAACTATGAGTGTCTTCCTTTTAAGTTATTTTTTGTAATAAATTTGACAATAATTTTATTGAGTACCATTATTCCATGTCTCTTGGATCTCTCTCAATTCAATTGAAAAAATAAATTTTGAAAGATGTTAATCTAGACAAAGAGTTTTTTTAGAGGAACCATGGATATTTTTTAAGATTAGGAATTTTTTTGAATAAATCCTTACACAATTCTTAAAATAATTCTTTAGGGGTGAAAATGATTTTGGTTGGGTCTCTTCCTTTGCCACTAGTGAAGGAGATGAAAAACTTGGTTCATAAAGTTTTACAAAGTGCATAATGGATAAAATTATAGATTTGGGTTTGGATTGTGAAGTTGACTCTCAATGGATGGATGATAATGGTTTGTTGTTTCAAAATTTAGAGAGGTAGAGGAAGATGAATTAATAACCAATTTTTTAAATCATCTCTTAATTAGAAATTCAAATCTAAATGGGAAATTGTGGACCTAAATAGAAGTGTAGACAAAAGTATGGCAAGGAGAAATTGAAAAGGCTATTTATATTGGTAAAAAGTCACCTATTGAAAAATTATTTAATCTAGGGTATTATACTATAAATAATTTGGGTAAGTATTCTCCCTCCCCCTTCAATGTTGGAAACAAGAAGGATTTTGAGGGTATCGTAGTTTTATGTTGAAGAAAGAATCCAAGACATTAGTTCCTCCTTTAGATTGTGAAGAGGAGGGTTTAAAAATTTAGGCTCTTATATTAGTGTAGGATTTAGTTGGTTATTTGGGTTTATTATCTCTAATGATTGAGGATTCTCTTACCTTCATTGTCTCAAAGAAATAATGTAGATGAAAGAAAACAATAGGGAAAAGGACCAAGATGGAAGTAAGAGAAATAGTTGGAGATGAATCTCAATAGGCCATGAAGGATCTCCTCTCTCACAAGAGGAGTTTTAATTTCATGCATGCCTAATAATATTCTAAAGTAGATTGGTGAGAATTCTTTTGAGCTCAACATTCCACCATTTTTGACTTTATCTTTTTTTCAATGTTGAATTATTACGACCATTTTTTTTCATCTTTGTTGGATACTTCAAATGTTGTTGAGAAAATTTAGACTATTGAATTGAATCTTGAGACTACCATTCTAATCATGAATGATCAAATTGTTGATGTTCATGAAAAAATATTGAGACACACATGTTACTCTTTATCGGGTGGTTCAAGTAGGACAACTCCCTCACCAAAGCAAGTGGTTTACTACAGAGAAAATTGCCACATGTTTTCCTCATTTGTTGCAGAGAATTGATGCAATGGGCTCCATCACCTCTCAAGGGGGGAGGAATTATTTGGAGCACTCTGGAGTTGTTGGCACAAGAAAATATGGAAAATTTTAAAATCAAATTGTTTGCTATTCTCCATGTTTTATTAAATTGCATTTTTGGAGTTAAATTGAATAGCCAAAGGCATTATATTTAAGATAATGAAATTATAACTCTTTGAGATATTTTCAATGATCTAGAGAGGTCCTCAATTTGACCAATAGGCTGAGAGTTATGACCTTGCCAAGTTGGGGTACATAAATTCACATGTTTTTTTAAAATTTGGTTTTATTTGTTATTTTCTCATAGCCAACTATTCATTTCAAATTCATATGTGTTGACTATTTATATATGCCTAATATTATATATTTATTCTAGTTTGAATTAAAAAGTGACTTTGAAGTCTCACAACTCTTAATTCATAAATTTTTCCATATTATCCAACATTTACAATACCACATGTTCTCATTCACACTAGGAATTTTTAACCAAATTTATAAGTAAATTTAGATCAGTTATTTGATAGTCTTTGTTCAAGGATCATTATAGTTTATCTCATTAAAAATAATGAGAATATTGTAGTCACAAAATGGATTTTGAAGTAAGATCACATTGTTAGCCCATAAAAGGTCGAATTATTATAATGTATTAATTTCCAAAAGACTATCAAGGTATATTTGGATGTTATAAAATGATGTATGGCCTAGTGACTCCATGAACCTAAATAGGCACTAGTATATTCTTGTTTCTCCTGCAACCCCATAATTGTATCTAAATTGATAAATTTTAAGCCAATTTTAAATTATATGTAACTATTTGTCTCCTCATACCTTAATAAATTTGATTACAAAGAATTTTCATGTTTGCATGATATAATTCATAGATCCTTGTCAAAAGTGTATGAGAATTGATCTATTAGGAATCATCTATAATTTGCATTATATATCACCAATTGATGTCACAAAAGAGGAACCCACCTAGGTTTGTAGAGCCTAAATTATAGAGGAAAGAATTTAAGTGTGCTTCTTGTGCATTGGTCAATCCTCCAATGCATTCAAACATAAGATCATAATAATCTTTAGAATTTGTTGGGCTACAAGTCTGGGAACCAACATGATGGTTGCACCATCAACTAAGGTGCAAGCCATGCATAAAACTAGTGGAAAATGGGTGGCGAGTGGTAGATTAGCTGAGAAAAGGTTTTGAAACACTAGGGAAACAAATTTATGGATATTTTATGGTTGATTGGTTGTGTGGCCATTAGGATGGAGCTACTGGTAATTATTGTCTCTAGTGGTTATAAATTCATTAGAATAATGTTATCAATGGCAGAAAGGCCATTGTTGTGTGGGGTGACCTTGCAAGCTTTTCTAATGGTAGGATTGTAGGGTACAAGGTACCTTATGTACCATCTACCCCTATACAAGCCCTATGAATTAATAAACACATTTTAAGTTTTGTAATATTAAAAAATTATTCTATATTTTTAAAAATATTTTTAAATTTTAAATAAATATAAAAATGTAGGAATACAAATACTTTCTTGTACTTGCACATTATTATGCAAGGAGACCATATGATGTCCCTGTGTAATTTTTTTTTTCTCATTGTAACTTTATCTAAATTGGATAAATTTTATATTAATCCAGATGTCTTTGACCAATCTAGACACAATGGTGATGTCATTTTTGTGCTAGAATGGTCCAAGAGTTGTTACTATATCGAGAAATTAAAGACTCCTACTAAGAAAATAAAGAAAAGAGAAAGTGATTAACAAGTGGAAGGGTGAGGTGATACATAATGCAATGCATACTTTTATTTTTATTTTTTAGATGTAATACTTTTTGAGATGGAAAGTGTTGACAATTTCTCTGAATTCTTTGTCTTTCATCATACACAAGTAAATATAAGTTTTAATATATTCTTATCCAATTTAGCCTAAATATTTTTCCTTCTTCAACCCTTTTGTCAATGATATTATTAATTTTGATTTTAAGGTCTTTGACTTTGAATGGTCTTAGGGAGGAACTTTATTGTTGCAATATTAGATTTAGTCTCATCCATGCAAATTCCTAGATTATTCTAGATAGGAATAGGAGCTATTCTTGTAGGTGCATAAGCACCTATAGACTAGGATCAAAATGAAATATGATAGATTAATCCTCCTTTAGTATTTTAAAAGAGGTGATCTCAAAGGAAACAATAGCAACTATGTTAGGAACTTTTTGAGGGGCCTCATTATTTTAAATTTCATCTTTAGGATCATATTTAGGAAAGTATTTACAATTATTGACTCCAAGTTGTTCAATATTAGCTTCATTTTTTCACATAGAGGGCTTATGGGTTTTATTTGACTCAAATTTATGCTTAGATTGTTCAAATATATAAATGTTCTAAAAGGATCAATATCTTCTTTGATGATGTGGAATTGACCAAGGTGGATAAAATGTACCTCCTAAAACATTGTAGAGAGAATAATTTCATCCTATTAATCCAATTTTGTTAGAATTTAGGATCTTAGGATACTAATCATTATAAACAAGATATAAAATAAATAAAATGATAATAATACAAACATAGATTTTACACATTACACATGATATACATGGGGAAAACCAATTCGGATAAAAAACCCCATAAAGCATCATTTTATTAAAACACTTACAATGTAATGGTCTATTATAACATAGACTGAACCTGGGGAGTACTTCTCCATACTTCCACATGGCCAACAATACCTCATGTGCATAGTGATATAGTTCACAATATAATCTCCAAATTCCACATCTCTCAAATCAGAGAGAAACTCCTTAAATATAGGAGGAAGGGTGACATAATACTTGAAAGGGTATTAGTGACACCTATTCAACAACCCCCATTCATAAATAATCAATAATCTAATTATTTAGACTATAATTATTTCAAATGGGATATGCTTAATAAGCATGTAATATATAAGGTTTTATAACCTTATATTAGAACAATATATAAATGTTATAAGGGTATGACCCCTAATAACATTATGTTCTAACAAATCATGTTGCAACTAGTTTCTTCGTCTATGATAAAGAAATCTATAGGCACGTTTCTATTTTTTATAGACCATCCTTTGGAGGAGGGAAGAGGGACTACATTGATTACAATCCCATCATCAATCACGACATGCTTAATACAATAATTGTAAACTTGGAAATGAAGGTAAAGAAAAAGGTTTCCTTCTCTAACAATCTCATCATATAAATGTAATTTTTTGAATTAAAATTTGAAATAAATAAATTTAGGAGAAAAATGAGGTGGGTGAGAGTCATCTGTAACATTGTTGACATGAGGGGTTGAAGCAGTTTGTGTCATGTGACCTAAACTAAGAAATCAAGGAGAGAGCCTTAAAGAGTGTGAGAGTTATTAAGAAGGTATAATATGTGAGATAAATTTGAGTCATTAATCTCATTAGTTTTTATTTAGGTTTTCTAGTCCCATGTGTAGTTTATACTTCCTAATCCATATTGAGTTTTACAAAACCTAAGATGTTTTGGTTAAAGGTGTGTTGTTGATTTTGTTAACAATTTTTGGGCATTTATTATTTTTCATGTGTAAAATATGTTCATGAATGTTCATTGTTGAATTTTTGGGAGCACTAGATGATTATTTTATATTTACTGCATGATAAATCATTGTACCACTAGTTTGGTGAAACATGTACTAACTTGTAGGAGTGTAGCCATTGATGAACTACTATTTTTGTTTTGGATTTTTCTATGATTACATTCTCTTGGTTGGAAATGTTCAATAGTGTTTACATCCATGATATGATTAAATATACCTTGAGGGTGGTGGAACATATCTTTAAATAGACACGTTTCTTCCTATAAGAGATTTTTTATGATTGTTGGTACTCCCAACATGACTTGGTGTCATGATCTCTTATCTTATGAAATAAGAAATATTTTCCATGGTTGTACTCCCAAGGTTTTTGACAAACCTCATTTCAATTTTTTTGGTATGATCTATCATTTTATTTGTCTCTTTGTTCATATTTATTTCATGGGAGATATAAATGTCATCGATATTTTGATTCCCCAACTTTGTGTATTTATTGTCACACCATAGTTGTTGTAGCTTCAATTATTGTTATTTTTGGGTAGTAGTATGTATATAAATCTAGCAATGATTGCACTATGATTTTTATTCTAATATTTGAGGAACATAAGGGTTGTTTATATTTTCTTGTGTTACTACTCTTTTATTGGCTCCATACTCATTTCTTCCACTATTGATAACAATTTGATATATTCTTAGAGAACTCTCAAGGACGTCCTCATAGGACCTATAGGGGATTTTATAGACCTCCTCCCATGTGTCCCTATTAAGGGTGTTGGATCTTGAAAAGAATAATCCATAATCCTAGAACTCTTCTTACCTTCAAGGATAGGGGTTTGCTATCAAGAAGGTAAAACAAGGGTTCATTAACATATTAAGGAGGGTTAAAGTCCAATTAATCAAAGTAGGTAGTCTCTCCTCTACTTTGAGATTAAATCAGACTCATGATGGTATTCCCATAGGTTTCCTTAATAGGTTTTTAAATAAATTAAAATATGACATGATTTTAAATAATAAATAAATATACCCAATGTACACTTGACCCTTAAAATTGTCACTAAGTCAAGATAGACTAGCTACATGAAATCTCTTATATAGTTGATTTAACACCTACCACACAAACCTATGGATAAAAAATTTATAATTCCTATAGATGATTTTCTTTTATATTTCATATATAGTAGAAAGATGCAAACATGCATGACATGATTCTCCAATAATTCAACTATTTGAGTATTGATTGAAATTATTCTCTAGCTTGTAATAATGAGTCATGAACAACATGAAAGAATAATATTATACTCCTACAATTAGCAAGGATGGGGAAGACATTTAAAAAATAAATGTTTGATCCTTCACCAATATGGACGAATGCCTACTCCATTGAGAAACTAAGTCATAAATAATAAAGAGGAAGGGGATATATCCAATAAAACATCAAAATAACTAGATTTTATTCAAATATAAATCAAATATTACATTCCATGCCATAGAAATATTTACTAACCCATCACAAAACTAAAATAATCCATATGGAACAAGATAAAGACCATTACAATAACATAGTAATACATTAGAAGCTGCCACACTTTCATCTATCCCTTGTTACAAGCATATCAACAATTATGGTGAGAGAAAATACATAATTACAACTATATTAACTTGAATCATTAAAAACAACCATGGATATATTACATTACATGAAAATGTTCATTTGAAGACCCTTCCTACACTTTACAAGATATAGGCCATCATATGTATCTCAAACCAAAAATGTTTAATTCCCTAGAATCAACCTTAGGCATTTCTAGACTGAAAAATTGGCTCCTATTACCAATAACAATAAAATAACAACACCAAAATATACTATCATTCAAACCTACCTAGAAAAAATGTGAGAATTTTTTTGGTGGTTGGGCATTAAACATAATCTACTATTTTAAATCTTGTGATAAGTGGTTGGGGAAGATGTCCACCTCAAAATGAAAGGAGGCTTTGGTTTGAGAAAGAATAAATAGTAGTTGAGAAGATACACACTATATTCATGGTGCCTAGGGGCATACAGTAGTGAACTAATCATATTTTAACACTCAACATTGTTATTTCATGTTTAAAATTATTAAAAAAATTATTGTCACCAACCTATACTTTCTCTGTTGACATTTTTACCCAAAATTGAACTTGTTGGTGAGTTTAAGAATCTTTGAACTCTTTGACACTACTTCTCATTTTACTTCACTTTGTCTTCAACTTCATCTCTACCTTATTTTAAGCTTTGTCAAAGATTTCATTCAATATTGAACTATGTCGATGAGTTCAAGAATATTTGAACTTGCGGCATCACTTATGTAAGTCTTTCCTCGACTTATTTCTTCCATGTCAAAGGTTTTTCCTTCTTTTGAACCATTTCAAGGAGTTTAAGAATATTTAATCTCTTTGACAACCTTTTCTTCCTTATCCTTTTTCTCTTTTGAACTATGTTAGAGCTTTTAACATTTTTTGAATCATGTTATGAAGTTCAAGAATTATTGAACTTTTCTACATGCTATAAAGAACCATGTAAAGGAGTTCATGAGTTATTGACCTCTCCTACATGCTTATCTTCTTTAGGAAATTTGAACTAAAATTAGAATGTTTATGAGTTTTAGCAACTTAACCACACAAGGGGGACATATGAATGGAAAGAGAACACATTTAGGAAAAAAATGACAAGGGGAAGATTCTATTAATTTTTTCTTAGATTGATTGCCTAGGATGTAAAAATAGGGAAAGTCCACAAAGGGGAAAACTTATCCAATTTTATAATTTTTTTGGCCTATGAAACTAGGCTTCAAAAAGGGAATGTACAAAGAGATCACCTAGCTTCTTGTGATCCATGTTCAATTCAGTATTTGAGGAGTAATGGAATTTCCTCCATCATATGACAAAGTGTAACAAATTCATTAGGTGCTTTCTTGATAGTTAGGAATTCTTGAATTCTTTTTTGACTATTTTTTTCATATCAAAGGATGTGACACTCACTAATGAGTTGTTTAAAGGATTAAATGTATGACTCTAGGAGACAATAATACCAATAAAAATCAATACCCTCTAAGGTTATTAGAAAAATCATTGTTTCCACTCCACCCCAAGGAAGGATTTTCAACACCATTATGGTGTATGCCTTGATTTGTGAGATAAGGTCTTCCATTCCTTTGAATTTTGAAAGCTTAGGGAGATGATGTGGCAACATGGCATTATGATTATTAAAATCTAAAGTATATTTAGGATATTCTAGGTATGTCCCTAAAAATAGGTTGTGTCGAGGGGTTTTTACCTCCAAACATAAGCCCCGTGTATGAATTCTATTGTATTTGTTTCATTGGAAGGGTATGCTTGGTTGTTGGTACCCTAGGAAGATAGGATGACTTGATATAATTGAGTTCTATTTTTGAAAATTATTGAGATTATTTTAGTTTCATTTGACATGACAAGTATCCCACATAATTGATTCAATATTTCCACATTCAATGATGAGAGAAAGGAAGGAATGAAAGGCTTATTACTTGATTTATGTGCATAAAATTTAATGTAAGGAGATCATTGGGATACCACTTAGTTTTTTTAACTATCTCTATTGAAAATATGTTGGTTTGGGGCTCACTTTAAAGCCTTTAGTTTTTTATTTCTTAAGTGGAGTTATGTGTTGATTGCTTGGCACTCCTAGTTTTGAGAATCATGAACCATCAAACCAAGGTGGCTATAAGTGATTTAGGGGAATCGTGCATTATTTTAATCATTTCTCCACCATGGGGTGGGTTTTTCTCATCATGTGGAGGTTAGGCAGTCCCATTGGTTCTTTCTTTAAGGAATTTTTGGGCACTCGATGAATTAATTTTTTTTCATCTTGAAAAGCTATATGGAGGGACTCCCAAGCTACTCTAACATCTTATAATATCTTTTTTAAATGACTCACCTCATTATTAATTTTTTGGTCATGGCTCTATAATTCATAATAGGATGGGCTTGGTAGTTAATTTTTGACTAAATAAGAACTTAAAAAGCTATATTTTGATTTGGGTCTAGCAAGGGAACACTATCTTGACTCCAAATTGGATTTTTAGAATGATGAAGTTATGAGGTGCTTGCTATCCACCATTCAAGTTAGTTTCCTCATAACCATTTATATTCACAATAGGCGCCAAGAAATGAAACAAGACATATTGGCTAAATGATGGAGAACTATTTCCATGAAAGGTATATTCTCACTATTGTGTTATTAATTATAACATATTTGTGGGTATCATGGGTACCAAGATTAAATGAAATGATAAGAGAGGAAGGAAAAAAATAAACAAGGAAAATAAATGAGCATTTCTAGAAGGATTTTTTCTTCACATTAGGTTCACAAAAAATATGTAATATTCTAAATTGACTTACCAAAAAAATAGATGATGTGGAACCATAACATCACATGTGCTTCACAATTGTTAATGGTGTAGATCAAAATATTCCTATTCTCATAGAATAAATAAATCCAACTAGGTAAGGTTTGATGGAATACCCTCCTCACAAAGAAGGGGATTTTAGCAAGTGATAGTGGTATGATTGTTTGAAGTGGGGGTTACATCACTTTCACTCACATCTCAAGAAAAGAGTGTTTGGAGATGTAATATGGTATTATCTACATGATTGGATGAAAAATGATAGATGTGTTTAGGAATTTTCTTATAGCTTGTTGGAGTGTTGTTAAAATGATACTTGTGTCAATAAGTTTAATGAGTTATGTCTTGGAGGTATTCTATCTTATGTGATACTCTTCCCTTGTCCTTTATTGCTCATTATTTTATTATATGTGCCTAAGAAAGGGCAAGTTCTCTTGAATTTCATCCAAAACCAACTCAATCCATTCTTCCTTAATCCATAGACACATCTAGTGTGAAAGTTTGAGCCATAAATATGTGACTCAAAGGAAATTGATTTTGACATATTTACTTAATCTATTGAAGTGGTGATATTTTCTATGATTGTTGAATGTTTATGGAATTCCTCATGATGATATCAAGGGATTCTCCTTTTTTTTTCCAAAAATACTTTTCCTACTTTTTCCATTTTGTGTTTTTCCAAATTGAAGTTTGACTTAGTTAATCTATATACTATTAACAAATTCCACATGTATTTCCAAATATAATTACAATACATTATTTTATGCTTTAAATTTTGAGAATATTTTGAAATTAAATTAAGCTTCTAATATACTTGCAAGAAAAATATAAATATTAATCTACCTAAGAAAGAGACAATGAATCTAAGCTAAAATAAGAGTATGTGATCTAATTACTAACAAGTAAAATTTTGAGTAAATAAATTTCTCCTTGAAATGAAATAGCTTGGAAGAAGCTATGAATATTCTTGTGTCACCCTCATAATTGTGTCCTAATTTCTTCTCTTTTTCTAATATTGTGGTACTCTACCTGATGGAAAGGAAATATATAAATTAGGATTGATTTAGTAGGAAGGTAAATTAGCTTCTTAAGCATAAGGATAGAGCCTAAATAAGAGGATTTGGGATTAGGATCTAAAGAGAGACACATAATATTACAAAAGTAATTTGAGTTCCTAGAGGAAGGCATACATAGCTTCTATAAAAAACTTGTAGATACAACCTAACAATTCTTCTATCTTATGACAATGTCTTGGGAGTTCTCTTTTTTTTTTTTTTTTGAATTACATTCTTATGCTATTTTTTGGAATGAGACATTGAGGGCTGTAAATAGGCGAGAGAAGAAAGAAGTAATGAAAAAAGGTTTAAAAATATTTAAAAAATCAAGAAAATAAGAAAGAAAGGAAGTCATCTCACACTAAAAATACAAAGTTTTGGGAAGAAAACTAAAAAAAATCCAAAATGATTCACAAACATACCCAATTACAACAAGGCCTCTTGTGTTATGGTAAGGGGTGATCCCACACTAGTGGTTTACACTTTCTGGGAGATCCTGATTTTTGCTGAAATCACATATTTTTAGAAAATATAATGATTTAAGCCTTGAAAATTTCTATTTAAGGGATTCCAATTGAAGAGGGTTTGATCAAACCACCTTAGATCAAAACCCCTTGGATAGAACCCCGCTAGTTTCAAACCATACCTATAACGAAGTCACCTTTACACCTATCAAAATGCTAATAAAAATTACTTTTGATTTACCTTTTTGGAGATCAAATTAATTCATTTAAAATTTATTTTTTGTAAGTATGTATTCCTTATTATAAGCTTCCCAAAAAATATAATTTTAAATAAATTTAATTTGATTATTATATTTATTTTTATTTCCTGTGAATGTAGGTTTTTCACCGAAAATCAAGCTCTCTATTCTTCACATGTGGAAAAATAGCAGATTATAAAAAAAAGTCTGAAAAATATCTATGCACTAGATATTGATGTCCTTGATCCAACAAAAATAATAAAATTGAATTTCGATACATACAAAAAAAGGTTATGTTTTAGCCAATAAATCATGTCTAAATTATAACTGGTTTGACTTTGAAACTTAATTAAGAAATAAATATTCAATGAAATGCTATGAAACCAATTCCATGCACTAGATATCATAGTTATGAATCTAAATTCAAAAAAATTAGAATTTTATCCTTCATAGAAAAAAAATTATGCATTAGCCAATAACGTCACTCTTTAAAAATGGTGTTTAATACTGTTAAAAATACTTTTCAAAGATGGAAAAAGAAGTGCAATCTGATTCCAAAAAAATTGAAAAAAATATATTTATAATCTACAGACAAAATTTCACAAATCACTAGCTTGTATCATATTCAAATTCCTCATGGTTTAGCTGCTATAGGTGCCCAAAAGTGAAGATTTAGTTAAAAAGGTTTAATTCAATGTCGAGTTTGACCAAAAATTGTAAACTAGTATTTGTGGGATCACCTTAAGGGTTTTAAATATTACTAAAGTAGGTCACCTATAAGATCTTGAAGCTTAATATGGATCACCTAGATTACTCTAAGGTATCTTGGGCACCCCTTTAGGTTAAAACAAGAGAAAATATTATTAGATGGAAAAAGGGCCAAAAAAATCAATAAGAGGGTAAACAAGGGTGAAGGATGCTTAAGGAAGGGTACTAGGACACTAATAAGGATTCTATATAGGAAAAAATGTTGTGAAGAGAAATGAGTTGTCATTTGGATTGAAATATCTCCATGAAACTGAAAAATCATCATTGGACATGTATGTTGACCACTATAGTTATTAGTGCTTAAAAATATAACCATTCTATCATTTGTTATATGTTATTTTTTCCTCCAATTTTATAACCATACTTTTAAAATGTTGGTCATACTCTTTTATTCACTCATTCTTTCCTTGTGTCATTTCCCTTATTTTTCTCATGGTTTCAGTTGGGGCATCTAGAAACTAAGATTTTTTTAAGAATAATTCACTTATTTCTTCCCACTTCTTGTCATGTTTTGGACACACCTTCATTAAACTTTTTAAAGCTCCATATTTGAGTTTTTATGTGAAATTTTACAATTGAGTTTGGTTCTCTTCTATGCGAACTCTATTCCAATGAGATTCCAAGATGAGAAGGTGTTCACTTGCATCCTTAGTATCATATTTATTTTCATAGTTTTGGGATTTTCCTTCCTTTTGACTTGTCTTCTTTTCTTGGTTCTCTCTTCCTTTTTTTAAACATATCTTTTATGCTTGGAATTTTTCTTTTTCTATTTAAATTTCCTTTCTCTACCTTTATCTATAAGTACTTCAATATCAACGAATTTACTACCTAACATTTTAAAAAAAAAATCATAAAATATCTTCTTGCTCTTGCTTTCTCTAACCTAAGAAAGGATTGATACTTATCTCTTCTTTAGATACTCTTCTTTACCTATTTTACATGGGGTGAATCTTGATCTATTGGGTTCACATCTTCAAGGCGCTATTTCATCTTCAAAGATACAACTTTTGGTAATTCATTATAATTAATGACAATTTATTAAATAATGCAGTGGCCTCCCATCCTTTAATTATTCCAATTATATACATGATAAATTATTGCACATTTCCCTTAGATCCTCTTTCTCCACATTCCTTACTCTTTCCTTTCTAAATTTTTTTGTCTATCTTTTATTTTTGTAAACATTAAATTTTAATTACTATGTTATTTAAATATTTTTTACTCAAATTAAAAAGTTTTAATTTGAAAATTGGGGTTAGTAAACCCTCAAAAACTTTATTAATTGTGATCTTGATGTTAGATAGATTTAGTTCAAAATATGGATTTCTAGTCAATTTTAATTTGTGGAGCACTACTGCTTCTACACCTTGAGTCCAAATTTTAATTTGTGAAGCACCATTGCTTCTATGCTTTGATTGAGAACTATTGCTTCTAATCCCTTTCTCCATTGATTTCTTAAATTCATCATATTCTCTTATCTAATTTGCTAATTCAGTCAAATTTTCTTTTACTCTTTTAATATGGATAGTTATTTGCTAAGATTCATTATTATTGAGTGGGATAGGAACTATATGTCCCTTTGCTAGAAAATTCTCGTCACTTTTTGTTGTATCCCCCATGACACATTCAATTGAGGATTTTTTATCCTTCTTTGTTCTTTTATGGTATCTTTCTTGTATTTTGGGTTTTTTTTCAACCTTCTTTGTTCTTTTATGTGCATTACATGAGCCATTTCAATATCTTCCATTTTTTTCTCTAAATATCTTACTATCTCTTTTTTTCATAGATATTTTTGATTTAGAATTTTATTAATCCTTTTATTCATCTATAATGACTCAACACAAACTTTACTTTAATAATCATTTTTTTTATCCCCCTAATTTGTCATGTCCCTTTCTCTGAAAAGATAGTTGCAGAGTGGAAATCGAGAATTCTACCACATTCCTTTGCAGGAGCTCATATCAGTATGTGGTTGGGAATGTAGCATATGTAATAAAATACCCATAACATATCTAGAGCTCATGGGAAAAGGATCATCTATCGAAAAGATATCACCATCAAAATATCATTAGTTTAGGCTCATTGTGCTAGGATGGAGTTGATTTCGGGAATCCCTTCGCAAGATGACACACTTATTCCCAAGGAAACTGAATTGGTCAGTTGACCTAATATTGCATGTTGGGAATTCAAATTTTGGGCTTTTGCAACAATTGGGCTCAAGGCTAACCTATTCCTCAAAGGATGTTGTTAGCATACAAATTTAGGGAATCAATTCATGTTAGGGAAAATTGGTATTTGTTAAAATCATATGTTAGGGGCATTACATAATTCCAAAAATTGGTATTTGTTAAAATAATAAGTTAGGGGCATTACATAATTCCATTTATCACATATAGTAGAGTTCCAAAAAAAAGTGATTTGGTTAATCAAAGTCAAGACATCTTGATAACTCTCAAGGATCATTTACAAGTTGCCTAGAATCAACAAAAGATGTATGCAGATAAAAAGTGCATAGAAAGAACATTTGAGGTGGGAGATATGGAAATTTATAAGGTTTCACCCATATAGAAAGACTTCCATCAAGAAAGGAGGAGAAAATAATCTGGAAGGTTGGAGAAGTTTCTAATGAAGTAGAACTTTTGGAAGTTAGCAAAATCCGTAATGTCTTCCACATTTCATGTCTAAAGAAGGTTTTGGGGTTGAATATATCTCCTACCATGAAGTTACCACCCCTTGATGGTGAAGGGAAACTCATCCTTATTCTTGAAGTTGTGATTGATACCAAGGTCAAAAATATAAGGAACAAAAATATAACCAAGTACCTTGTCCGTTGGAAGAACTTGCCAATTGAAGATGCTACCTAGGAAGGATCTGAAATCCTGGAGCATCCACATTTGCATTGCTTGAGGACAAGCAATTTTGGGAAGGGAGGATTTGTCATGTCCCTTTCTTTGAAAAGATAGTTGTAGAGTGGAAATCGGGAATTATATTGCATTCCTCTGTAAGAGCTCATCTCAGTCCATGGTTGGGAATGTAGCATATGTAATAAAATCCCCACAACATATCTAGAGCTTGTGGGAAAAGGATAATCTACCAAAAATATATCACCAACAGAAGATTGTCAGTTCGGGCTCATTGTGCCAGGACAAACTCAATTCCGAGAATCCCTCCACATTCCTCCACATGATGGCACACTTATTCCCAAGGAAACTACATTAGCCTTAAGGCTGACCTAATGTTGCATGTTGGGAATTCAAATTTTGGGCTTTGGAACCAATTGGGCTCAAGGCCGACCTATTACTCAAAGGAGATTGTTAGCATACAAAAGTAGGAAATCAATTCATGTTAGGGCATGGAATTATTATGTCATTTTCTTATAAATTTGGGACATTTGTGTTCTATTTCCTTCTGTGGATGAAAACCCATAGGAGTAGTGTTCATTGGACAAAAACCCAGTGTTCACTAGGATCAAAAGATGAAACCCCTTTGGTTCTTGAGGGCATTCTCATTCAAGGATTGCATCTGAGCTTCAAGGATTCTGTAGGAAGTTAGTATTGTTGTTATTTGATCTATGGTGATCTGGAAAATCATTCTGAATCAATGTCCTGAATGGTAGTCAATATATTATACATAAATTTTAGATTTCTCATCATAATATCTATTGTGCCTATTCTTTGTGTATGAATTCCATCTAAAAATTTGTATTTGTTGAAATTATATGTTAGGGACATTACAACAATTCCATTTATTACCCCTAGAGGCCTAAGCCCTCTCATGAGTTGGGTCCAAGTATGTGTGATTGCACATCTTATTTATCAATTTAAATATTATTAATAATCATATTTTGGTATTATTCTTGATTATGTTTTGATGAAAAAGGGATCCTAGGTCTAATGCATAGAACACTAACATCAATCCTTTTTCAAGAGAACATTAGAATGGAAATCAACAAGGTGATTAGATTGAATTTAAACCATGAAGATGAGTCAACCAAACCTAGATTTGATCCTTTTGAGCCTTAGAAATTGATTGGAGTTGAATTTATTTTATTAACCTAATTAAAATATATGCCCTAATCTAAAAATATAAGATTTTGATAATAGAGAAATTGTAACAGAAATTTCTAACACTAGATCTAGGGAAGGCGGAGTTTTGTGCACCTGTCCTGTAAATTTGAGCCTAATTTTTTCGGATGCCATTGTCCTTGTTGACCAAATTAAAATCTATTTTTTTAGTTCTCTGGTGCCGAATCAGAGCTTCCATTCTCTACTTGTTGCATTGTTGGATCAATGTGGAATAATTTTGTAACTAAGTTTTCATTTGTTGTTAAGATGTAGGGTTTGATTGCAATAATGGATAATTGATCTTCAAAATTATTCCACTCTTCTTTAGACCTGAAACCTGCACATTCAAAGAGAGAATAAATATTGTGCCATTTAGGGGCTTGCCTTAGTCAAACCCCGTGTTAGTTTTTCCACTTCCATAATGGAAATGTCAAGGAAAAATGAATAAATGATAGTAAGAAATGATGAATCAACAAAGTGCTACAATTCAACACCCTTCAATGACTTCCTTGAAGGACTGAAGTCATACAAATCTCTTCAGGCTTGGATCTTACTTTCTTGAATTGCTTGGATTACTTGGAGACCTATAAGGGCTAGTCTTCACAAATGATATGATAAGATAAACATGAATAAAATCACATAGACTTTGACATGATGCTTGGATCTTGAATTGATGCAATAAATCTCTAAAATCCTACTCTTGACTTTCTTGATAGTGCTCTTGATAATAATTCTTGCTCAATAATGCCACTTAGTTTTTAAATGATACAATAACTAGGTATTTATATGCAATTATTCTAATTTCCCAAAAAATAAATCTCGACAATCGACTTTATATATTTGAATTTTGAATAATAAAATGTCAACATTGACATATTTGAATAGGGAACCAAAATAGGGGGACATAGGCACCAGTGTCTTAGATCTATTTTCTAGAAATTAAGGAGTCAGGGGCAAAGTATCAAATGAATGAATTTGTTTTATATTTGTAAATTATGGATAAATGATTAAAATGAGCCGCAAAATACATAATTTAGGAAATTAGGTGCTCAATTAGGTCCAATTACTTAAGGGGAGCAAAAAATAATGTGAAATTACCAAGGGTGGAAATTTATGACACTAAATTTATCCCCCACTTTAGTGAGAGTATGAACTTATGCTCACACTCATGCTAAAGTAGAAAATAAATGTCAAGAGGTGTCCAATTTTAAAAATGTTGAAGATATAGGATGACTATGAAATTAGGGGGAGCACATAAGCCCCCAGGATCCAAGATTCTATGGCAAGACAACATGAGCACAAAGGAACACACACATGTATGTAATGTAGCAAGACAACATACACAAACATACATGTTGAAAACACAAAGCATACACAATGAAAACACGTGACGTAACATAACATATAGATGAAAAAAAATGAAAACAAGCACAATGCAAACACAATGTAAAAAAAAAGAAGACACACAACAAAACACAAGGTTAGTACTAAAGGGATTCAAGTTGGTAAGGTAAAGATACCTTAGTCTTAAATTTGTCTCAAATACCAAACACCATCCATTAAATGAATGTAGTCAAAGAATACTCCCATGAGGACTAGCAAGTTGTGTTATGCCACATGATTGATGAGCTAGATGGATCTACTAGCTAGCAAGTTGTTTTATGCTAGGTGTCCATGCAATATGATGGTTTCTTTAAGGCTAGCAAGTTGTGTTATGCTAGAAACTCATGAAACACACAACTCTATTGTCAATCAAGCTGCGCTATGCTCGAAAACCATGTTAAAAGGGGGTGCTCAAGTCCATGACCCAACAAGATCCATTATGTTGAATCCATGAACTATCTTGCCAAAGCCTCACCTAAGAAGGTACATAAAAATCTAAGAAGATGATGAAAAAATCACCTAAGAAGGCACATAAATGTCTAAGAAGATGATGACAAACTCGCCTAAGAAGGCACATAAACGTCTAAGAAGATTATGATAAAATTTCCTAAAAAGGCACATAAACTCACCTAAGAAGGTGCATAAATGTCTAAGAAGATGAACATGACAAGGCCAAAACCTCAAAGGGTGTTATAAACACACCACCACAAAAGGTGCTTTACAAAATAACAAAGGGCAATTGCTCAATGCATGAAGGATCACACTTTAGGGAGTATCACGCACAACATCACCACTAAGAGAGGGCAGGTTAGGGAATACAAGCTCACACCTTAGGAATACTATCCATAGTATTACCACCAAGGGGAACATCATATGCCAAGAAAAGTCACACTTAGAGGATATCAAGCTCAATATCACCACAAAGGAGACACAACATGGATTGATAAGGCCACACTTCAATTGATAAGGTCACACTAAAAAGAGACCATTTCTTATACAAACAATGAGTGGGGGACTATATTCCCCCCTTAAAATGTTAGTGTACCTGCTACACTAATGCTTTAAGGAGATACAAAGGGATCCCTTGCGAGAAGGAATGTACGTAACACAAGGCTATCTAACCCCTTTCCCCCCAAGTGTATGGAAAAGGATAAGCCACAAAATGGATGATCATATGCTACTCCTTGCAAGATGAAATATGATTGCATACAACTTAATTTATACCTCCATGCATGGTAGTGAGCACTGTGTGATACTACAACTACCACATGGCAAGGGGCAACAACAAATGCTATTTGTCATGGGAGAATCTTGCATGATTAAGTGAAGGTCCTTTTGGTATTTTTGTTATTTTTGAAGGATAATAACCAAGACCTCTTGTTGTTTCTTGCATTTTGAGCTCTATGGGGACACAAATACCTTGTTCTTTTACACCACATCCTTTTCCATTATAGCCAAATTATTTCAAAAGTTGATAAATTCTTCCATAAATGGCTTCTATTTCTTTCGAAGAAGGTGGTTTTTCATAATCAATTTCATCATATGTAGATGTGTAATTTGTGTTTTCCTCTTTGCTATAATTTGTGGATGTTTTTGATGATTCAATGATAGATTGTGTTGATATAATTGTAACTTCTTTTTTATTTTTTTATTTTGATTGTGTAATCTTGTATTCCCCCATGAATGTAGGTGTGAATTCTAATGATCCCCAATCATCATCCAACAACTTTGTCATCAATGAAATGCACTAATATTTTTATTCAATTTGTAAGGGTTCCACTTTGGAAGTTGCTATCAATGTTCTAAAATGACTCTTTATTCCTATTTTAGTTTGTAAAAAGAATTCAGATTTAGGATTAGCTTATATCATGTAAACCTTATTGTTCTATGTGTATTTCATTAAACAATGAAGCATTGAAGGCACTCCTTTCATCTCATGAATTCATGGTCTACCCAAGAGAAGATTATATGAAAGGTCATGGGGCATGAAATGGATGGGAGTTTGCTGTTAGGAATAAGGTGTCTCAACCTTGGATAATTCCTATTCTTATTATTTGTTTTGTAAAATGTATTTCTTGCAAATAATGTAATTAAGTGTGAGTGTACATGTCTAGTTTGCATGTTGATGTGTCACTCCACTTAATGTGTCGGCATCTTGAATTGTGTGTAAGGAGATCATGGCTGAAACGGTTATGAAGGATTCCTATGACACGTAAGAGCTATGTCTGGAAGATTCAATGACAGGTGAAGACATGTGGCAACTGATAAAGTTGAGTACTGTACACTCTTCCACGATAGTGGGGTTCGGGGCATCGCCCCGAAAATTTTTTCGAGTTCCTATTTTCTCGGAGAATGGTAAAACCCTAATACAGTTATCTTCGGAAGTTGCCCTAAAAGGGAAGCGCATGATATAAGCGTTTTTTAGGGTTGCGAAGATTTGTGATGTGAGTGTATTGTTGGAACGTTTTTTCATGCTGCCGCATTTTGTCTTCAAGAGTTGGAAATCTCCTGAAAGAACTTGCATTGCAAGTGTGTTGTAACCGTTGTGTTGAAGATAATACATTGTGCAGGTTTTGGAGTGCTGGGGTTTTTTACCGAAAGGTTTTCCCCAGGGTAAATCATTGTGTCATTCTTCATTTTCTGTATGTATGGTATATTGCTGCAATATCTTTGTTAAGTAGATTAACGAATCTGAAATTGTAAGGGTTTAAAACGAATTTGCACCATACTTTCCTTATGAGATTAGTGTAGGAAGCTGTTTCCGCACCTGAGTTTCCTTACAAGTGGTATCAGAGCCTGATCAACTTTTGATCCTAGTTGTTGGGTAGGGTTTTTTGAGCTAATCTCAAGTTGAGTGGGAGTTTTTTTGTGCAGAGCATTCTGAATCTTATTTGCAGATTGAGATGGCAAGTTCCTCATACAGTAGAATGGAGGTGGAGAAATTTAATGGCACTAATTTCGAGTTGTGGAAACTCAAGATGGAAGACATGCTTGAAGACCGCGATCTATGGGAGGCTACTTCACTTGATGTGAAACCTGTAGCGATACCTCAAGCGGATTGGGATATCAAGGATCGGAAGGCTAAGGGTCTCATCAGACTCTGTCTAGCAGATGCCGTTCTTCTGAATGTTCTTGATGAGACTACTGCAAATTCTTTGTGGAAACGGCTTGGGTCTGTGTATCAGGCCAAATCTCTGGTGAATAAGTTGTTCCTGAGAAAGAAGTTGTATTCTTTAAGAATGGAGGAAGGTGGATCCGTAACTGATCATCTCAATGCATTCAATTTATTGATTGCACAGTTGGCATCATCTGGTGCCAAGATTGAGGAGGAGGATCGATGTATGACCCTGCTTTGTTCCTTGCCGGATTCGTGGGACCATCTTGTGATGGCTCTCGGAAGTACTATAGTCACATTCCGTATGGATGATGTGGTGTCTTCGCTGCTGTCTGAGGAGATGCGAAGAAAGACTTCGGATTCGTCTAAGGAAGCCCTTGCTGTTCGCGGGAGATCCAACGACAAAGGAAAGCAGAATGACAATAAGTCAAAGAAGGGCAGATCCAAATCCCGTGGGAGTTCTAAGACTCCTGGAAAGTCCAAGGCGAAATGTTGGAACTGTGATAAATCTGGGCACTTCCGGAGGGACTGCAAAGAACCGAAGAAGAAGAAGAAAGGCTCAGATTCAGCTTCTGAAAAATCTCAAGAAGATGGAGATGCTTTTATTGCAGCTTTGGCAGCCCATGCATCTGATGATGTGTGGTTAGTAGACTCGGGTGCTTCTTTTCACATGACCTCTCATCGAAACTGGTTCTCAAAATATGAAGAGTTTGATGGTGGAAAGGTGTACTTGGGTGATGATTCTCACCTAAAGATAGTTGGACGCGGAAGGGTCACTATCAGATTTCCTGATGGACGAGTAAAGGGAATCAATGGAGTTATGCACATTCCGGGTTTGGCACGAAACCTATTATCTGTAAGTATGTTGAATGATGTAGGTGTGCAAGTTGTTTTTTCGAAAGATGGATGCAAGATGATAAGAGGTTCTATGGTGCTCGCTAAAGGTACTAGGAGAGGTACTTTGTTTCAGCTTGATGCATGCATTGCTCAGTGCAATAGTTCTTCTGTTTCAAAGAAGAGAGCGGCTATCACTTCATCCCCACCATCTGAACGAGCAGTAAAGAAGATTGTGGCAATGGGTTCCGATGGCAGTGCAGTAAGTGTGCCTAAGGGTGTAAACACTTTGGAAGGCAAGCTTCCTGCAGAAAAGACAATGTTGTGGCATATGAGATTTGGCCACATTGGTGAGAAGGGTCTTAGGACCTTGAAAACTAAAAATCTCGTTGAGGGGCTAAATGATTGTAATCTCGAATTCGATTTCTGTGAACACTGTGTTTATGGTAAGCAAAATCGTGTTCAGTTCTACTCTAGTTCTCACAAGTCTTCTGGACTTTTGGATCTTATTCATTCTGATGTTTTTGGTCCTGTAAAAGTTCCTTCTATCTCCAGTTCTGTATATTTTGTATCTTTTATAGATGATTACAGTAGAAGGACTTGGATATATTTCCTAAAAAGTAAGACACAGGTTTTCAGTCGGTTCAAGGAATTTAAGGCTCTCGTGGAGAATCAGACTGGTAAAAGAATCAAGTGTGTGAGAACTGATAATGGTGGTGAGTTTTGTTCCATAGAGTTTGAACAGTTCTGTAAAGAACGAGGAATTGAGAGACATAAGACAACTCCTTACACCCCGCAGCAAAATGGAGTTGCAGAGAGAATGAACAGGACACTGATGGAGAAGGCTAGGAGTATGCTTAGTGGAGCTGGCCTAGAACAAAAATTTTGGGCCGAAGCTGTTGCCACTGCTTGCTATCTGGTTAACAGATCTCCTACATCAGCTCTTGTTGGTAAGACACCCATGGAGGTGTGGTCTGGTAAGAAGCCTTCAATTAGACATCTTCGTGTTTTTGGTTGTGAAGCTTATGCACATGTTCCAAAGGAGAAAAGATCTAAGTTGGAAAACAAAGCTGTCAAATGTATTTTCATCGGATACAGTGTTGGTGTGAAAGGATACAAGCTTTGGAATCCTATGAATAGTAAGGTGTTGTATAGTAGAAATGTTATTTTCAGAGAGCTAACATCTTCTCCTATTGTGCTACAACCAGATGAAAAAGAAAAGGAAAAAGATGTTGTTCAGTTTCCTCCTACCCCTGAGAAGACTGAACAGAGAGACCATGTTGGGTCTAATGATGAGGAGAGCTCTAGCAGCTCTGATAGTTCGGAAGAAGAGGAAGAACAACCTCAACCTCAGCCCTTGAGGAGATCCATGAGAGAAAGAAAGCAACCAGAAAGGTTTGGTTATTCTATGTTAGATTCCAGTTGTGCTTTTGCTTTGATTACTAACACTGATGAGCCTAGATCTGTGAAAGAGGCTTTGGGCATGGAAGATGCAGGTTCCTGGATTGAGGCTATGGATGATGAGATGGCTTCATTGGAGAAAAACAAAACTTGGGACCTTGTACCTTTGCCTAAAGGGAGAAAATCTGTTGGCTGTAAATGGGTGTTCAAGAAGAAATTTTGTGCAGATGGCAGTGTTGAAAGGTACAAAGCTAGATTGGTTGCAAAGGGGTATTCACAGGTAGAGGGAATAGATTATGGTGAAATATTCTCTCCTGTTGCAAAGTTGACATCCATTAGATTTCTGTTATCTCTTGCTGCATCATATGATTTAGAGATAGAACAGATGGATGTGAAGACAGCTTTCCTTCATGGTGATTTGGAGGAAGAGATTTATATGTCACAGCCTGAGCACTACATTGTTAAAGGTAATGAATCCTTAGTTTGCAGATTAAAGAAATCTCTATATGGTTTGAAGCAATCTCCTAGGATGTGGTACCTTAAGTTTGATGCCTTTGTGTTGTCAATTGGATTTGTAAGATCGAAATCAGATCATTGTGTTTATTTCAGAGTTGAAAATGATCGCCTTCTTATTGTTGCATTATATGTTGATGATATGTTGCTGTTTGGGAAGGGTAAGGGTATGATTTCTGATTTTAAATCTCAGTTGTCAGCACAGTTTGAGATGAAAGATCTTGGGGCAGCAAGGTACATCTTGGGTATGGAAATCAGTAGAGACAGGTCTAACAGAAAACTCTGGTTGAGTCAGAGTAAGTATGTGAAGTCTGTGTTGGACAGGTTCAGCATGGCAGATTGTAGACCACTATGTGTTCCTGTTTCAATGGGAACAAAGTTATCTGTAGATGATTGTCCAAAATCTCCTAGTGAGGTGGAGGACATGAGTAGAGTACCTTATGCTAGTGCAGTTGGCAGTCTTATGTATGCTATGGTCTGTACTAGACCAGACATTGCCCAAGCAGTGGGAGTCCTAAGCCGGTTTATGGCTAACCCTGGACGGGTACATTGGGATGCAGTTAAGCGAGTATTCAGATATTTGAGGGGTACATCAGATTACTCCATATGTTATCATGGTAACTCTTCTGGATCTCCGCATTCAGTTTGTATTCGTGGGTTTGTGGATTCAGATTGGGCAGGTGATATTAATAGCAGGAGATCCACCAGTGCTTATGTTTTCACTATGTTTGGTGGTGCCATCAGTTGGATGAGTAAGCGACAACCTGTGGTTGCTTTGTCCACTACAGAAGCTGAGTACATGGCTGCTACTCATGCTTGTAAGGAAGCCATTTGGCTTAGGAGATTGTGTTCTGATGTTGGTGTTGATGCAGAACAGATTACTATTTGGTGTGACAGTCAGAGTGCTATTTGCCTTGCGAAGAATCCAACTTTCCATGCCAGAACGAAGCACATTGATGTGCAGTTTCACTTTGTGAGAGATATGGTGGAAGATGGAAAGATAAATTTGGAGAAGGTAGATACTGTGAAGAATGTTGCAGATGCATTAACGAAACCAGTGGGCACTGTGAAGTTCAGATGGTGTTTGGAGTCTATGGGCCTTTTGGCCTATAGCGGTTAATTCCTGTTATGTTCCTATTGCTCTTACAAGGTGTTCGACAAGTGGGAGAATGTTAGGAATAAGGTGTCTCAACCTTGGATAATTCCTATTCTTATTATTTGTTTTGTAAAATGTATTTCTTGCAAATAATGTAATTAAGTGTGAGTGTACATGTCTAGTTTGCATGTTGATGTGTCACTCCACTTAATGTGTCGGCATCTTGAATTGTGTGTAAGGAGATCATGGCTGAAACGGTTATGACGGATTCCTATGACACGTAAGAGCTATGTCTGGAAGATTCAATGACAGGTGAAGACATGTGGCAATTGATAAAGTTGAGTACTGTACACTCTTCCACGATAGTGGGGTTCGGGGCATCGCCCCGAAAAAAATTTTCGAGTTCCTATTTTCTCGGAGAATGGTAAAACCCTAATACAGTTATCTTCGGAAGTTGCCCTAAAAGGGAAGCGCATGATATAAGCGTTTTTTAGGGTTGCGAAGATTTGTGATGTGAGTGTATTGTTGGAACGTTTTTTCATGCTGCCGCATTTTGTCTTCAAGAGTTGGAAATCTCCTGAAAGAACTTGCATTGCAAGTGTGTTGTAACCGTTGTGTTGAAGATAATACATTGTGCAGGTTTTGGAGTGCTGGGGTTTTTTACCGAAAGGTTTTCCCCAGGGTAAATCATTGTGTCATTCTTCATTTTCTGTATGTATGGTATATTGCTGCAATATCTTTGTTAAGTAGATTAACGAATCTGAAATTGTAAGGGTTTAAAACGAATTTGCACCATACTTTCCTTAAGAGATTAGTGTAGGAAGCTGTTTCCGCACCTGAGTTTCCTTACATTTGCAACACAACCTTACCAACTTTAATAGGTAATGCTATTACACCAAGTGGTTGTCTTCCCACATTGTCAAAATCTTAGATAGAAAAATCAATTGGTTGAATTAAATTCTTGTCTACTCTAATTTTATCCAAAATATGAACACTACAAACATTAAGCCTTGAACCATTATAAATATGGGTACACCTAATCCCATTCTTGTTAATAATAGTCATTATCATCCAGACATCATTTTTTTTTTGTGTTTCCAAAGGGGGTGATCTTGATGAAAGACAATATCAAAATTATTTGAATTCGTACTCTCAAGAAAAGCTACCAAATAATTTGGTTGAGCACTAGGAGGGACAAAAACTTTTTGCAAAACATTTTGAAGTATGCCATGATAAATAGGTGATGTTTGAATCAAATCCCACAAAGAAATCTTAGCTTGGGTATTACGAAGTTGTTCTACAAGATCATACTCCTTACCACTATGCTGAGGAATATTGGGTTCTTGTGGAAGGTATGGTTGAGGTAATGGTATGGATGTTGGTGTTTTTTTTTGTTGCTTGTTATTTCTAGTGTTATATGTGTGAGAAATTGTGTGATAACTTGGTTGTTGCGATACATGATTACTAGTGAGTTTTTTTGCAAAATTTAGAATATGGACATGAGGTTTAGGAGGTATTATAATGAGAGGTGACTTAAGAGGTCTAATAATTAGAGGAATTTTAGGAGGCCCAATAATTATATGCTTTTTAAGAGGTCCAATAACTAAATGAGATGTAGTAGCCAATTATGTGTTCATAACCTCAATGGAGTTGACTAATTATTGATGATTTTATATCGAGGGGGGATCTAATATCACCATAGAATATTCATATATGCAATCCATATTGTTGTCTTTTGAAAGAAATGTATCAATTATTTCATCCTCTTTTCCAAAAAAATCTTCCCAAGTAGGGGAGGTATTGGGAGAGAAACAAACAAGATTCTCATGACACTCAATGATTGGGTCTTCTAACACCAAGATTCTCATGACACTCAATGATTGGGTCTTCTAACACCAAGATACCTTCTTCACAAGTAGGAGAGATATCAAGAGAAGAAAAAACACGATTTTCATGATTGTAAATGATTGCATTATCTTTCACCAAGCTAACCTCACACATAGGAGAGATAGTGGGAGAGGAATCAATGAAAAATAACAAAAGAGGAGAAATAAACTCATTTTCACATGCTTGTATCAAAAATTCATTGAAATGCTTAACAAGATTTGATTAGAACATAAATATGTGAGCATAGGATTTTTTCAATGAGAAAATGATGTTATATCCTATGGATCAATCTAGAAATATTTCTAGCAAAATAGAGAGTTACAGGATTGATATTCAAAAATTGACGACAGATCTAGGTAGAGACCAAAAACAATGGTTTGCCTAGTAAATTTGGGTTCAATTTAGCTGGACAAGGGCACCTATTTCCTACATAGGATTTTGTAAAATTCAAAATTTGACTATGTATAATACTGTTCAAGTATCTCAAGTCTGTTTATAGACAGGTATGGCAATGAATATTTTTCTAGAATTTTCCCAATTTATGATTATGTAATTCACAATGCAAGTGTGCAACAATTTGCAAAATTTTCAAGAAATAAAAGACAATTGTAAATGAAATTTCCAAATCTAAGATGCTACAATTGAGTGATTCTAATATGCCAAAATATAAAAATTATGATGTTAATGCCTTTTTGAAACAAAACAATGCAATTTTTCACTTTTTGAGCTATATGCAAGATGCCTAAATGAATGCAATGAACACCTTCAGATTTAATCTAAGATTTAAATGACCTAATGTAGATTTTTAAATGCAATTGGAATGTAAATTTGACCTATGATGACTGGAATTAACCCTATTGCAACCTTTAATGCACTATTATATGTAAATTTTTGAATTTTTATGCCTTTTATGATGCAAAAATGAATGCCTAAATGAATAATGTAAAATAATACAATGGTAAACCTAGATCTAGGATGAATTACTTTATATTTTAGAAGGTATATAATTTTAACACATTAGGTTCACCAAATTTTTTTGATGAAAAAATGATCCTACATATAATGCATAGAACACTAACATCAATCCTTTTTAAGAGAAAATTAGGATGCAAATCAACAAGGTGATTAGATTGACTTTCAACCATGAAGATGAGTCAATAAAACTTGGATTTGATCCTTTTGAGCCTTATAAATCTATTGGAATTGAAATAATTTTATCAACCTAATTAAACTATATGCCCTAATTTGAAAATGCAAGATTTCGATAATAAAGAAATTGTAATAGGAATTTTTGACACTAGATTTGGGGAAGGAAGAGTTATGTGCACTTGTCCTATAAATTTGAGCTTGATTTATGAGGATATTTCATTTGGGGAAATTGTTGTCCTTGTTGACCAATTTTAAATTTATTTTTGTAGTCCTTTGATGCAAGAGATTTTGTTCTTTTCTTGTCGCACTGCCGGATCACTACCAGATAATTTTGTAGTTGAGTTTTTGTTTGTTGTCAAGATGTAGGGTTTGATTGCAACAATGGATATTGGTCTTCAAAATTCTTCCACTCTTCTTCAAAACTGAAACCTACATAATCAAAGAGAGAAGAAATGTTGTTCCATTTAGGGGCTTGCCTTAATCAAACCTCGTGTTAGTGTTTCCACTTCCACAATGGAAATGCCAAGGATAAATGGATAATGATAGGAAGGAATGATGGATAAAAAAAGTGTTACAACTCACCACCCTTTTGAAGGAATGAATTCATACAAATATCCTCAATGCTTGGATCTTGCTTGCTTGAATTGCTTGGAGACTTATAAGGGTTAGTCTTCACAAACAATATGATAAGATAAACATGAAAAAAATTCTCAAACACTTTGAAATTATGCTTGGATCTTGAATTGCTGCGATAAATCTCTGAAATTTTTCTCCTGACTTGCTTGATAGTGCTCTTGATAATAATTCTTGCTCTATAATTCCACTTAGTTTTCAAATGATGCAATAACTAGGTATTTATATGCAATTATTCTAATTTCCCAAAAATTAAACCCTGACAACCAACTCTAGATATATGAATTTCAAATAATAAAATTTCAACACTGACATATTTGAATTTGGAGCCAAAATAGGGGGACATAGGCACCCTAGGCACCAATGTCTCAGATTTTCAGAAATTAAGGAGTCAAGGGAAAAGTATTAAATGAATGCATTTTTTTGTACTTGCAAATTGTTAGTACATGATTAAAACGAGCCACAAAATACATAATTTAGGAAATTAGGTTCTCAATTAGGTCCAATTACTTAAGGGGGAGAAAAACATAATGTGAAATTGTCAAGCGTGACAATTTACGATGCTACAAATTGTAACTTTTTTCTTTATTTCTATAGTTTCTTTTCTTATACACAAAAAATTGGGGTCCTAACAATGGAACCAAATGTCAATAATAAACTACAAGCCTAAGGTCTAAATTATTTATGCCAAAAAAATTAACCTCAAGATGATATAATAAGAAGAAAATTAGAATAGTGCATATGAAAAACATAAATATTCAATTGATCTTACACATTTATAGGCTCCATGAGATAGGTCTACTCATATATTTATATCATAAATTCTTCATACAAAATACATTCTTTACTACACGCATACATATACATATCACATATCTTTGGGCATCATCTATTACAATATTGCTCTATATTCATTCTCTATTGTCACATTCATTTTATTTCTATATCTTCTTCTTTTCATATCTTTGTTGTGGTGAGATCAAAATCTTATATATCTTTCTATTGATGTAGGTATGTGTCTTGTATGTCTTTGTCTTCTTGTTCTTCACAGGGTATTGCTTAATACTAATTTTTTAACGCAATGGTTTTTCTATGACTATTAGTCAATTCTATTTATGGTTCTTGACTCACCAACACTAATAGCTACAATGAGATTATCCGATTAATCATGTAATGAAGAAAGCAAAGTGATAACTTGTTGACTCACCACTACATTAAAATAATTTAGATTTTCAAGTATAGAGTCTCCTTCATGTATCTTTAAAGAATACAAATTTATTTTTAGAAATCATTTATTAACAAGACTCGTAGTTTTTGTAATGTCAAAAATTACATACCTTACAATTTTGACTTTTAATTTTACACCCATTTTAGAACTTATTTGCATAGCATAATCCTAAGGAATAATTTGACCACTTCCTAGCTTATTCTCTTGATACAAGTGTCAATCTAATGTTTTCATGTTTTCTTGGTTGCAATATTTTTTATTTTTTTTGTTTATCACTTTAGATCCTTCAATGTTTTTAGTATTATTTTAGACATTTGCACGATCATATGCTCATCATAGTCATACTAACATTTGTTGAATTTAAAAATGAAAAAAACATATCTTCTTCCAATAATAAATTTATTTAAAATGTTTTAAATCTACTTTAATCATATTTATTTTTAACAAACCAAATATTCTTTTGATCAGTCCTAACATTTTCATTACTCATACTTATCTTTCTAATAAAAAAAAATGGGTTTACTATTATTTTAAGCAAGAAAACATTTTTATTTTATATTAACTTTTTTTCTAATAATGTTATTTAAAAAAATATTATTCTAATTTATATATACATATTTTTATAATCTACTTATTATTAGTACTTGCCATTAGGTAATAATATTGTAATTAGTAATGTTTAATTAATTATTAATAAATGTGTTTAACAATAAATTAGAAATCAGTATTTTTCTTCTAAAGTAGAGAAGTAAGATTTATAACTTGAAAAAAAATTTAAACTATTTATCATGAATATAATTTGCTAAAAGCTTTAAGTGTTAAGGGCATATTTAGAGGAATTATAGACTTTTTAGTCTTTTTTGAAGATTTTCTAGGGTATATTAACAACCGTTTGAAATATTTGGGAAACTTATATAAATAGAGCATTTTTTCTATATAGATACATAGATTTTATATTTATGTATGCAATTTTTAATTTTTATCTATTTCTCAAAATATAGTAAAAATCATATTTTAAAAATAATTTTATATTAATTTATATATTGTAAAATTTTGATGTTTTTATATTTAAAAAATAAATGTCTATTTTAAATATATTTTTTCATTTATTTATTTATAATATAGTGCTTCTCTTCAAGTAATATTTTGATGTATTTTTATATTTTAATGGTAAAACAAAATTATTTTGGTTAGTAAGAAATATAATGTCTAATTTATATTAGTGAATAAAAATGATAATATTATAATCTAAAAATAATAATTAAAAAAATATGTTCAAGATTTTAAAGGGGTAAACACTTTTGACCCAAAGCTATGAATCAGTGAGGTCACAAATAGGGGACCTCATCCCAATATAAATATTCAACAATAACACGTCAATGGGGTTTGAACCTTGATGACAAGAACAAAAACACCACAACTTAACCAAATCACACTATGCCACTGTTGGCATAGATTAAGTTATAATTATAATTATATATATTAATTAAATTAAGATTAGGGTTATAATTAATTATAATATATTTAATAGTTATAAGGAACAAATTAAAAATAAACTATGTGTAATGGCATGAATTTGTACCCTAGGTGAATTCCACATTTACATTACCCCTAACCTTAGAGAATTAAATTTGATGATGCAATCCATACACTCACCACCTTTCCCTATCCACTTGGTAACTCATTTGTGTGTCGGTGGGGGAATTTCTATCTGGATTTTTACCTCCTTTTTCCTTCAAATTACCTATCCTCCCATTCTACTCAACTTCTGGACAACTTCTTGATCAAATTCACTCTCCACATTCACTTTTAGCTCCTTCAAGATGTATCACCACCACCATTGTAGCTGCAAGCTATTGTTTTGTTGGATCCTCCTCTCTGTTGTTGCAACAATGTTGGCTTTGGAGAGTTTTCAAGCTTGCTCCCTCCATTTTCCTTGAGAGCACATGGTTGAGAAGGCGATATCCACCATTTTTATTCACTTTACATTATCGTATTTGTATTCCAATATATTTTTGTTTGAGTATTTCTTCGTATTTCCATTTCTATACTCTCTTTATCATCTTTCTATACAATCATTGTTATTTGTCTGTCAGTGGAGGTGGAAAAACCAAAGCGAGGGATTGAATGAGGTAGTCCTCTAAACACAACCCCAACATTTTTCCATTCTTCTTTGTGTAGGTACTTCTCAGTTGGAGCTATTCGAAGAATCAAGTTGCATGAAGTTTGGTACTATCTTCTCAACCTTCCTTTGTCAATTCAAGAATATCTAGTTAAAGTATTCTTCTTGTTGTACTCTATTTCTATATTTCCTTTACATTCTGTCATAGCATAGATTATGTCATTCAAGTTGTTAGTTGATTTCCTAGTGTTTTTGTCTATCTCACAAGTCCTATATTCATATAGATGCCAATGCCCCACTAAGATGCCAGTGTACCGTGCTGGAGTCTGTGCCCTACACTATTGTCCTCAAGTAGTGAGTTGTCTAAGTTGCAAATTGAACTCTAAGAATTGGCTCGTTTGACTTCCTAAAATATTCAGGTTAGCAAAATAATAGTAACAAACATATTTCTCTTCCTTTTCAACCCTAAATGTGTAACCCTCCTAAATCACTTAGCAATCTTGAGGTAGATCAGGGCAGCCTATTGCTTCAGACCCTCCTATGACTTGGGGTCCTAGAGCAGTCAGTCCCCTCTACATTCTGGTGAACCCGACATGAACTATTTTGGTTTCATTTCATAGTGTTGAAGGAACCTTTTCTCTTATTCTAGGTGTGTTGTAGGGTGCATAGCCTTGAAACCCAACCTACGATCCATAGTAATGTAGTTAGAAGGATCCCTAGACATTGTGAAGCAAAATCTAAATAGGTCACCGTTTGATTGTTGAACCTTTGGGGTATCCTAAGAAAGCCCTTTCAGAGTACATAAACATGGCCTTTTTTATGCATCTCCTCATTCCTTCTATGCATCCTACGAATGGATCACCCGCTATAATCTTTACATCATAGGACCTACCTATGAACACAAATAGAGAACCTTCTCCTCTGTATATTCCTGCTCACATCAATAGGAACATTGTGATTGGTGTTCTCATTGATCCTACGTGTCGTGTGAATGTTATAATAGAGGAGATTTTGTTGATAAATTTCTTACATAAGGATGGGTATGATGAATCAAAGAGCACAACACATATGCATGACAAACTCTCAATCCCTCCAATTGGTTCCATCACCCTCTCACTCCTAGTAGGACCCAAGACTGTGAATTCTCCTTTCAATATCATCCCAGAGTCAGACTTGTTCAGGATGCCTAGTTTCCATGAATGAAATCACTTCGATAATTCATAAGTGTTCAAAGTTTTCTCATGAGGGCTCTGTGCATGTTGTGCATGACACTGGATATAAACCTTTGGTGTTGCATGGGGCTACTAATTAGATCACTTATGTTTTGCCCCTTTTGTTCGCTTCCTCCAAGGATAGATCTATTGTATCACACCTATGTTAAATAAAAGAATGGGAGCAAAGCACCAAAGGTGAGATACCCTATCTCCCCTTATGCCATCTCCGTTAAAGTCTCTATGATCACACAAAAATAGGCTACTTCCTACTCCTCTCAAAAAGTGAAGAGGAAGTCTTCTTTTGCCTAGGAGCCTTCCTCTTCTTTTGTTATCTTATCTGCTTCTACCTCTCGCTCTACTATGGCGCCTTCGACCTCTGCTCCTATGCCTCACATGGGGATTCTGATGGTGCCCGCTTGGTGGAAGGCCAAGCATCAAGTATTCAAACTTCTTGTCTTACCCACAGTGTCGAGGCCCATTATCTATGGTAAGGGGAAGGGACCTCATGGAGTTTCCCCCATGTATCAGCCTCTACAACCTCCTACTATTCCTACCACTCGGGCGATGAATAGGAAGAGGCTTGCCATCAAGGTGCCTAAGTTTTCTTCTCCACCTATTTCAGTATCTACTCTTGCACTTCCTACTGTTGATCTCATCCAAGAGGTTATCCTTCCACTGGTAACGGTTATGGAGGATATGCCTATGGTGGAACATGAGCCTCTTGTACCTTCTCAAGTAGCGAGTTCTAGTTCGTGGAGCTGACAAAACTAGCTTGTGTGTGAGTGTAAGCATCGAAGGGAGGCTTTGGCTATTGAGAAAGCTACCTCACAAAAGGTGGAAGAGGAGCTAGTAGCTCCTATTTCGACATCTCTAGTATGCCTCCCTCTTTTGTTTCTCCTGCTTTAGTTCCCATTGCCTCGATCTTGCTTTTGACTCCTCCCGTCAATGCTGATGACCCTCACCCCAAAAGGGTGTAGGTGTTCATCACTCCCTCGGTGGAGCCTCCTCTTCTGATGTCCCTTTTAGACATCCCTTCGTTCTCCTAACTCGTGGACATGTCAAACACCATGATGGTGTCTGTTGTGGCCTTCCACTTCCTTTGTGGGGATTCTACATCCTCTAATGAAGCATAAGTTGGAGGATGACCTCACTTCTAAGGGAGGTTAGAAGAAGGGATCACCTTCTTTGGGAGAGGGTTTTTCTTTAACTTGCGCCATCCTGGTGATGGAGGTAGCCTTGATGTCTCCCAAGTTTGTCACCGTCTCTTTTGATGATATTGATGGTGGATCTTGGGTGCCTCCTTCATCTCCTACTCAATTAAAACATGGCACTCTTGTTAAGTGCATGTTTAACTCAATAGATGATGTTTCAATTTTGTCATTCTTTGCAAGATCAATGAATTTTACCTCACAAGAGTTGAGTGAAGAAGACCTTGAGGGGCCTTCTTCCTCAATTTTTTTCATAGGAGAGTTAGAGCGTGCTCCCCTTTCTATCCCACCCTTGTAGGCCTTTCTACCCTCCCCTTATAATGATCTAGATTGGGAGAACGATGACCTCATAATTGATGAGGACTAGGAGAGTACCTCTTCTTTATCTATATTTTAGATTTGTGTGTGTTGCCTCTCCCTCATGATTATTTTTTTGTTTTCCTGGAGGACCCTTGTTACCCTTGTAGGTGCTTGGATACAAGAGTGAAATTATTTCATAAACTTCTTCTATGTGTTGCATCATTCTTCTATATGTTGTATCTTGATTTTCAATAGTTGAGGACAATGCAAAGTGTTGGGGTCATTTAGGCCTCCCTTCCATGTTGACCCAATTTTTTTAATTTTTACTTTGTCTTCATGTGCTATTCTTCAGATTTGGGAATTCTTGGGATTGATGATATTTCACTCCTACATTACGTGTTACCTATTTTGATGATCTGATTTGACCCTAGATTCCTAGATCCCCCTATCCTTTGTTTCATGTGTTCTCTTTATCTTGATTTCTTGGTCTCTATTCATCTTTCTCTATTCTTTTCTTGCTTCTTAATGTTGTGGTGCCTATGTTTTGTCCCTCGTGTGTGCAACAAAATTTCCACGTCTACATCTCATCATGTATCATGGGCCACAACATCTTTGCATGCTCTTCCTCTCCTTAGGATGCCACATGCTCCTTCAGTTTTCACATACCACCCTAAGGGGGGTCTCCTACTTCTTTTATTTTCAATAAGGTGCATTCGGTGGCCAACAAATCCCTTATTGAAAATTTCTACATTTTTCAAAAACTGCATCCTTTGATAAGGATCCCCTCAACAATATTTTCTTTTCAAATCGAATTTGTAGCAAAAAGAAGTGAAACTTCGCCTTTAAGGAGGCCATTATTTTTTCGGATTCCTTGACAAAAGAGAATACTTCAAAAGGATTCCTTTATGACAAGATCATTTGCGAAAATGTCATCACTTTTCAAATGGAGCGTCCCCTTGTGTGGGCCCCTTGCTATTTTGAAGGGTTCTCGAGGGACCCCTTTGAAAACTTCTCTTTTAATTGCTTGTTTTGAGATATGACTCTCTTCCTATCTACGTGACTTTTTCTTGCATAACTTGTTTGTTTGCAGATTAACATGTTGCTTTGCAGGACCAAGCACCTTGTCAAGCTTTCCTTACAAGACCAAGCATATGTAAGGACCAATCAGACTCTATGGAGCCTTTCATTTCTGCCTCCCTAGGATTGAGCACCTATGGAGGCTCTTTTGTAGGACCGAGCACCTATAGAACCTTTGTTCACCTTCTATGGGACCAAGCACTTGTGGAGCCAATTCTATAGGATCAAGAACCTATAGAGCTTTTGTTCAAATTTCCATAAGATTGAGTACCTGTGGATCCATCTCTCTTTCCTACACGACCAAGCATAACCAATTGTGGTTTGTTTCCTTGACAGTTTAGGTATATGCTTTTCAGCTCTTTCTCTACTTTACCTCGCATTCATTGATTTGTATGCTCACTAAAGTGGGAGAAAAATGTAATGGCATGAATTTGCACCCCTAAGTAAATTTCACATTTACATTACTCCCTACCTTAGAGAATTAAATCCAATGATGCAATCCATACACCCTCCACCTTTCCCTATCCACTTGACAACTCATTTGTGTTTTGGTGGGGGGATTTTTGTCGGGGAAGCTAGCGCAATGCGTGGACATCCACATGGCGCACCTCCATCCTAAAAATATCTATGCCTCTGGAATCTACAAAGATGTTACACTCCTCCATTGGACGCAAAGTGTAACGTTTACTCCTCCTTTGATCGACTTCAAAGGATATTTTTTCCTCCTTTTTCCTTCAAATTTCCTATCCTTCCATTCTACTCATCTTTTGGACAACTTCTTGATTGAATTCACTCTGCACATTCACTTTTAGATCCTTCAAGTTGCATCATCACCATCATTGTAGCTGCAAGCTACTATTTTATTGGCTCCTCCTCTTCGTTGTTGCGATAACGTTGGCTTTGGAGAGCTTGCAAGCTCACTCTTTCCTCCATTTACCTTGAGAGAACGTGGTTGAGAAGGTGATATCCACCATTTTCATTCACTTTGCATTATCATATTTGTATTGAAACATATTGTTGTTTGAGTATTGCTTGGTATTCCATTTCTATACTCTCTTTATCATCTTTCTATACAATCATTGCTATCTGGATGTTCGTGGAGGTGGAAATACCAAAGAGGGGGACTAACTGAGGCAATCCTCTAAACATAGCCCCAACATTTTATCGTTCTTCTTTATGTAGGTACTTCTCGGTTGGAACTATTTGAAGAATCAAGTTGCATGAAGTTTGATACTATCTTCTCAACCTTCCTTTTTCAATTCAAGAATATCTAGTTAAAGTATTCTTCTTTTTGTATTTTATTTTTGTATTTCCTTTACATTCTATCATAGCATAGATTCTATCAGTCAAGCCATTAGTTTCTTTCCTAGTTTTTTTATTTATCTCATAAGTCCTTTGTCTATATGAATATCAGTGTGTCAGATTGGAATCTATGCCCTGTGTTGTTGTCCTCAAACAATGAGATGTATGATTTGTAGATTGAACTCCAAGAATTGGCTTTTTTGGCTTCCTAAAACATTCAAGTTAACAGAAGGACAATAGAAACCAAATTTCTCTTCCTTTTTGACCCTAAACACTCAACCCTCCTGAATCACTTAGCAAGCTTGAAGTAGATCAGGGATGCCTATTGCTTTGGACTCTCTCATGACCTAAGGTCCCAGAGCAGCCAGTCCCCCTCCTCTACACTATGCTACTCAATAATTCTTTTACAATACTAAAAAGGCAAGTACTCACCACTATGTGACACTTGTTTCTAAACTTATCATCTTCTTTTTACCGCACCTACTTCTTATTCTTTTTCATCGCCATATTTTTTTATTATTCTCTCATGTTTGAAATGCCAAATTTCATTCCATTCCTTGGGATTTTGGAATTCCTATATTATTATGTCAATCAATAATTTTTTCATACCTTAGATGTCTCATTTTGTGCAAAATTATAGTGTCATTTATAATAGGTTATTCATCATTTTAAATTGTATTTACCATATGCAAAAAGGAACAAAATTCATTCATATTTGTTACTCTTATGCAAGTGAATTTCTCCATGTAAGCACCCTTTTCACCAGTTTTTCTCTCTTTTTCTCATTCCAATTTTATACACTAGAATTATACATTATTTAGTCTCTTCTATGTTGTTATTCTAATTTTTTGCACTACAATATCATTTCCCCACACCCCAACACTTTACCCTACACTTTATGAGTTATTTTATTATTGGTTTTGTGATGTCAAAATAATTGCACCTAGGGGCAATTTCACATTTTAGCACTTTGCCTAGCATTTATGACACCTAAAACCATTTATGGAAAAAAACCCCATGGGTCAAAATTTCATGATTCTAACTCCATGTGTTCCAATGGTGAAGCAACAACAACTCGATGACCCATTTCCCAAAAACCTGTTTCTTGGATGCTTGATGTGCTAGCATCTTGGCGGGTATCCAAGTTTGAAATGGGGAATCTCAAATCTTGGCTCTTGGCACGTGTCTCTACAGCCAGACCTTCAGATGTAACGACTCTTTTCTACCCTTGCATGCAATAAAACCCCTCTTTTTCTCTCATTTTGAGGGTTATCTCATTCATTTCAAGGCTCTCTCTTCAACTTGACTTCACTTCTCAACCTCTTCTACTCTTGGCAACAACACTTCTACAAGCAAATCTCTGTTGGACTGAGGTCCCTCCAACAACCAAATCTCTCTATAAATCATTCAACGATGCATCTGTGTGTTCAAGAGGGGGCTGAGGCCTGTTGGTAATGCTCTCACTCTTTTCTATTTTTAGATAGATTAGATCTCTTTGTTCATTTACTACTTGGTGGTGCATGTTCTCCTCTTGAAGTGGGGATCGCTTTCACCACCCCATTTTGTCCATTTCGGTTACTCTCTCTCTCTATCTGGCTGTCTGTAGAGGTGGGAACATCGAAGAGGGGGTTTGACTGTGGCAAGCCCCTATACAACCCAAACATTTTTCTTCGTTCTTCTTGTGTGTAGTTTATCAAAGAGGAGCTCGAAGTGAAGAATTAGACATTTTTTTGTTCATAAGATCTCTCCTAGCCCTCCTTGTGCTTTCTTTCAGTTTTTTCTCTTTATCTTGTCATCCTGTTCAATAAACCTCAAATCTAGGTTAGATAGTGAAGCTCTGGTATGCCCATTTGAGTCCTTGGGCCCTTTGTTGCTTATGACACTAGTGTGTCATTTAGACTCTAGGGCACCGCACTAGCATCTGGAATATGCGTTGTAGTCCTTTGGCCAATAGCTCCTCTATCGAAGGGAGAAATCTAAAAGATTTTCTCTTTCAAGTTCTAAAATAGTATTTTTTGGTGATTAATTTAGATATAATTTCTTTACAATTTCTTCATTCAGCTTGTATTGAGGTGGATAAGGGCAATTCGTTCCATGGGATTCTCTTGAGAATGAAGAGGCTCATGTGTAGCGAATCCCCCTTATCTCACATTTTGGTGAACCTGACGTGAAACATGTAGGATCTTTTTCTACAATATTTTAATTTCTATGATAATGCTTTCTCTAAGGAAGATTTCGATATGTTGGATGATGCTCTGGATGATTTCTTAGAAGTGTCTTCCTCTATCTATAAATCTTCTGAGCAAACTTCTTCTTTGCAAGCTAAAGAGTCGATAAACGTTGTGGTGGTCCCTATGGCTTATCCAAACCCTTAGAATCTTGTCATTTACTTGAGTCCATCCAACCCTTCTCCTAAGAAGGATCATTTTGTATGTGGAATTTCATATTGCGATGATTCGTCAGATTTGTATTCAAGGTTCACAAAATCTATGGACTCTACTTTTAATAATGTTGTTGGGCACACATATAATACAAGAATATGTTGGATGTTGTGGTTGAGTTGCTGATATGTGGTTGTCATTGATTTCAACACTATTAACATAAATGTCTTTAAGGCTGTATATGCCGAGGATATTGAGAAAATTGAAATAAATATGTTACAAGTCGGTGAAGCAGTGAAGATCAAAATGGAGGAAAAGTCAGTATGTTGTAAACTAGATGTTGTGGATTAAAGGGTTTATTTTCAAGCCTATCTAGTTTCTACTTTGTAAGTTTCAGAGGTGCGCATGAAGATCTGAGGAAGTTATAAGTTTATGTGTTCTGACAACTATTCTGTTACTGCAAATGGTGTTCATGGAAGAAGACAATATGATATGGTAATCTGAGTTGTTTTGTATGTTCATGTGACATTCATGGATGTTTCTAGATCATGTTCTATCTGTGTTGCACGTCTGCATTGATCATTGTGATCACAATACGAGATTTTCCCTTGCGTGTTCATGTTTTTCATGTTCATGGCTGACAAAGTGTTTGAAGTGTGTTGTGGATCTTCAAGGAAGAATCTTTGAAGGTGTTTCATGTTCAAGGATATTGTTTTAGGTCCCTAATATGTTGTGGCCAACTTTGGTTGATGCGCATTGATAATCCTTATTGTTTTGGGCCAACAGTTTGCATTCATTCTATTATTTTGTTGAAGCCGACATAAAGCAATGTAATTTCTGGTTGTGGATATAAAAGTGATTGTTTCTTCATTTGAGATGTATGAGGTGTATGTGTGAAGTGAAGTGTGTGAGTGCTATGTGCAAATAAGGTTTAGATCATTCGAAGGTAGAGCAGAGTGTGAAGAAGAGTGAAAGATAGTGAAGAAGTGTTCATGTGCTTAACCAAAACTGTACTCAAGAATTCGCAGATGCTACTCTCTAGTTCAATTCCTTTTTTTTTTTATAAATTCATCATAGGTAGTAAGAGATCTTCCTAAGTTGGTGAAGCCTACTAATACCATATTGAAGGAATGTCAGTTGGGAAAACAAACTAGAATTTCATTTCACAACAAAAACCATTGTTCAAATGAATTGTTGGAGCTTGTGCATACTGACTTGTGTGGTCCTGCTAGAATCAAAATTCTACAAGGTTATAGGTACTTCATGTTGCTTATTGATGATTACTCTAGGATGATGTGGGTTACTTTCTTAAGGGAGAAATTTGAATCTCTAGAAAAGTTCAAGATCTTTAAGGCTATGGTTGAGATAGAGACTGGTTTGAAGATTAAGTGTCTGAGATCAAATAGAGGTGGTGAATTCACTTCTAGTGAGTTTAATTCTTTTTGTGAAGAGCATGGGATAAAGAGACAATTATCTGCACCACAGACCCCTCAACAGAATGGAGTTGTAGAAAGAAGGAATAGGATAGTTCAAGATGCTGCTAGAACTATGATGTTGGAAGGAAATGTCCCTCATATCCATTGGAGAGAAGTTGTGAGTATTATTGTCTATATTCTTAATCAGATACAAATCAAAGGTAATACTGGTAAGACTCCTTTTGAGCTATGGTTTGGTCATAAGCCTACTGATAGATATTTCAAAATCTTTGGGAGAAAATGCTATATCAAGAGAGATGAAGATCTAGGAAAGTTTGATGCTAGAAGTGATGAAGGAAACTTTCTTGGTTATTCTACTAAGAGCAAAGCCTACCGGTGCTACAACAAGCGATTGAAGAAAATGGTTGAAAGTGAAAATGTTAAGGTTGATGAAGACATTGCCATACCCTCCAAAACCTGTGGATATAATTCTAATTATCAGAATGATAGTGCAAACAAGATTTAGACTTGAAATCAAGTTCAGATTGTTCTAGTGAATCAAGAAGAAGAACAAGAAGAAAAGACTGGTGAAAGTACAAAAGAGAGACCTCAAGAGCCTAAAATTCAAGAACACTCTAAGACTCCAAGGTATGTGAGATTGAATCATTTAGAAAATTAGATTATAGGAGATAAGATCAAAGGTGTTTAGACTAGGAGAAGAATTGTAAAAGAATACTATTTAATCTCAAAAGTTGAGCCAAGTAATGTCAATGAAGCATGCAAAGATGAATAGTGGATTAAAGCTATGAAAGAAGAACTACAACATATTGAGAAGAATAATACATGGATTCTTGTTCCTAGACCTAAAGACAAAAATGTAATTGGAACTAAATGGGTCTTTAGAAACAAACCAAATGAACAAGGTGAAGTTATCAGAAACAAAGCAAGACTGGTATGCAAAGGATACTCTCAGATGGAAGGTATTGAATTTGAAGAAACCTTTGCTCCTATTGCTAGAATTGAAGTTGTGAGATTGTTTCTTGCTTATGCTGCTTATAAAAACTACAAAGTTTATCAGATGGATGTCAAGTCAACATTTCTAAATGGTGAATTAGAGGAAGAGGTGCATTTTGAGAAACCTGATGGATTTCAATTGACTGATCAGGGAGATATGGTTTTTCGGTTGAAGAAAGCACTGTATGGACTCAAACAAGCCCCTAGAGCTTGGTATGCTAGATTAGAAAAGTACCTGATGAAGCTTGGATTTAACAAAGGTACTGCTAATATTAATCTGCATTTCAAGATTGATGATGATAAATATTTGTTTGTGGAATTCTTTGTTGATGATATCATTTTTGGAGGAGATGATGGTTTGTGCATGAAGTTTTCTAATGAGATGTAGAATTAGTTTGAGGTGTCAATGATTGGAGAGTTGAAATTATTTTTGGGATTGCAAATTACTTAGGTAGATAAAGTGATCTTTATATCTTAGTCCAAGTATGTGAAATAAATACTAAAGAAGTTTGGTATGGAAGATTCAAAACCTGTCGGTACACCCATGGTGACCGGATACAAGTTGACACAAGATGATGATTCTTCGAAAGCAAATCAGACTAGATATAAATTAATGATTGGTGGATTATTGTATTTGACTCAAACTAGACCTGATATCATGAATGTTGTGTGCATTGTTGCTAGATTTCAAGCTGATCCTAAGGAATCTCATGTGACTACAGTGAAGAGAATTTTTAGATACTTGAAGGGAACAATTGATTTTGGCATATGGTATCCTAAAGATGATGACCTTACTTTAAGTGCCTTTACTGATGTTGATTGGGCAGGAGATGTGAATGATAGGAAAAGTACTAGTGGTGATGCATTTTTCTTGGGAAATAAATTGATTTCATGGTTAAGCAAAAAACATAATGTTGTTTCCTTGTCTACTGCAGAGGCAAAATATATTGTTGTTGCTAACAATTGTACTCAAGTATTATGGATGAAGAAGATGTTGAAAGATATCAGAGTTGTGTATGATGAACCTACTACCATATTCTGTGATAGCTCAAGTGCTATAAACATTTCTAAGAATACGGCGCTGCATTCAAAAACAAAGCATATGTCTATCAAGTACCTCTTTTTGAGAGATAAAGTGAGTGATAAGGAAGTTAGACTGGAGTATGTACCTACTAAGGAACAGATTGCAGACATCTTTACTAAGCGTTTGCCTAAAGATACTTTTGAGTATCTCAGAGAGAAGTTAGGGGTGATCACCCCTCCTAATCAGAACTAAGATGCATAGTCTTTGTATCATTCCATGCATTCATAGTCATATCTTGATCTGGATTGATGTTGTGGTGGCTGCTACTCAGGTGGAGTAGTAAGATGATTTAGATATGTGGTTCAAAGCTTGTGTACCTTTTCCATTGATGTCAAAGGGGAAGAAGATTAATGTGAAAAACTATGGAAGAGATAAAAGTAAGGGGGAGAAGAACAATATGAGAAGAGCAATGTGTAAAGGGGAGATTGTTGGAAGAGGAGTTAGTTGCGTTGATGGTGTATTTTTCACATCATGTGTTGCCATCAATGCCAAATGGGGAGATTTTTGGATGTTGTGGTTGAGTTTCTAATATGTGGTTGTCATTGATGTCAACACTATTAGAATAAATGTCTTTAAGGTTGTATATGTTGAGGATATTGAAAAATTAAAATAAATATGTTACAGGTTGTCTGTGAAGTAGTGAAGATCAGCATGGAGGAAAATTTAGTATGTTGTAAACTAGATGTTGTGGATTAAAGGGTTTGTTTTCAAGCCTATCTATTTTCTACTCCATAAGTTTCAGAGGTGCATATGAAGATCTGAGGAAGTTATAAGTTTATGTCTTTTGACAACTATTATGTTACTGAAAATGGTGTACATGGAAGAAGACAATGTGATTCTGGTAATCTAAGTTGTTGTGTATGTTCCTGTGACATTCATGGATGTTTTTAGATCATGTTCTATCTGTGTTTCATGTATGCATCGATCATTATGCTCGTGATCTGAGATTTTCTCTTGCGTGTTCATGTTTTTCATTTTCATGGTCGACAAAGTGTTTGAAGCGTATTGTGGATCTTCGAGGAAGAATCTTTGAAGGCGTTTCATGTTCAAGGATATTGTTTTAGGTTCCTACTATGTTGTGGCCAACTTTGGTTGATGTGCATTGCCAATCCTTATTGTTTTGGGTTGACAGTTTGCATTCATTCTATTATTTTGTTGAAGTTGACAGAAAGTAATGTAATTTCTTGTTGTGGATATATAAGTGATTGTTTCTTCATTTGAGATGTACGAGGTGTATGTGTGAAGTGAAGTGTGTGAGTTTTATGTGTGAATAAGGTTTATATCATTCGAAGGCAGAGCAAAGTGTGAAGAAGAGTGAAAGATAGTGAAGAAGTGTTCATGTGCTTAATCGAAACTGTACTCAAGAATTTGCAGATGCTACTCTCTCAGTTCAATTCCTTTTTTTAAAATAAAAATAAAATTATTATTTTTTATTAGACTGTAGGAATCGGGTAGTGTTGTCCTCAATTTTGAATTCTCAAAATTGGACAACCCATATGAAATTTTGCCTAAAATTTCTTCATAAATCTCTATGGCATGCATTTCGAGGCACCAAAATTCTCCAATTGAATTGTGCAGCCATTGGTATCCATGTTATTTTGCCTTGTGAAAAATTTGGGAACATTTTGACATGTTTTTCCCCTTGTTTTGTCTAATTTCGAGATTTTTGATCACCATTGCAAGTGAGGATCTTTGTGTGTTAAGACACATTTTACGAGGTGTTGAGGTCAGAAAACTTTATATTTCAATTGATGATCCCCTTGGGCATCCTTTCATTAGCTCCCCTTTCTATTTTTGTAAAATTCTGAGTCATTTTTCTTGTCTTTTTGGTCAAATTCAGGTTTTTAAAGCAGCTCAGTGGAATAGGAAATTTTAAGTCTAAAAGCAAAATTGCTTAAGTTGCCAAAAAACCCGAAATTGCTTAAGTTGCCAAGAAACCCGAAATTGCTTAAGTTGTGAAAAGTTCCTACTTTGCTAAAAGCAAAATTGCTAAAACTTCAAAAAGGTCCGAAATTGCTTAAGTGGCCAAAAATCCCTATTTTGCTAAAAGCAAAATTGCTAAAGTCATGAAAACTTCTGATTTTTGCTTTAAGTGAAATTGTTAAAACTCCAAAAAGTTCCTATTTTGCTTCTTTGTCAAAAATAAAATTGCTGCCAAAAGTTCCTGTTTTGCCCAAATTGTCAAAATTAAAATTGCTAAAAGCTTTCAAAAACCCGATTTGGTCTCTTTTTGCCATTTTCTTTTGTTGTTGAGCTTGAAAAACCTGACGCCATGCTTGAAGAGGGCGGTTTAAGTTTGGTTTTGATTGTCTCCCTTCTTTCCTGGTGTTTCCATTAATTTCTAACAAAGAAATCAATTTTTCAACTGCAATAAATTAATGTCTTCATCTTTTGTTGAGATTATGTAAGTCATTTATGGTTTTCATCTCCATTTTAACTTTCAGCTCTTCTTCTCCAAGGTACGTTGTTTTATTTTCTATCTTGTTCTGTTTTCTTTATTTCCTCTTTGTGAAAACACGCCTTTCTTTGCTACAGACGTTTTTCTTATGTTAATGGTCTTTTTCAAATGTATTTTAATGTCTTTTGTATTGGTGTGTTTTCTCCTTGTTAAATCGTGTTTTGTCTTTATAGCATTGTCATTGCCCAAAATTTGAAGGGAAACTCATTTATCTCTTGCTTTTGTAAAAACGCGTTTTTGTTTAAACGTTTTCTTTGCAGCTGATTAATGTCGCTTACATTATTCAATGAAACCGTCATTCTCTTATGTGACTTGAGAGAAGTTGTTTTTTGTAAAAGAATGAGTCTTCAAAGCAAAACGTGTTTCCCTTTCAGTCAAACCGCGACTCTTGGCAATCATGTTTTTGTCTAAAAAGCATCTTTGCAGCCGAAATGTCATATCCTAGAAGTCTCCTTATCTTGAATCTCATTGTGCAAAGAGATATCCTTAGGGGAAAAAAAAAAATCATTATTTCAGCTAAAACGTATTTTCCATTTCCCATTTTTCACTTCCATTTATTCATCTCACTCATTTACACTCATCTCCATCAAATCCTCTTTGCCATTTTCACAAGAATGATGATTTGTCTTGATCTCGGGTTTTCATAGTTTGACAGCAAAATAGGAATTTTCGATCAAAAATGCAAGTAGAAGTTGAAAAAAATAAAAAATTGCAATATGTCCCAAAAATCCCAACTGCACTTAAAAATTGCAGTCAGCCTTCCAAAACCCGAAATTGAGCTTTGGCCTCACTTTTGCAGCCCCTTTGTCTCATTCTTGTTACTCCTGTTTGCACACATGACCAACCAAATCAATAATATAAGGCATGGGCCTTATTTTTCAAGCAAATTCCAAGGCTCGAGAAAGATACAAAGAAAGTACAACATCAATGATTTGTAGCAGCTTGAGGACTTCATTGAAAGAGGATGACAACAAAATATGATGTTCTATGTCAAGGGGCAGCTATATCAAGTTACAATACAGATTTATGAAGATGAAAACGCTCCTAGTAATGTCTAGAGAGCTAGGAAAATGACAAAGCCATACAAGAAAGTGAATAAGTGACAGGAATGTTTGATTGAGCATATAATGCTTTCAAAATATTGATGGAAACATGTTTTCCAAACAGCAGCATGAAGACCCAATCAAGGATGATGTAGTTCAAGTCGTGTCTTTGGACACTTAAAATAGTTTCAGTTATGTATTTGTAATTTAGTTTTGACAAATTACATGTAAAATGGAAAATTGTAATTGCAAGTAATCATATCACTTGCAAAGTTGTAAAATGTAATTACATGTAAATCATTACAAGTCAAATTACAATAGGACTTGTAATGTTGAATAAGTCAATTACAATTAGTTAGCGGTTGAGAGATTTTCTCAAGTTTATTGAGATCCTCCCACCTTTTTCTAAAGGCCTCTCTCCTATAAATACTTGAGGAGGTCCTTTGTAATTTTTATCTTTTGGCAATGCAACAAAACTCTGCCAGTTTGTATGTGCACTCTAAGACTTTGAGCTTAGATGTAAATTAGATTGCAATCAATAAAAGAGGCAAATTGCTTTCAAACTTTGTGTTGATTCAAGGTGTTATGTGATGACATTTTCTACATATTGATTGTGAGTTTTGTGGTGTTATACAAGAGGGATTGAAGCTGAATTTTGCAGACTTTGAGCTGCTTAATGTGTTTGGAGTTTTAGATTGGTTTTCAGATTTGATACAACAGACTTTGAGTTGTTTGTCGCATTTTAAGCTATTGTAGAACGCTCAAGCAAAGGGGGTAACTTGCAGACTTTGTGCTGCTTTTATTTTCTATGTTTGTGCATGTAAAGTGCATCATGTAATTAGACTTTGAGCTGCTACATATTGTACTTGGTTACCAGAAAACCATCTTAAAAAGGTTGATAGGAGAGTAAGTTGTCAAAGACTTTGAGCTTTCGATTTGTTTTTCTGTCCCGGAGGAGCAACGGAGGACTTTGTGCCTTCATGGAAACTTTGCTTCTTTCTTTACTTCATTAATCATTTATGCTTTCAATTGTGATTCTTTTTTTGAAATAAGAGAAAAGGATAATTGTCTTTTCCGGAAAAAGAGAACAAGACAAGAGTTTCACCCAGGTTTAGAATAGATTTGTAGCTAGAATTAATTTCTGAATTGGTAAAATAGAAAGCGAAGGGGGAGCCTTCCCTTTGAAAATAGGAGAGTTTATCTCATGTACTGTGGCTGAAACCACAATTTTGTACACTTTCCCAAGTATACAAATTTTCAACCAACAGGTAGCACGACCCCCTATAAACTGCAATGCACCTGGTAAACTTTTTAACATGACCGGTGACGCTGGCGCGACATGCCCTCCAGTACCACGGGAGTGGGGGAGACTAGACCTTGTGACCAACCTCCTGCAGCAGGAAAGATTTAGCCAACTGAGCTAGGGCCCCCACCCTCAGTTCAATTCCTTCATATGGTTTTAATCTGAATATTTTCTATAAGACAATGAGTCTTCCTTTGAGCAATGAGCTCTAGGTAGTGCACCTGAATGCATGTGCATTCTTCTTATATTTTTCTTATACTTTTAATAGGGTATAACTTGTGGATTAACCTCCACTGTGGTTTTTCCCCTAACAAGGTTTCCACACAAAAAATCTTGGTGTTGTGTGTTTTTGATGTGTCGTTGATTCATGCTTTCACTGTTAATGATCAGATCTGAGAATTAAGGTTAATAAGATTAATAAGTTTGAAATTTTGGGACAACTAATTCACCCCCCCTCTCAGTTGTTTTCCCTTGTATTTCCAACAAAAGAAACAAAAAAAATGGATCAACAACCTTATGTTCCTAAATATCAAGCTACTCAAATCCCTAATTCTTTACCACCTTCACAACTGAGTCTTCATCCAACAGCTAAACTTGTGACTAAAGCACCTAGTGATTATAATCTTGTCGAGAAACTTCGTGTTACTCCGGCTAAGATCTCATTATCTGATTTTCTTCAGACCACTTCGGTTGATCAGGGTATGCTGCAAGAAGCCTTACCAAAATATTCTCTTGCTTTCCTCTACTAGGCCGACGAATGTTAATGCGTTAATGGCTCATATTCGTGTAGATTCACTGAATATTACATTTTATCCACAAGAACTCCTCCCTTCAGATATGTAGAAACAAGCAGATCCTTTGATGATGTAGTAGTGGAAAAAGTATCTCTTTTCCTTACTTAATTTGGAAATAATTGTCATTGAATTAACCTAATTTTTTCCTAGGTTTAATGTTGTAATGTGTTGTACACATTCACATTAATCTTGGGCCTCTTTTTAATAAAATGTACCTAAAATGTAACTTATTTAAGGTGTTGTAACACACTTTCACACTTACCTAGGGTCTCATTAATTAATTATGGTTAATTAGCCCCTTTAATTCAAATTCAAGCCTTATTTATGACACCTTCCAAAGGATCTATCCCGACACCCAATATTCAAATTGTAAAATATTTAATTTGGCAAATTTGAGGTCCTAGAAAATGGTGCTAGGACCCATTTGCCCTAGGTGGTGAATGGGTTCTCCTTCTATAGGACCCCCCTTTCTTTGCATATTTTTTATGGGTTTTTTATGCTATTTCACCCCTTGAAGGCAAGGTCCTAGAAACTTGTGCTAGGACCCATTCGCCCTAGGTGGCGAATGGGTCCTCCCCTAATAAGGACCCCCTTTTTTAATTTAATTCTGGCGATATTTTAATAATTTTCATTTCCAGATTTGGTGTCGGCTTGAATTATTTGAATTTCGGGGTTAATCTCTAGATTTAGTATAAATAAGGGGTTAATTCACATAGTTTTGTCATATACTTCCAAGCATTCATGCATTATAGAAAGTTTGAGTTCACAAGAGTTTACAAGATCAATTCAAAGACATTTCAAGGGAGATTATCAAGGTTTCATTGCAGTAATTCAAGATCATTTCATCATGTCTAAGGCATAAATCATTCATGCATATTTTTTAGCTAAAATAGTTGATGTAGCATAAAAAGATCTACTTGCAAGAATTATTATACATCATATTTGAGATCAAGATCTAAATTATTCATGGCCACTACATGTTAGTTTGCAGATTTATACTCCAAGAAATCCTCCAAGGTATCAACATCATTTCAAGTTTCATGTTTCATGTCCTTATTTCATTATTTCATCATTTGGTTTAATTACCTAAATGGGGTTTGACTTAAGCAAACCCCTATTCACTAACAATCAACAAGTTTTTCTCCTCTTGAATGTGTGTTTGCAGATTTACAAGTTGAAGATCAAGTGGAGAAGAAGTTTAGAACAAAATTGTCAAAGTTGTCAAGTTACAAAGTTAACCTTCATAGTGCAAGAAGATGGAATTGAAGCTACAAAATTTATTATAGGTTTTCGGGAGCTGACAATCATGGATTTGAGAGTGAATAAGTCAAGGAAAATAACCCATATCTCAGTTTCAAAAACCCTAACAAGGATGCATTTTCCACTAAAGGCGAATGAGTCCTTTGTGACCTAAAAACAAGCATCTTGTAGCAAGGTACACATCACTTTGAGCTCTAAAAACTCCCCTCATAGTTGCTATAATAGTTAGGGTTAGTTTTTTATTATTATTTTCATCTTTTGGCTCTCATAATTGTATGTTTCATACCTTACAAAAATCAGTGGTTCATCATCTTGACCAATTCATTTTGGTGAACCCTTCTTTTATATGAAACATAATGGTGAACCTGACTAATTGAATATTGTCATTTTCTTATTTTGAATTCTTTAATTACATCCTAGGTTAGATCTTGTATTTATTTTCATTCCATTTTCATTGAATTAGATCTCATTTAGGGTTTATTACTTTGCATTCAAAACTTGCATCTCATTTAGGGTTTAGAATTGCATTGTTTGACATCTTCTCTAAAACTGAAAAAGACAAAAATGAATAAGTCATTGTGCATATCATTTAGATCTCATAAAATTGTATTTGAAAATAAAAACAAAATTACATTTCAAATTAGGTATTTGCATACATTATTTCATTGCATTTTCACATTGAATTTCTAAAAAATATGAAACTAAAACTTACTGTCTCAGACTTGGAACTGAAAGACATTACTGAAAGCTTGCAAATCATTCAAAAATAGTTTCAAAGCCCTAATCAAGGACCCATTTTCCTTTATTGTAGAATGAGTTCTTGATCAAGTCAAACCTGAACTCTTTGGCATCTAAAAAAGCAATAAAAATCACCCAAAAATCAACAGAAACATCTCAAAAATACCTAACCAAGACCCATTCACCCTTACTAGTGAATGAGTCCCTGTTATATCCTGATTTGCATTTTCTGTAAATTGAAATCTCAGTTTTAGGCTTCTATTTGTTGATGTTAATTTCTTATTTCAGTTTTTTGATTTACTATTTCATCAAATTCATTACATTTAGCTTAAATTGCTTCATTTGGTACATTGTCAAAATTCAAAATTGCATTCACAAAACTTCATTTTCAATTTATTGGATTGTATAATCAGTAAATTGCATTACTTAGAATCTGAAAATTGCATTTCATTCTAGGTCATTGCATTACCCCTTTCCATTTAGGGTTTGCACACTAGGTTTATAAAACTTGTATGAGCTTTACAACTTGGTTTCCTATTAGAAATACTATTGTAAGATATAGTTTGAGGCTCATGTCATCCCGTGATATCTCACTCGTCGTGGATCTTGGGTTTTCTAGCTCTCTTTCTAATAATGTTGATAATCAACCCTCCATGGCTCATAGTTTGCATACTTCATTTCCCATGATTTCACTCCTACAACCAATGTTATTAATGTTACCAACACTGTCCCCACCATCCCTAGTTCCACTCAAGCTTTGGGGTCTACTCAAAGCCAAGGAAAAATTCCAATTCCATCCTCCACGATACCAATGTCCATTACTACATACACTAGTACACAACCTACAACAAATTTTCAACCTACAACAACCTTTCAACCTACAACAACCCTTCAACCTACCACAACCATTCAAAAACCCACAAAAATCATACCTACTAGCATTGTGTATACTTCCATAGGTATTCCCATAGCAAATAATTCTAGTCTTGTCCATTCGAACACAGTAACTCCTCAACAAGAAACCTTCACCAACTTGCAATTCACTAGTCCTCCACATACATACACTACACCACCTTATTCCACTCAACCTTACAATCAAAATGACCCTATCCTTAACTCACTTTTGCAAAACATGACATCTCTCCAACAACAAGTGGCAACATTACAACAAAACAACAATAGTCAACCTTTGCAATACATCAAGTCCAATTCTCTATCCTTTGACATATTAAGAGCACAAATGCCGCTAGGTATAGAAGTTCCCAAATTTGAGAAATATGGTGGAAAAGGAGATCCTGTTAGCCATGTTTCCACTTTTATAGCCTTGTGTAGTGATTTCATTTTTGAGGATAAACTCTTGTCTAAGCTATTTCCTAGGTCCTTGAAGGATATCGCTTTAGATTGGTTCTCTTCTTTTCTGAAAAAATCAATTGGTTCATTCAATGAACCCGTTAATGCATTTTACAACCAATTCCATATTCACATGGGTCCCAAAATGACCCTAGCTGATTTAATGACATGCAAACAAAAAGAAGATGAGAAAGTGATTGATTTCATAGCAAGATATCAAACACTTTATTCACAAGTAAACATAAGATTCATGACACTGACCTTCAATGAATGTTTATCACCAACTTACAAAGAAAACTTTACAGTAAACTTGAAATGTTGAGATTCCCATCCTTCACACAATTATGCACAACCCTTCATGATTATTAAAACTTGACTTGCACTTGTGATGTGAAAAATCCCCCCAGTCCTGAAAAGTCTGAATCCACAACTCAGAACAATTATAAACCCTTCAAGAAATAGAATAAGGGGATTTTACAACTAAATTCCCCTCAAACAAGTCAACAAACTAATAATCAAGTTGCTGCTATAAAGAAAACAACTCCTTTTGGGGAAAGGGATAGAGAGTTCACTCCCTTACCTGATACCCTTCATAATATCATGTCGCGGCTTATTGGCAAAACTATGCCTACATTACCTCTTGTTAGAGAACATGACCCTAATATACCATTGCCTAGAGGCTTTCGAAAAAATTCTTATTGTCAATATCATCAAAAAAATGGACATCGTACAAAATATTGTAAGCATCTTAAACATCTTGTGCAAGACCTTATTGACAATAATCAACTTCAAATTGGAGGTGTGAATGATCAAGGTAATAAGTTTGTAGCTCCTCCTAATTCTTTTATCAAATCTATTGAAACTAAGAATGATGTGATGAATTTTGACACGGATGATTACAATATGGATACTATTGAACAACGTCATGTGAATAATGTGGTAGCATTTATCAAAACTAGACCTTGTAAGGGCTTATCTAAAAATCCTCTTGATATTTCTTTCTCACAAAATGACATATTTAAATGTGCACCTGATGGTCCTCTTTACATAGCTGGTTGAATCAATGATAAGCCCACTAATGGGATATTAATTAATCTCATCTATGGAGAGAATTTGATCACTGAAGAATTCTTATATGTGCATGAACTATATCAAGAAAAATATGAAAAACCAAAAGCATTGATCAAGATGCATAATGGGTTTGCTTGCCCTATGATAGGCTCGATGGATCTCCCTTTAAAAGTTGGATCAAAAACATTAACTATCTCATTTTCCATCATTCCACAATTAGACCAATTTCATGTGAAGCTAGGCTATCCATGGATCTGCTCCATGAATGTCGTCCCTTCGGTTGTGCATAAATGTCTAAAGTTTCCATTTAAAAATGATATCTTTTTTGTGCATCATAGTGGATTTAATCTTGCATCGGCCTGAGGGAAGGTTTCATTAGATTTATTTTGGACCGAGCCTATGGAACCTATTAAGCCTCATGAGGTCTTCTTTTTTAAATCATATCAAAATTTCAAGGCAAACAAAATAGCAGAATTATCCCTTCAAAACATGCCTCAACCTGAACCACCTATCCTTGACGAAACAATGATTGAACCGAAATCCCTTCCAAACATCCAAGAACAACCTATAGCAAGTCCTCCTATCATTTCCTACAAGATACCATGAGATAATGCAAACAATCATGTTGTACCTCCTAGAGTCAAACACGTTTACAAATTTAAAGAGAAAGCGGTTGAGAAAGCTACTGTTTTTTCCTACATTCCTCATAAGAGAAGGAACCTATGATTGAAAAACTTGATCTTACACAAACAAAAATTGACAATAGAATAAAATGGAATCGAAGTGCTAGAGAGTGTAGGCGTAGACATTGTGCTATTGCTCATAAGTTACAAACTCAAGAATACAAGAACAACATAAACAAGAACCTTCCATGGATATTGTCATTCGACCTCCTGTTGTGATAAATTTAGATGATGACATTGATATTGCAAAGACTGATGAACAAGTGCATGATGAGTTGAATACATTATTTTCTTCTTCTATGAGCTTAGATGAAAAATATCCTAAAAAGAGTGTTCAACCTAGTGCTTCCCCTAGTTCAACACTTTATCTTGTCCCTTTGGCTAGTTGTTTGCCTTTTGTTTATACCGACCGAGATTGGGATGCAGACAACCTACTTTAGGTTGACTCGCATGTGCCTAGCTAGTCTTTTGCATTTTCATGTTTCTTTATTTTATTACATGTATGTAATGTGATCCCCCGTGATATTTTTCTTGATGTATCTCTCTTTTTGTGCATTCCTCTATATGTACCTAAATTATTCTCTATGTTGTAAACATTTTTCATTTGTCTTGTGTTTTCATTTTGGGGATGACGCAAGGCATAAAGACATTTAGGTCTCTTCCATGTTGACCCAAAATCTTTTTCCTTTATCATTTTTCATTTGTCTTGTATTTTACTTTTGGGGACAACGTAAGGTGTCAATACATTTAGCTCTCTTCCATGTTGACCCGAAAGGCTTTTTCTTTGTTTTCGCTCTCTTTGTGTCATTCTTCCAGTTCTATGAGTATTTGGGGAATGATGATAGTTCCATGCTCTATGAAAATATTGTAGCAAAGACATATTGACCCTGAATCCATAGATCCCTTATGTATTTCTAGGGGCAACCCTTCCTTCCTATTTCATGACGTAGCTTTATTTCAGAAACATATGAATTGGCATAGAGTTTTTTGAGTAAATATCTCATGTATTATGATAAAACATTGGATACTTTAAAGAAATTTCTCACAGTGATGGTGTTAGCAACCACTTTAAAGTGGGAACATACATCAATGACATCTTTCGACAAATTTCATGGCACAATTTTTTTCTTGTGACATGTCCTTTTCTTGGTGGTGTCATTGGGTTTGATGTCCTCCAAGAGTGTACAATCTCCCTTCATGGCATGATGTGAGCGGGGCATCCCATAAGTGGTGATATGATATTCTTGACTTGTCCTCTCTTGGAGACATTAGGCACAATTCTCCCTAAGAAGAATACCTTACACAAACAAAGCAAAATCCCCTGTAAGGAAAGCTTAGTGCAGAAACGCCTTCCAAATGCAAAATTCACAAGAAATAAGTCTATAAAATTTTATTTAATTCAAGTTATAGCCATTAAGATGCACATTAATAGAACATGAGAATAGATAATTTAACACACATAGAATTGAACACCAGATTTACGTGGGAAAAACCTTACGGGAGAAAAACCCACACACCAAGCAAAGTCACTTTGTATTACATTAAATAATGTTTACATATAGAGTTACAGACTCTACTCTCAGGTTTTAATTCATAGCAGCAAATATTTCCCTAATCAACCTCGTTCATAGATTCTGAATACAATTTTGTTCTCACACTGTTACAATGATCATAAGCATACAATGTAGAACATCACTAAATTGATCGAACCCACACTCATTGTAGAGTGTTACAATATATATTCGAAATCTAGCCATGGCCGCTTTAGTTCCAGAAAACCAACTCTTTCAATTGTACACAAACCATCACAAACACATAACTATAAAAAAACTACACCGGCTTCGATGTTTGTTCCAACTTGCTAAACCAAACGTTAACAGTCAGTAACCAACCATCAGCTTCCATCTCAGCACCAATTGGGTCCGACTTTGACGTTATTCATGATTTACCAAGTCAACAAACATCAAGTCACCCAGTCAAAAAACGTACACCACTTAGCCAATCTCGCACACCCCGTAGGAGTATGTCAATACCCACCGCAAGGGGCGTGGGGTTAGCAAGCACTGTTGGATTATTTTAATCAAAACCGTTGATTGATATATATAACATCACATTGTCATGGACCCCACTGCCACCATGACATCCAAGTCACCACTAACAAGCCAATGCCCGCACACCTCGCAAGGTATCAACTGGGTCCCACCAAAGCACTGCAAGGCTAGTGGGGAGAACATAGTACACTACCAACATGATGTCCATGTCATCAGCGCTGGCCAACCACTACAGTTATCGGTAATTTGTAGGTTTCCAAAAATTCACAACTCCAGACATGAGGTTCCAAAGTTATAACTTTTTGCTATCTTGCAATCGGTCAATCAGAGGTTTCAAATTTCTCAAAACCCATGACTCGGTGACAACAAAGAGAACCTCAATGTCGCTAAGTTGGGAGGTTATGAAACTTAAGAACCCCGTGACTTAGGTTAGTAAGTTCTAGTTTTCTACAATCTAGTGACATTCAGGCCAATAAAGGGAAAAATGCCAAGCTTTAAGGGAAATTCCAAGCTAGCAAGTTGAGGCACATTTTTCAACATGCTCCCACTTAATGAAGGCTTACTAGCTTCTTCCAAACTCGAAGTTATTATAATTCATAGGCCCCAAGGCCCATTGAACTGGCACACCACCTATAATTGTCTATGCTCACATCTTTGTCAATGCATCAATGACATTCTTTAGAGTATCCACTTTTTCCAAAATAACCTTTCCATCCTCCACCATATCATGAACGAAATGATACTAAACATCGATATGCTTCATCCTGGCATGGAAAGTGGGATTTTTCGCCAAAAATATAGCACTTTGACTGTCACAAAAAATCGTAATCTTCCTTGCATTAAACCCAACATTAGAACATAAACATCTAAGCCAAATGGCTTCTTTATAGGCACATGTTGCTATGATGTACTCTATCTCAATAATAGATAAAGCGGCTATAGCCTACCAATTGCTATCCAACTAACTGCACCACCGAATAATATGAAGATGTATCCACTGGTGGGTCTTTTATTGTCAATGTTCCCTTCCCAATCAGAATCCACATACCCATGAATGCTAAGAGATCTCTATGATCCACATATAGGGAAATAATAAGTAAACGGTCATTTTCAGTCTTTTAGTACACACAATGATCTAATTTCGACCTTACAAATCCCAATGACAACACAAACATGTCAAAATTTTGGTACCACATTCTAGATGATTTTTTAAACCATACAAAGATTTCTTTAACTTACAAACCATAATTTTTTTACCTTTTTCAATGAAGTGCTAAGGCTGGGACATATAAATTTCTTCTTCTAGATCTCCATGAAGAAACATTGTCTTCACATCCATCTTCTCAACCTCTAAGTCATATACAATTCCCAAGTGACAATAGAAATCTGATAGATTTTAGCTTAGCTACAGGAGAAAATATTTCTCCATAATCAATTCCCTCCACTTGGGAATAACCTTTTGCGACCAACCTAGCTTTATAATTTTCTACACTGCCATCTAGACCAAATTTATTCTTAATTACCCATTTACAACCAATAGGATTTCAAACTTCAGGCAAAGGTATGAAATCCCAAGTTTCATTCTTTTTCAATGGTGTCATTTCCTCATTCATGGCTTCCAACAAGGAATTTAAATCAGACATATTAATAGCCTCCTTTACAATCCTAGGCTCATCAGTGCTAGTAGTCAAATCATAGGAAAAACTCGATTCCAACATGGAAAATCTATACCTATCACGTTGTTGCTTCTCATGTGTAGACCTCCTCATAGGCTGAGGCTTAGGTTGTGGTTCTTATTCCTAATCAAAACTCTCAGAGTTGCTAGAAATATTCTCATATTTAAGTACACTTCAAATTCATAGTTCCTCTTTATCTGGAGTTAGAGGAATTTCAACTACTTCTTTGTTCTTATCATCTTTCATTCTGACTGCAGATCTATTGTAGAAGGTTTCAGAGCATGAAAGATTACACTTATATTGTATATTACCTTCTTAGTGATAGGATTCCAAAGCTTGTATCCTTTCACACCAATTCCATAGCCAATGAAGACACATTTAACACCTTTTTTCTCCAACTTAGATATTTTCTCATTCGGCACATATGCATATGTCTCACAGCCAAAGACATGAATATGTCTCAGAGAGGGATTATTTCCAAACCACGCTTCCATAGGTGTCTTTTCAACAAGAACCAAACTAGGTGAACAATTAATCAAGTAACATGTTGTAGCCACAACCTCAACCTAGAACTTCTACTCCAAACTAGCACTGCTCAGCATACTTCTCGCTCTTTCCATTAGCGTCATGTTTAACCTTTTAGCAACTCCATTTTGTTGTGGAGTGTAAGGTGTAGTTTTATGTCTTTTAACCCCATGGTATTTGCAATACCTTTCGAAATCTACAGAACATAACTCACCACAATTATCCATCCTCAAGCATTTAATTTTCTTTCCAATATGATTTTCTACCAAGTTTTTAAACTCTTTAAACTGACTGAACACCTCTAATTTACTTTTAAGGAAATACATAAATTCCCTTCTTGAATAATCATCAATAAAAGAAACATAATATTCATACTTCGATAACAAAGGAACATTCATTGTTCCAAATACATCAAAGTGAACATAATCTAGTATACCAGAAGACTTATGAGGACTCAAATAAAATGAAACAAGGTGTTGCTTTCGATAAATGCAATGTTCGCAAAAATTGAACTCAAGGTTATAATAAACACACCCTTCTACAAGATCTTTATTTTTCAATGCTTTCAAGCCCTTTTCTCCTATGTGACCGATTCAATGATGCCATAGCATGGTTTTATCTACTAGGAGCTTCACCTCCAAAGAGTTTGCACCTAGGGGAACATTTTTCTCCTTCCCTATGTGAGTAGCTTTATCTGACTTTACAGAGATGCTATTACATTGAACAACATGTGCATCCAAATTGTACAAAGTGTCTATATGTGCACCCTTGGCCAACACCATTGAGCTTCTAGTCATTTTGTAACCACCACTCGAGAATGTAACTTGCATGCCAACATCATTCAGCTTACTAACAAAAAGAAAATTTTGAGCCAAACCTGGTATGTGCATTATGCCATCAATTCCTTTGATTCTTACGTCAAGAAATTGGATTTTGACTCTTCCATGGCCAAAAATTTCAAGAGATGAATCACTTACCAAGTACACCTTTCCACCATCATACTTTTCATACTTCATGAACCAATCTCTGTGAGATTTCATGTGAAAATATTCTCTCGATTCAATCAACCAGGCATCATTTGATGCCTGAGTCACAAAGGCTGTAATGATGGAATCTGCATCACTATGAGAAGAATAACTATCCAAAGAGTTCTTCTTCTTCTTTTTCTCCTCTTTGAAATCCTTTTAAACATGTCCAATTTTCCCACAATTCCAACATTTCACCTTGGAATTCTTGCTTGGAGACTTTGATCTCCATTCAGATTTGGATCTTGACTTCTTATCTTTCTTCTTGCTTTTTTCCTTTGATCTACCTCAAATAGCAAGAGCCTCCTTGGTCATCTCAGAAGATTTCCTTCACATTTCTTTTGAAAATAACGAAGCAACCACATCTTCCATTTTAAAGGTGGTTGTTATACTTCCAATAGCCATCACCAGATGGTCCCACATGTCAGGCAAGGAACACATCAAAATCATACATTGATCCTTGTCATCAATCGTTACACCTACAAACGCTAGCTAAGCAAAAATCATATTAAATGAATTTAGATGGTCTGCTACAGATGCTCCTTCCTTCATCTTCAAGGAGTATAACTTCTTCCTTGGGAATAATTTATTCACCAAAGACTTCCCTTGATAAATATCACCAAGTTTCTTCCATAATGAAGATGCAATCTTCTCCTCATGAACGTTGAAGAGAACAGAGTCTTCCAAACAAAGTCATCAATCCTCTAGATTTTCTATCTGTGAGGTCCCAATCTTCTTGCTTCATACCTGGAGGTTTAGTTCCATACACAAAAATCTAGATATCTCTATCCACCAATAGGTCTTCCATTTTGAGTTTTCACAACTCAAAATTGACACCATTGAACTTTTCAATTTCTACTCTTCCTAATGTGCTTGCCATCTCAATCTGTAATTGAGACAGTCAGTTTTCTCTGCAAGACTCCCACTGAATAGAATTAGCACAAAAAACCAACCCTACCCACAAGGATAACACAACTAGTCAGGCTCTGATACCACTTGTAAGGAAATCTTAGTGCGGAAATGCCTTCCAAATGCAAAATCCACAAGAAAGAAGTGCAAAAAATTTCATTTAATTCGAGTTACAGTCATTAAGATGCACATTAAAAGAACACAAGAATAGACAATTTAACACACACATAATTGAACACCAAATTTACGTGGAAAACCCCTTACGGGAGAAAAATCCACACACCAAGAAAAATCACTTTGTATTACATTAAATAATGTTTACATACATAGTTATAGACTCCACTCTCAGGTGTTAGTTCACAACAACAAATATTTCCCTAATCAACCTCATACACAAATTATGAATACAATTTTGTTCTCACACACTGTTACAATGCTCGTAAGCATACAATGTAGAACATCACTAAATTGATCGAACCCACACTCATTGCAGAGTGTTACAATATATATTTGACATCCAACCATGGCTGCTTCAATTCCAAAAAACAACAATTTCAACTATACACAAACTGTCACAAACATGTAACTATCAAAAAACTACATCGACTTTGATGTCTATTCCAACCTACTAAAATAAACATCAACAACCAGCAACCAACCATCACTTTTCATCTCAGCACCAATCGGGTCCCACTTCGACGTTATTCATGAGTTACCAAGTCAACAAATGTCAAGTCACCTAGTCAACAAACATACACCGCTTAGCCAATCCTGCACACCCCGTAGGAGTCTGTCAGGACCCACCACATGGGGCATGGGGTTAGCGAGCACCATTGGATTGTTTTAATCACAACCATCGATCGATGCATATAACATCACATCATTGTGGTCCCCACTACCACCGTGACATCCAAGTCACCACTGACAAGACAATGCCTACATACCCCATAAGGTATAAATCGGGTCCCACCAAAGCACTATGGGGCTAGTAGGGAAAACACAGTACACTGCCAACATGATGTCCATGTCATCACCATTGGCCAACCACCATAGCTATTAGTAAGTCAGAGGTTTCCAAAACTTCACAACTCCCGACATGAGGTTCCAAATTTCTAACTTCTTGTGATCTTGCGATGGGTTAGTCAAAGGTTTCAAAGTTTTCAAAACCCGCGACTCGGTGACAACAAAGAGAACCTTAATTTTGCTAAGTCAAGAGGTTATGAAACTTAAGAACCCTACGACTTAGGTTAGGAATTTCTAGTTTTCCATGATCTACCAAAATTCATGCCAATAAAGGGAAAAACACCAAGCTTTAAGGGAAATTCCAAGTCAACAAGTTGAGGCACATTTTCCAACATCCCCTTTAACAAAATTTTACATACATTCAAAAGCATTTACAAAAAGCATTACATTGTGGTGTCTTATTGAAGTTATCATGAGGATAGATTTGATATGGTTTGTATAATGAGAATCCAACACACTGGCATGACTTTCTCATTATACAATGAGAAGTCGATACACTAGCATGTCTTTCTCACTAAACCATTGCATTGGGATAACTCACCTAGTGGAGAGACTAAGGTTTCACTACCCTAGAGTGAGCATACACATGATTGGGACAACTTACCTAGTGGAAAGACTAAGGTTCCACTACCCTAGAGTGAGCATCATATGTTACAGACAAACAACCCCATTCCACACCGCATTGAAATGTTTGTGCTTGATCCTTTTGTTTTTCTTTATTTTTCTTGGCCTTTGACAAGGTATGATTATGTATCTTTGTTATTTTTGCATACTTAAGTGTCTTGAATGTATACTTTAGTGTGAGTTTTACATGGGGTCATACTCTCACTAAAGTGGGGGCAAAATGTAACAAAAAAAGTATCCCTTTTCCTTAATTTGGAAATAATTGTTAGACTTAACCTAATTTTTGCCTAGGTTTAATGTTGTAATGTGTTGTACACATTCACATTAATCTTGGGCCCCTTTTTAATCAAATATACTATTGTAAAGTGTTGTAACACACTTTCACACTTACCTAGGGTCTCATTATTTAATTGTGGTTAATTAGCCCCTTTAATTCAAATTTAAGCCTTATTTATGACACCTTTTGAAGGATCTATCCTGACACCCAGTATTGAAATTGTAAAACATTTAATTTGGAAAATTTGAGGTCCTAGAAAATGGTACTAAGACCCATTCTCCCTAGGTGGTGAATGGGTCCTCCCTCTATATGACCCCCCTTTATTTGCATATTTGACATGGGTTTATTATGCTATTTCACCCCTTGAAGGCAAGGTCCTGGAAACTCGTGCCAAAACCCATTTTCCCTAGGTGGTGAATGGGTCCTCCCCTAATAACGACCCCCTTTTTGAATTTAATTATGGTGGGATTTTAATAATTTTTGTTTCCAAATCTGGTGTCGACTTGAATTATGTGAATTTTGGGGTTAATCTCTAGATTTAGTATAAATAAGGGGTTAATTCACATAGTGATATCCTAGACTTCCAAGAATTCATGATTTATAGAAAGTTTGAGTTCACAAGAGTTTCAAAGAGAAATTCAAAGGCATTTCAAGGCAGATTATCAAGGTTTCAATGCAACAATTCAAGATCATTTCATCATGTCTAAGGTATAAAGCATTCATGCATGTTGTTGAGCTAAAATAGTTGACGTAGCATTGAATATCTACTTACAAGCATTGCTATACATCCTATTTGAGATCAAGATATAAATTATTCATGGCCACTAGATGTTAGTTTGTAGATTTATACTCCAAGACATCCTCCAAGGTATCAACATCATTTCAAGTTTCATGTTTCATGTCCTTATTTCATTATTTCATCATTTGGTTTAATTACCTAAATGGGGTTTGATTTAGGAAAACCCCTATTCACTAACAATCAACAAGTTTTTCTCCTCTTGAATGTGTGTTTGCACATTTATAGGTTGAAGATCAAGTGGAGAAGAAGTTTAGAACAAAATTTTCAAAGTTGTCAAGTTGCAAAGTTGACCTTCATAGTGCAAGAAGACGGAATTGAAGTGACAAAATCTACTACAAGTTTTTGGGAACTAACAAATAGGGATCTTAGAGTTCAGAAATCAAGGAAAATAACCTAGATCTCAGTTTCAGAAACCCTAACAGGGACCCATTCGCCACTAAAGGCGAATGAGTCCTTTGTGACCTAAAAACATGCATCTTGCAGCAAGGTAAACATCACTTTGAGCTCTAAAAGACTCCCCTCATAGTTGCTATAACAGTTAGGGTTAGTTTCTAATTTTTATGTGCATCTTTTGGCTCTCATAATTGCATGTTTCATACCTTACAAAAATTAGTGGTTCATCATCTTGATCAATTTATTTTGGTGAATCCTATTTTCCTATGAAATAGATGATTATAGTTAATGTTAATACTATTTGTATTAGGCATACCCTCGTTGACATTGATTCGGCTCTTAATGTTTTTGTTATCGATCTATTACCCAAGATTAAATTTGATTCTTCTTCTTTAGTTGCTTCTTCTTTGTATATTCGCATGTTTGATAATGTTGTCTGACAGGCTCTAGGTACGATAATATTGCCTTTGTAGCTAGGCCCTATTACCTTACCCACCTTGTTTTATGTGATGCCTGGCCCTTTGCCTTATAATATTATTTTGGGGAGACCCTGCATCCATGCTATGGGTGTCGTAACTTCCACTCTACATCGTTCTCTAAATTTTTTTGCAAATAATCGAGTAGTCAGTCAAAGTTGGCCCAAAAGTTGTTTACCTTTGTGGATTATCAGTTGTTGGTTGATCTTTGGTTGTATCCACTCTTAAAAATTGTATTCCATCTTTAAATTTGGATATGATGACATGCTCCTCAATGATACCCTCTATGGAGGTTGTCCCCGAAGTGAACATCGCTAAAGAAGAACAACCTAAAGTGAAAAGTCCTAATTCTGTCTCGTCTACTTCTTCTTTTGAATCCAATGCATTCCTTGGTGATGATTGGGGGTCCTTGGAGTTCTTTGAGTTCTTTATTGGGGAATACAAAGTGAATCTCGCTCATTTGAAATTTTTGATAACCTCGAATGCCTTTGATGAAGAAGCAGATAACACTCCCGTTGAGAAGAAAAGTTGTTATCCTATTTAGGAGATCAGTCACTCCTACTGAGGAGGATGGTTCTGCTCTTACTAAGGAGGTTAATTTTTGTGAATCAAGTAAAGGATACAGTTATGCTCTCCTAGATGCGTTCAATGTACACTACTGGAATGAGACTCTTTATGTGGAACCACCACCTTTCAAATTTTTGCAAACTCGTTATGGTTTTGGATATAGACTCACTTCTCAATATGACTATGGGTGAAAAGGCCTTGGATATATTGAGCAAGGAATGCAAGTCCCTATCCAGTTTAAGCCTCATAAGCACTATTTGGGTTTGGGATGCTCTATTGAACAATCTAAGCAAAAGCCTTGGTAGAGTGTTAACATGATTTTAGTTGAACCTCTTAGCTTGGTTCATCCTCAATTGATAGAGAATAAGGCACAGGCTGAAGAAGTCTCCTTAGATGTTTTCTCTTCAGATGAAGTATTGGAGGAATTCTTAGGTGCCTACTCCTCCTTGCCTCCTTTTCATCATAAGAGATTATTCCCATATCGCTGGAGTAAACAAGCATATTTTGGGGAATGTGTCTTGAGTATTGATGAGGAGGACCTTCTAGCTAATTTTGATAATGGTGTTCCAATACCACATCCTAAAGATCGTAGTTCTCCCCTCAAGGGAGATACTATTGAAGTCTCTATAGATCCTAAGTCTTCTAAAAAGGTGATTAAGATTAGGAAGTTCCTTTCTTTCGAAGAAGCTAAGGAGCACTCTGATCTTCTACATTCTCACCCTGATATTGTTTATTGGACGTATGAGGACATTGTTGGTATTGATGAGTCTATAGTGGTTCACAATATCGTTTTATGTCCCGGTGCCAAGCCGATTAAGCAAAAAAATTGAAAGATCAATCCCAAGGTGACATTGTTGGTTAAGATTGAGATAGAGAAGTTGTTAAAATCGGGATTTATCTATATAATCGACTACTCCCCTTGGATCTCGAATATCATTTCCATTATTAAACATGATGGTCATATTTGTATATGTATTGACTTTCGCGATCTTAACAAGGCTTCTCTTAAGGATGATTTTTTGTTACCTAATATAGATATGATTATGTACTCAACTGTAGGCCATGCCTTGTTATCTTTCATGGATGGCTTCTTGGGTTACAATCAGATTCGTATTAATCCAAAATATCAGTACAAGACAACCTTCACTACCCCTTTGGGTACCTTCTGTTATGTGGTTATGCCCTTTCGGTTAAAGAATGCAGGAGCGACTTACCAACGGGAAATGACCTTAATATTTCATTACTTCATTCATACAATTCTAGAAGACTACATTGATGATATCTTGGAGAAATCTATAACCCATTAAGATCACATGGAAAACCTTCATCTTATTTTTGAAAGGCTTCGACTTTATAAGATGAGGCTCAATCCCCATAAGTGTGTCTTCGATGTAGATGCTAGAAATCTTTTGGGATTTATAGTCTCTCATCATGGAATTGAAGTCGACACAAATAAGATTGATGCAATTGTTAACATGCCTCCACCTAGGAACATCACTGAGTTACAAATTTTACAAGGGAAGATTCAGGCAATTCATAGATTCATATCTCAATTGGCTAATCATACCCTTACTTTCACTCGTTTGCTAAAAAATGATGTTTGCTTCATATGGGATGAAGAGTGCTAAAATTATTTTGATTCAATCAAAACTTATTTGACCAATCCTCATGTATTAATGTCGGCTATGTAGGATAGACCCTTTTTTCTTTACCTTGTTGCATCACCATACGCTTTGGTAGCTTTTCTCACTTAGTACGATGATGTCGGGAAGGAGAGGGTGGTCTACTACATTAGTTGTGTTTTGGTGGATTATGAAACTTGTTATTCATCCATGGATAAGCAATTCCTTGATCTTTCCTTTTCAATGCAAAAGCTTAGGCACTACCTTCTTCATGTCGAAACACATGTTATTGTAAAAAGTGATCTTTTGAAACATTTTTTCTCTAGTGCCAACCTTGCTCGGAGGTTAATGAAAAGGGTAATATTGCTTTATGAGTTCAACATAAATTTTGTTACTAAAAAATCAATGAAGGGTCAAGAAGTTTTCAATAAATTGGCAGACACTCCCTCATCTCACTCCTTCCCGAGTTTGGACTTATTCCCTGATGAGAATGTGTTGGTGATAAATCATGACATTGAATGGAAAATATATTTTGATGGGTCGAGATGTTAGACTGGCTCTAGAGCAGGCGTTATTCTAATCTTTCTTGAAGGGAATCTAGTACCTCTCTCCTTTTGGTTGGGTTTCCCTTGCACTAACAATATCATTGAGTATGTAGCTCTCATTGCTAGCTTGCATACCATGATCGCACTAAAATTAAAAAATCTTTGTATACTTGGGGACTCTAAGATTATTGTGCACTAGATTATGGAAACCTATCAAGCTAAGAAAAGTAAACTATCTTGGTATTGAGACCTCCTTGTGTCCTTGCTTAATCAATTTTCATCCTTCACAATAGGCAGTGTCCCTAGGAGAGAAAATCAACATGCAGATGCCATGGCAAGTGCCACCTCCCTGGTACCTTCGGATGAAGATACAAAAGAATACCACTTTGTGGTTTAGTTCCTTCGGTCCCCTATAGTTTTTGATCAACCTGAATCCGATTCTCTTATGTGTTCTCACATAGACTTGAGAGAGTGGTTTTCTAACATCTACAATTATCTAGAGACTGGAAACTTTTCCAATGGTGCAACAAAAAATTATCCCACTCATATACAAAATCTTTTAGTCTATTACGTTGTTTTATCAAATGTTCTCTATCGAAAATCTTACAACAGATTGTTGCTTTGATAAATCACTAAAGCAAAAATACCGCTCACCCTTAGGGAAGCCCATTCTAGTTTCAGGGGTGGAAACTTTAGTGGTAAATCCCTGGTGTGAAAATTAATCCACATGGGGTACTTTTTTCAAACAATGGAACAAGATTCCTTTGATTTTGTTAAAACATGTCTGCAATATCAACAACATGGTCGTCTTATTCATGCTCCTACACAAGAGTTACAAAATCAGACCTCTCCTTGGTCGTTTGCAAAATGGGGGTTGGATATTATCATAAAAATATCCCCTCCTTCTAAATGACACACCTTTATCATTACTACTACAAATTACTTCACGAAGTGGGTCAAAGCCATCCCGCTTCAATTTACAAACGTTGAAGCTATTTGTAGTTTTCTTCTAAACAAAATCATTGCTCATTTTGGGTTGCCTTCTACACATATTTTTGACAATGGTACACCATTCAAAAACAAGGAGTAAAGCAATTCCTGGAGAAATTTCACATTTAGCATAGATTCTCTACACTGTATTATCCTCAATCTAATGGCCAAGCAGAAGCGTCTAATAAAACTCTTGACCTCATTCTTCACAAAACAATAAATAAACATGGTAAGGATTGGCATATTCAATTAACATATGCTTTATGGGACTATTGCATGAGTGTTCATATGACGACAAGAAAAACACCCTACAACCTCATGTATGGTGTCGAAGCTATCATGCCTTTAGATTTGGAAATTCTATCTTTGTGGGTTTCCCTTAAAGGATTAATTGATGATGAAACTTATTGAGCTAATCGTTTGCATCAGCTAGAGATGCTCAATAAGCGTCGATTGCAGGCCCTCAATCATCTTAAAGCTTATCAACGATCATTATCTAGATATTATAATCAAAGCATACTTCTTAGGACTTTCAAGGTAGGTGACCTAGTTCTCTATGAGAATTAAAGAAACTAAAATGTGCCACTTGATCAAAGGGGAAAATCCAGTCCTAATTGGTTGGGCCCTTACATTGTCATCTTCGTGTATGGATCGAGTGCCTATGGATTATCTTATACAGATGGGACGCCTCTAAAATAACCTGTTAATGTAATGCATCTTTGTCGATACTACGTGTAGTGTTTGATGTATCATATGTGCAATGTTCACTCTTTAAGGTTTGTAGCATTGTGTATGTTGACATTATTTCATTAATACATTACGAAGTTTTTTGTGTTACGATGTAGCCATGTGCGTGTGAGAGAGACATACATGTGTGTGCTTTACTATGTTGTGTATCCCTGCATTACATTACATATTTTTAGGCAAGTAGATCAGCATTGTATCTAATTAACATACATCCATGTGTGTTCATTAAATCATGATAGCATCCAATTTAAATATACATCCATACGCATATAAAATCTAGCATCAACATACATGAAAGTAAGGAACATACACATCAAGTAAACAACACCATAATATCAAAATCAATATCTCATGTATATATGTATAAATATCAAATGTCATGTACATGTATCACGCCACTATCATCAAAAAATGAGTGGATTTTGTATATGTGTATCAATGTCTATACAAAAATATCTATATATGTATATATTGAGACTACAAAAATGATATACAAAAGGAGGCTCTATGCCTTGGGCATCTGGCTCCCAAAGCCCTCTAGCTCTAGCTGTAGCTATGGCTGGGGGTAGGGCTGCATGGTGGAGACAAATCGAGAGGGTTGCACGGTGGAGATAGATCAGGAGTGGTGTGATCATGACACGGACATGCCTACATGCACCCCCCTGATCTCTCCCTAAAGGGAGGTTATCTACATGCATGATTGGATGAGCTCTTGTTGTAGTTGTTGATCACCTGTTAGGATCACTATTGTCAGCTCTCCTATGATGTCATTGATATGGCTCTGAAGGGCGTCACACACTTGCTCAGTGGTATCAGCCATTGTCATGACCACGTCTCGCTCTATGAGTGTCATCTGTAACTCCCCCGTTAGTTGGTCACACTGCCCCTAGAATGTGGTAGCATCAATAGTCCTCTACAAAATCTCCACATGTGCATCCTCGTAGGTAGTCCTTACATGGGCTACCGACTCAAAAAGGTGGATGTGACATCCCAATGACACCGGATGGTATGCTTCTAAAACTGCCCCCTAGATAGGCATGACAGGGGCCACCTCTGATATGCACTAGAAAAATAACCCAATCCACCCCTGAAATTCACTGCAACCACAAAAAGAAAAATGTATATCAATACCACAAAATGTATAAATAGTAAAACCAAAAAATAATATACATGTACATGAGATATAAACTAAAACGCACTGAAGTGAAATAACATAAACGACTACCATACCTAGATCCCCTGGCTGCTAGAATGGATTAGGGAGAGGAGGAGCACTCGGTCCCATGCCGCTGGCATCAAAAGATGCCTCAAACACTGCAAGGTCTGGTGGTGCTAATGAAACCAAAGTGGCTAGTGGAAGAGAGGACTTCCTCCACCACCACCTCAGCCTCAATGAAGCCACTCTAGCCTCCTCGGCCTGCTCCTGTTGCTCGGGTTGACCCTCCTACTGGTACTACTCCTCCTGCTCATCTCTGCTACCTCAGTTCCTCCGCCTCTACTTAGGTGGTTGTGGTGGAACATCCCCCTATAAATTGGGATCCCCCATGGGCGCATCTACTAGGAACACTAGGGCAAGACGATGAGCTACCCACCATGCCGAAAAATCTTGGGCTACATCGACATTTTCCACCATTCCTATCACTAGTAGATCAATTTCATTGGCCTCATCATCGAAAAATTGAATGTATGGTATAGTGGGATGCAGATGATCCCTCGACCTCATCATGCTCCGAACAACTCTGGTGTATGTGGGGATGAGAGGAGGAATAGTTTGGATCTGCCCATGTTGTTGCATGACCTAGCTCCAGTAGTATGGCATGATAACAAATTCGTGCGGCCAAGAATGAACTGGTCGCATTGTAGGCTCCAAAAGAACTTACCATCATCCACCCACTAGAATAGTCGAGGGGTCTCTATCTTATCTTATCTAGCATCAAGGTGTCAAACTGCAGCCACTAGATCTACAAATCATTGTATCTCCACTGTTGAGTGAGCTCATACCAATGGGCCATCGGTAAAGTGTAATCCCGCACCTTTGGGAAGCCCTTTGGCCTCATGTCTATGATGTGAGAAAAATCCCACACCTATAGGAGCATGCATGTGGTCAAACTTTGGTACTCATAATGCACGTACCAACCGAGCTCTTGGTATAAGTACACCAACATGTTGTGCCTCCACGTAAAAACTATGTGTCCCTCCACCATCTCTTAGATGGTGTAGATGAGACCCCCGTGCAAGTGGGAACCTTTCCCATCTATGGTGATTCATGCAGCGATGGTGACCATCATGACATGATGTAGAAGGGGGGTAGCCGTCTAGGCCTGATCGAACCACCGAGTGTATATATGCCCGGTCCCATCTGCACCGTTTGACAAGTCGGAGCAGTATTGGACCCTATTTGAATGCTCTTGCACCAAGCATGTGTCATCCAACAACACCTATCAGTCAAGGATGGGAAGACCGAGGATATGATAAACATCCTCCAAAGTGATTGTCATCTCTCTAGTAGGCAACTGGAAGCTCGATGTGGTGGCATTCCACCTCTCCATCAACGCCATCAACATCTGATCATGATAGAGCATCTTTGGCATGGTATACACATGCTAGAGACTGACATGTTGCAGATGGGTGACCTCATCCTCGAATATCCGGTACCTCTGGTCTCGAAGAAGGTGCAACACCTTCCCACAAGATGCTCCCTGATCTCAGAATAGTCCTGCGAAAATGATCTGATGTTAGGATCTAGGACTATTGCACATGAATAATAACTTATTACAACGATCTAATTAAAGGTGTTAAAAACATAATTGAAATGATTAAATTAACACAACCATATTAAAGTGAAGAAATTAATAGAACAGAGAAAAGAGAGAGAAGATGAAACGCAAGTTGATAACGGAGTTCACCAATATGGCTACGTCTCTGAGTCCCTCTCCAATAGATTAATCGATCCTTGATTATGCTCCAGAAAAGATTACAAGGATTCAACTTTGATAGAGTCTCCTCACGTCTCCTTGATAATGAAATTACAAATAGTTCTCCTCCTTCAAGTAAAATCACTACACATAGTAGAACGACTTGCTATCACAGAGGAAATTTTCTCCACATTCCTCACTACCTTTCACATGCCCATACCCCCCTTTTTATACATAAAAATATGCCCAATTTGGCCTAAAACCAATTGATTTATATGATAAACCCATATGTCCTATTTTTAAAATAATATCTCACATAATCCCCTTTAAAATAATTTTTAATTCCTTATATTATCTTTTAACCTCCAAAAGATATTTTAAGCTCCCTTAAAATATGGCAATTCGGACTTATAAAAGAATAAAAAGGTTTGTGGTTTTAATTTAGGGGATATATAGTTTAAAATATTTTCATTTTAAGGACTATCAGCTTTTTTAAGGCTTCAGATAAAATCCGCTCCCATTATAAGCGGCTATGAAGCCATTGGGCTAGCGGTTAGGGGGGTTGCTCCCAATAAGGAGGTCGGTGGGTCAAACTTGCTAGACTCCAACTTTTTTTAGCTATAACAACTTTTAATTATGATAAAACAAAGGTACACCCAATATAATATGAAGTTAGGTGTGTGGTGTATTGGTGGAAGGCTTTCTTTGTAAGTGAAAGTTTATGGGTTTGAATCCCATCCCTCATATTTTGGTCAACTGGTCAATCATGTTCACAACGGTGCCACGTGGCACTACCTGGTTGTGTCATGTGGCACAATTTCATTCATCGACCATGGCACATGTCAAGTTGCTATTGGTCCACATCCTCTTTGTATAGTCATCATCCACATATACACAACTTGCCATGTGTCAACCCCTGATTCATCCATGTCATCATGTGCTACCATGTCACCAAGTTGATGTCATGTTGGTCAACCCATTTTGACTGAAACTTTGACTTGGCATAACTTTGTCCTATGAGCTCCATTTTTTATGAAACAAATGACATTAGATTCATGGCGATGAGATCTTTGTCATGTTGTCAAATTTGACCAATTTTGAGATGATTTTTTTTCCTTTCTGATTAACCTATGTACCTAGCTTTGACTGAGTGTAACTTGAGCGTATGAGCTCCTTTTGGCTCCGTTCAAGTTACATTAAGTTCATTTCATTGAGTACTTCGATATGGAGACAATTTCTAGAGTATATGGAATATTTCATTTTTTGGTGAAAATCCACCTGGATCAATCCTCCCCACTAGAGAGCTTTTAGACCTTTGAAAGATTGATTACTCGAAAAGTAAGTGAGGGTAGAGTTCCCTCACTTTACCAATCTACATCCATTTTTCCTTGCTTGGATTCATCCCCTTCAATCCCACTTTGAGGTATTCAACAGTTCCTCTTTGTGAAGTCCTGACATTCCTGTTGAGGATGACATCCTCTTGCATCTCTTTCGTATACTTGGGTGAAATATCATCAACAAATGGAACTTGAATATCTACCTCCTCGTCTAGTATCATCAAAGGTTCATATGGCTTCAAGTTCTCAACATTTACAATTAAGTAGATGCGCATGTATGGAGGAATATTAAGGTGCACGGCATTGGTTCTGATCTATTCCAAGATCTCATAAGGACCATATCTAATAGGCTTAAGCTTTTTACCTTCATATTGCATCCTTTCCTTGCTGATATGTAACCAAACGTGGCCACCGACCTGAAAAATGATGATTAGTGCAATGCTTATCATGTCGATCCTTGTATTTGGCTTGGCTCTTTTCCAAATGTGCTTCCACTGCCTAATGAATTGCATGGACTTTCTGGATGAACTTCAAAGCCTTCTTTGCACCATGGCATCCATCTTCAATATCTTCCTTCCCAAAAGCGAAGTCCATCGGTGTTTTTGGCAAATACCCGAAACACATCTTAAATGGAGATCTTTTTGTAGAAGAGTGTGATGCATGGTTGTAAGCATGCTACACATAGTGTAGACTTTCATCCCACATCTTGGGATGCTTACTGCAGTAGCCTCTAAGCAGGTGTACAACTTTCCTATTTACTACCTTTGTTTGTCCATTGATTTTTGGATGGAAGGTTGTACTCTTCATCTTAGTGTCCATGAGTTCCCATAATGTAGACCAAAATTTCCCCAAGAATTGAGAATCTTGATCCAATACAATAGAAGTAGGAAGCCCAAAATGAACCCATACAAATTGAAAGTACAAATGTGTTGTCAACTTAGCTATGACTTATTTTTTACAAGGCATTAAGATACACATTTTTTGAACCTATCAACTACTACAAACAGATAATCATGTCCCTTTCTAGACATGGGTAGCCCACCTACAAATTCCATTGAAACACTTTCCCATGGACGAGATGGAATAGGAAGTGGTGTGTACAATCCCAACTTCCTATTACTAGGTTTACTTGTTGCACACATTGTACAACCCTTTACATATTTGGTTACAGTTTCTTGCATATGAGGCCAATAACAATACTTTTTCAATTGAGTCATTGTCTTGTTTACTCCAAAGTGTCATGCAATCAACGATGTGTGTGCTTCTCTAACTACTTGTTCTTGTTCACCCTTTGCAATATAAATCTTTCCTTAATGATACAACAATTTATCCTACACATAGTAGTCTTTCTCTTCTACATATTTGTTTGCAATTAAAGTTGAATAAACATCCTTAAAGTCTTCATCCTTGGTGTATTGTTCCTCAAAACTTTCATGTACCATAGAATTACCTTTAAGGATAACCATAGCATTCTTGATAGCAGGCCTAAACAACATATCTGATACCTTATTGTGGACACCTCTTTTATACTTAATTACCAAATGAAACTCTTGAAGAAAACCCATCCACCTAAAGTTCCTACTTTGTTGCAGCTTGGATTGTGAGTACAAGAATTGAAGTGGCTGGTGATTAGTGTGGATTATAGTTTCTTTACCCATTAAGTAATGTTTCCACTTTTTAACACTTTGAACTAATGCATAAAGTTCCTTATCATAAGTAGGATAGTTACTTACTACATCTGCAAAGGTTTCAGAGTGATAGAAGATTGCTTTACCTCCTTGCATAATTACTACTCCCATGGCAAACCCGCTTGCATCTGTCTCGATCTCAAATGGTTTTTTTAAATCTAGTAAAGCCAGAACTGGTGTTGTGCTCAAATTTTCCTTCAAAGTGTCAATAGCCTTTTTCTGAGGTCCTCCCCACTAGAAAGTTGTCTTCGTTCTGGTTAACACATGCAATGGTGATGTGATGTAAGAGAATTTGGCGATGAACTTTCTCTAGTACTGAACTACACCTAGGAAAATTCTGACTTATGTGACAGTACTTGGCTTAGGCCATTTTACAATAACTTCAACCTTTGAAGGGTCTACTTTCAATTGACCACTTCCTACGACATAGCCTAAGTACACTACGGATGTCTTAGCGAATTCACATTTCTATTATTTAAATAAAGTTTTTTTTCTCAAAACATCAAAAACTCTCTTTACATGAATTACATGCTCTTCCCAACTTTGACTGAATACAAGTATATCATGTAGATAGACTATTACAAACTCATCAATAAAAGGATGAAAAACATCATTCATGACACACATGAAAGTATTTGATGCATTGCAAAGCCCAAAGGGCATGACCAACCACTCGTACAACTCTTGTTTGGTTTTAAATGTTCTCTTCAAAATGTCATCTTCTGCAATCCTTATTTGATGATAGCCACTACACAAGTCTAGCTTAGTGAAATAAACATCATGTTTCAAATGACCAATTAAGTCATCAATGTGGGGAAGATGATACCTGTTCTTTATCATTATCTTGTTCAAAGCTTGATAGTCAATGCACATTCTCCATGACATGTCCTTCTTTGGAACCAACACAATCAGTGAGCCACAAGGAGAGGTACTTGGATGAATTAACCCTTTCTCAATGAACTCCTGAACCTACTTCTTAATCTCTTCATTCTGCATAACAAATAAATGGTACATGTCGATGTTTGGAAGAGGCCTGTCCTACTGCAAATGGACTTCATGTTGGATCTCTCTCTTCGGTGGAAATCCCTTCGATTCCTAAAAAAGTTCCTCATAGGTAGATACAAATTTGACCAACTCAGTTTTATGTTCTGGATCACAACCCTTAAATGCCTTGGATACATCATCCTCTTTGGCTTTTACAAGCATTAGTACAAATTTCTTACTGGCATTGACCAACCTTTTCATTTAACCAGTATTGACTAGTGCAAGATTAGTCTTAATCTTATGTGCTCGTACAATGTACTCTTTACCATCCTTAAACAAATGATACTTATTCTCCCCCCTATAAAATATTTCTTTTCTATCATATAGATAAGGACTCCCTAACACAAGACCACAAATATCCAAAGGGACTGCGTCTACCTCTACCTCATCAACATAATTTGCAGTGGTAGAAAATCGTAGTTTACATTATTTCGTTACTTGCAATTGAGCATCATTGCAAACCCATCCAAGCGGATAAGGCTTTGGATGAGGTGTTGTAGCTAGATTAAGTTTCTTCACAACCTCTTCAGATATTAAGTTGACTTGAGAACTCGTATCAAACAATGTGTCAATCTTAGTGTGCTTAGTTACAGCTCAAGTGTGAAACAATTCATTTCATTGTTTATCAGCTTTAGGAGGAGATGATACTTTACTTGTACTTGCATTAAAAACATTTGCATCAGAAGAGAGAATACTACCTTTCCCTTTACCTTGGATCCGGGTAGCAACAATTTGTGTTTCATCTCCGGAGTTAAATCCAAGATCCTCTTTAACCACTGCAACAGTCTTTTGTTTATCTTTGTTTCCTCCATATCTTTTCGGCCTCAAATCAAGATGCAGCTCCCAGCATTTTGAATCATCATGCCCCTCTTTCTTGCAATGTGATCATGTGGGATTAGCACCCTCCTTCACTGTAGTTGTCTTCTTCCCTTTTCCTTTTTCTTTTTCTTTACCCTTAGGCTTACCCTCAGGCTTAGATGGTTTCTGTTAGAAAAAGAATTTTCATAAAACATTCTAAGGGTTTTTTTCCATTTGAGCCCAACTATTTCACTATCTTTTTCATGAAAATTTATTTTACCGCCATACTGCTGCCTTAACATCCACTTAACTTTTCCTTTTACCTCTTTACCGCTTCCCTTTGCAAAATGGTTTGCAATATCACGGTTATGAACAGTCACATCATACCCTTACCGCTATACTATGCGGAGCAGAAGTTTGGCCCGTGCCTCGACAATGAAGTGAAGGGAATTTTATAAAGGTATACTGCCATACCGCAAGGAGGTTGAACTTGGATAGTGGTAGAGTAGTAGGGTACTAGGGAGACCAGTCCATGCCGATACCGCTATACTGTGTAGAGTGAACAATTTAACCATGGTAGAGCGATGGAAGGAACGGAGCAAGGAGAAGTTAGACACTGCCATACCACAGAAGGTTGACAAGGAGTTGTGGTAGGGTGGTAGACAATGAAGATGGCAGCTAGGGTAAGCCACCATGGTACCGTGGGGAGGCGACAGAGAGACCATAGTAGAGCGGTGGAGGTGACGGTCAAGGCAGGACACCACCATACCATGGAAGGTTGACAAGGATCCCACAGTAGGGCGGTAGATAGTGAAGATGGCAACCAAGGTAAGCCACCATGGTAACGTGGGGAGACGACGAAGAGACTACGGTAGAGCGGTGGAGGTGATGATCAAGGCAGGTTACCACTATACCGCGGGAAGACAAAATATAGTGCACGGTAGGGTAGTAGAGAGCAATGCTGGGAAGAGACCGCCATACCATGGAGGTTCGAAACAAGACTTGTGGTGGAGTGATATACAAAGGAGTGACAATAAAAGGAGACCGCTATACCGCCAGGGGTCATAATGTAGCCCGTGATAGAGCGATAGAGATGACAGTGAAGGTAGTTAACATCATGGAACCGTAGGGAGTAGAAAGGAAGCCCGCGGTAAAGAGGTAAATATGCAGAGAAGTCAAAGCAGACCGCGATATCGTGGCAATGGAAAGAATGGTGTGAGGTAACGTAGTAAGGAAGTTGTTGTTGTTGCGGCAATTATGATTGTTATTTTCAGTTATGAAGCGACACGACTCTTTGCCTCTAGTGAAAATACGAATAGACAGAAACCAAAAGGCATGGGAAAAGTTCTCTAAAGTGTATAAAAGTATGAGTTCGAGACAAAATTGGGGTTGGAAGTTAGAACAGTTAGAATAGAGATTATTTCAGAATTTTTTACACCATGAAGACCATGATGTATGTATGAATTTTGAAGAAGTCAATGAAGATGTCTGATTTTGCTGCCTAATTTTGGTATCAACTATTTGTCAGAATTATTGGATTATTTGGTTGTCTCCATTTTAATGCTTCTCTATTATTTAAACTAGTATATCAAGTATATATGTAGTTTGTCGATACACATTTTGTTGTATTTGTGTGATATGATTAATTAGTTCTTTCCAGTAAAGATTAAATCCTTATAGTCAATCACAGTAATTTAGAAGTGTTAATTGGATCGATAAGAAGAATCGTGTAATTAGAGTTGTCAATCTATCTCAAGTAGAGTTTGTCAACTATTTACTTGCATGTTTATACAAGTTATAAACTCATATTAGTGTGCCAAAAAGTTTGAGTTATTTCCATTACGGGTTACATTTTCTAAGTCTTCATTGGACTCCATATACCCAATAGGGCATTGGTCTCACCCATTTTTAATTCACTTAGTTTCATTAAATCATTTTTTCAAAATTCCACATTTGTTAACTAAACATATTGAATTATATATATACAATTTATACCAAATAGGTTTTGTATCTTTCCACTTCCAAATTGCCATTGTGGATAGATTTTTTTGAGGAAACACACAGTTCAAATCTACTTCATGCATATAGGTTTACCTGCCTAGGTTTAGCAAAGCCTAAAGAGTAGAAGGTTCAAATTCATTATTTGGCCTTGTACTTTAGCCAAAAACGTTGTGAGAGCTTGGCAACCTCTCATGGTTAAAACCTACATTTTTGAGTCCTAACAATTTGGCGACTTTGTTGGGGACTATTAAACTGAACCCTAGCCTTCATTATAGAGTCAGTATCTTGCAGAAGAATCTGCTGGGAACAACGAATTACATAATTTTCTCACTTTTGGAAAGTGAGTGGTGACTCTAAATGAACAAGTGCATTGAAACTGATAAAGTGAAATACACATCAGAAAGGAATCATCCTAGAGTTTAGACTATCAAAATTACTCACAACATGCATGGGAGAAGATCTTTGTATAAGGAGGATTCTAATAATGACAAAAGTAAATGGACTCAAAAGAATGATAAGGGCAAGAAGGTGTTTGATGACATGGGCCCAACAAATAAAGACAAAACATCAAAAGCACCCCTGGAGACACATAATTCCTATGGTACACTGGCAACTGAAAACAACCCATCTAGAAAACCTCACACCCCTGAGGAAAAGAGGAATCCCTTCTATCAACTAGACCCCAAGAAATTTGAGGAGTTCATGGCTAGATTTGAGGTTGAAAGGGAAAGGAGACAACATGAATATGATCAGAAAATGGCATTACTTGAAGAGAATCAGGATGGACTTGGCTATGAAGCAGCCTCTGAAGAGAACTATGAACACATGGCTCGGGATGAGATAAATGCACGATTGGAGTATGAAAGACAAGAAGTGGAAAGAGAAAGAATAGAGTATGAGAAGAGGCTCCAAGCAATAAGAGAGCTTGAAGAATTGAAGTTGCAGAAACCTCAAATTAATGCTCAAATGGCTAACTTTCCTAAATATGTGTCACCTCATAAGCAGGGGAATAATAATGCAGGACCTTTAAATCCCCCAAGAGTACAACAAAATCAATCGGGGAATCAATATAGACCCCCAAATGCTCCACCACAACATCAAAATACTCAACCACCCCCTCACCAACAATACATGCCTCCATGGGGTCAACAACACAGGCCCCCACAAGGTCAGCATTATGTGCCATTACCTTACAACAATCCAAACTACTAGTACCAACATCATCAAAATTCACCTCCTCCACCATACACAACCATGATTAGACAGTTTGATTTGGCTGGATTTCAAATATATCCTTATCCTATGGACAACAGTTGGAGAAGCCTCGTCCCAAAGTTCACAAGAAGTAGTCTAGTCACAGCTGAATAACACCTAAGGATCTTTAATGCATTTATTCAAGATTTGGATATGCAATATGAGGATATACAAATGAGATTGTTTATGATGTCACTAATTGAAGATGCCAAAGATTGGTTTAATAGTTTTCCAACAGCTTCTATTGACTCCATTTAGGAGTTTTATGAATAGTTTCTTGAGCAGTATGGGAATCAATGTGCACCAGAGTTTTCCTTGCATGAATTGGTAACTATCTAGAAGCATCAAAATGAGTCAGCTTATGACTTCAACCAGAGGTTTTCTAAATTGAATAATAAGATACCTCTTGGATCCAAATTAGTTGATCCTATTGCATTAATTATCTATTTAAAAGCTTTTGATCCTAAGATAGGATACGAGCTTAGGAACAGGTGTCCCGGGAATTTAGCTAACGCTCAAAAAATAGCACTAACTATTGAAAATAATAGGAAAGCTAAAGGAATGATTGGCAAGAGGGATAACCCTAAGGTTCCTCAATATGTTCCTTCAAATAGGCAAGAAAATACATAAAGAAATGAAAGGCCAAGGCTGCATGACGTGCCATATAATACAAATTGGAAGGATGGAAATCCAGTGATCGATAGGCCAAGGAATAAAGAGACACCTGATACTTTAAAGAAAAGAGGGGAATATATGGTAGATAATGGTCCTTGGTGCTTAGTTTGTGACTTGTTGCATTCCCCAGAGCATTGTATCATAGCTCAGTCAATACCAGGAAAAGATATACCAAAAGACAAAAATGAAGAGGACCATAATATTTATTTAACTTCCCACACTTTTCACTCTATTGAGCAGGGATACTCATCTTCAAAAGAAGGAGGGTATGAATATGATGTTGATCACCAAAAGTACAATGTCCATATGGCAGAACAACAAGTTTTTTTGGATCATGAAGAAAGTGATAATGAACAAGGTCCCCCTACTACATCATATCAGACCAATAGGTGCAATATGAGGAGTCCGACTGAGGAAGAAATTAAAAGATTGACCATTGCAACAGTTGAGCAAGCCAAAAGTAGATACTGGTTGAGGAATAGAATAGTGAATGAGAATGAAGGTGATCCAAGAGGAATATTTTTGAAGAATAATAAAATTCCCCATGAAGCTTCAAAAGGGATAGATGATAAGCAGTCTGATAAAAAGGAACAAAAATATGTCCCTAAAGAAGAAAACAAATAATTTCCCAAGGACAAACAAAAGTCAGATCAGACAAACAAAAAGGAGAAAGAGGAGAACAAAGGAGAATCAACAGAGAAAAAGAGGATGATCAAAATAGAAGGTGCCTCTTTTTATTTCATGCAAGCTTTGTCCCAGGTAAAAAAAATTGTCCCATTACTTGAAATGATGAAGATTAAAGAGTATAGGGAAAGTGCTATTCAATTAATGTCTAGTGGGAGTAATCAAAATATAAACCTTGAAAATAAGGAGATTCCTAAAACTACTAATAGAAAGGAAAATATAAAAGTTCCAAAGGTTTGTCTAAGTGATGCATTGATGAATACACCACAAATTGATCCATTCTTTACTACCCTACTCATAAATGGAAAGTTGGTAAGAAATTGTATGATAGATTCAGGTGCTTCTATGGGCATTATACCAATAGGGGTAATGAAACAACTTGGTATGTGGGTAGATTTTGAGGGTGGTAAATGTTATGCCATGGATAGTAGACATGTCCTGGTTGTGGGAATTATGAGAGATGTGGAAGTGAAATTGGCAACTTACCCATAGGTAAATTATAACATTGATATAACTATAATTGACACACCTCCTCAGTTTGGAATGCTTTTGTCAAGACAATGGACTGCAGCAGTTGGAGGCAATGTACAATTTGATTTATCGTATGCTACAATACCAGTCAATGGTGAAGAAGTCAAGTTTTTATAGAGAACCCAGGATGAATCAGATTGTTGAGTATATTCCTCAAGAACAACTCAATTGTTTTTGTGATGTGGATTTAGGGAGTTTCAAAGTGGAACTGTCTCAGCCTAAATTTGCAAATACTGACCCAATTGATAAGCATGTTTCTAAAGATCAACAGGCTGTGTGGAAAATGTATTTTGATGGGGCATGCAGCCAAGAAGGTAATGGACTTGAACTAGTTTTTATATCACATGAAGGTGTAACATTGAAATATTCATTTTTCTTAACCTTTGAGTGTACAAACAATGTGGCAGAATATGAGGCCTTATTGATTGGTTTAAATATGGCTATCAAGCACAAGATCAAATTGGTAACTATCCTGGGAGATTCTGAGCTGGTTGTCTCACAAATCAGATCAAGATATGCTGCAAAGAACAAGAGGTTGAAACAATATATAAATGTTGTGTGGGACACAGTTGAATTATTTGATGCTTTCTCAATTGATTGGATAGATAGATCAAAAAAAATGATGGCAGATTTTTTGGCTAATGTAGCCTTGAAAAGAGATGATATCACCTTGGCTAGAATATCTCAGGTTGAATTCAAAGCAAGACCTGCTATCCCTGACAACATATACAGTTGGCAATTTTTCAATGATGATATCAACCTTCTAAATTTTCTTCATTGCATAGATCAGTATGAGGCACAGGAGATTGACTTCAATGCTTTTGTGGAAGAAGTGGATGGGAAACAAACTGTATTTGGGAAGGGAGTCTTGCAGCTTAAAACCAACAAGCTCCCCAAAGGGATTATGGCATTAGAAAGAGTATATGATGGGAGTGATCTCTCTCTCATGAAGCAGACACCGGTGAAGAGAGAAGATATTGAAGAAGTAAATCTAGGAACTGAGTTAGCACCAAAAAGGGTTTACATTGGAAAGAAGATAAGTTCAACCATCGGGGGAATGTTGATTGCATTATTGAGAAAATACAAACATGTGTTTGCTTGGTCTTATGAGGATCTCAAGGCATACAGAGATGACCTTTTCCAACATGAGATTCCACTTAAACCAGAATCAAAGCCATTCAGACAAAGGAAGAGGCCTATTAACCCAACTTTGGAACCTAAGATGCAGGAGGAACTGGAAAAACTCAGAGATGGAGGCATTATTAAACCCATTAGGCATTCAACATGGGTATCAAATCTAGTTCTAGTAAGAAAGAAAAATGGGGACATTAGATTATGTGTAGATTTCATAAATCTGAATGTTGCTTCCCTTAAAGATAATTATCCTCTCCCAAATATGGAGGCAATATTGCACAAAGTAACAGGGTGTGAGCTATTATCAATGATGGATGGGTTTTATGGATATAACCAGGTTAAAGTCAAAGAGTCTGAGCAATACAAGACAACGTTCACTACACCATGGGGAGCATATGTTTATGTGAGAATGCCATTCGGTCTCACAAATGTAGGGGCCACTTTTCAAAGGGCCATGGATGTGGCATTTGCATATCTGATTAATGCTATAATGGTGGTGTACCAAGACAATCTTACTACTTATTCCAAAAAGGCCGAGGATCATGTGGGGCACTTGGAGAAGATATTCAACAAGGCTTTGGAATATGGTATTAGTCTTAACCCTAAAAAACGTCATTTTGTTGTTACAGAGGGTAAACTTTTGGGACATATTGTATCAAAATATGGGATTAGGATAGACCCTGAGAGAGTAGATGCCATAGATAAAATTCCCATTCCCAAAACTGTCAAAGCAATCCAATCATTTTTTGGTCAAATTAACTTTGTTAGAATATTTGTATCCAATTTTGCTGAGGTTGTTAAACCTATATCCAAGATGTTGAAAAAGGGAGAAAAGTTAGATTGGATTGTTGAAGCTATGGAAGCCTTTATATCTATCAAAAGAGCTATCAAAGAAGAACCCATTCTAAAGTCCCTTGAATTTACTAAACCTTTTCAGATATTTTCTTTTGCTTCATTTTACACCATAGCAGTTGTTATGTTGTAGAAGAATGATGAAGTTCATGAGCATCCTGTATCTTTTTTCAGCAAATCTTTGCAGGGGTCAGAATTGAAATATGACATTATGGAAAAACAGGCTTTTGCATTGGTCAAAGTAGCAAAATCTTTCAGACCATATCTTGTTGGAGCTAAAGTAATTGCTTATGTCCCACATGAAATTGTGAAAGATGTCATGGTACAGGCAGAGGTAACAGGAAAAAGATGCAGATGGATTAAAAAAATCCGAGTTCAATATGGAAATTCAGATTACCAAGTTGGTAAGAGGACAGGGTTTGGCCAGGCTAATGGCAGAAACGAACCTAGAAGCAAATCAAATCTGCAATATAGAAGGTGAGGAGAATGCAGTTGCAAGTATTGAACATACCTCTTTGTACAAAAATTTAATGTATTATCTCAAGCACATGAAATTCCCTGAGGGGTTGAATGATAATCAAAAGAGAAATTTGAAGCTGCAAGCATCTAAGTATGTTTTTATAGAAGGGGACTTATTTTGGAAGAATAGGGATGGAATGTTGCTATTGTGTCTAGATGAATCACAAAAAAATATGTAAAAATATTTCTTGAGGGATATGCATGAGGGGGTGTGTGGTGGACATTATTTTTTTGAAACTACTGCACATAATATTCTCAGGGCTAGCTATTACTGGCCTAAATTTTTTAATGACTCTTTTGCACATATAATGAAATGTGAGGCTTGTCAGAAGTTTTTCAGGGAAATTGAAGTATCAAGGAGCCTTACCACTTAGACCTTTGCAAGTAGAAGCCCCTTTCCACCAATGGGGAATTGAATTCATTGGAGAAATATAGGAAAGATCAAGTGGAGGATATAAATGGATACTAGTGGCCACAGATTATTTTACTAAGTAGGTGGAGGCTATCCCAACTAAACAAGCAACAAGCAAGGTGGTGGTGAACTTTCTGATGGAGAACATTATAACTAGATTTGGCACATCGGTAAGATTGATCATAGATAATGGGATGTGTTTTAGATCTGATGAGTTCAGAGATTTCTACAACACATATGGCATTGATGTTTCCTATTATGCCCCTTATCATCCACAAGCAAATGGTCAGGTAGAATCAAGTAATAAGTCTTTTAAAGATAATAAGAAGGTTGTTAGATACAAATAAAAAGGCAAGGGACTCAAAGTTGAGAATGGTTGTGTGGGAAGATAGGATTAGAATAAAAAAGGTAGTTGGAAAGTCTCCATTTGAACTAGTATATGGGACACAAGCCAGGATGCCACTACAAAACCTTTTACCAGTTTACAATTTTATTCTGCAAGAGGATTTGGATATTTTTGAACCAATGGAGGAAAGAATGGAGCAGCTTGCAGAACTTGATGAAATAAGGAGAATGGCCCAGAAGCAGAATGTGAAGTTGCAGTCACAGATGAAGTATCTCTTTGATAAAAAGGCCAAAGAGCGAAAATTTGAAGAAAGTGACCTAGTGTTGATGTGGAATGCTCGATGTCAAGAGAGGGGAAAGCATGGCAGGTTTGAAACTTTGTGTTTGGGTCCTTTTGTGGTCATTGGAAAAGGAGGAGAGGATTCTTATTTCTTGCGAAACATGTCTAGAGAGGAGCAGGAGTTTCCTGTACATGGGCAATTCCTGAAGCATTTTTTCTCTTAAGGAATAACAGAGGATTAAGGATTGCCACTGCATGGATAATTCTTTACAAACCTCTTTAAACATTATTTTTCCATGCATACTAGTTTAGGAATTTAAAAGGGTCTTGGGCATGCCAATACATGGACAATCCTAGAGTTCCCTCATTGAAAATAATATTTTATTTCCCTATACAGTAGTGTAGGGTCACTTCCATCTTCCATTGTCCTTCTCCTTCATCTTTCCACTTCCTCCATTTTCCACCTCTTTAAATTTTTTCATATCCTTTGGTGTCTTGGTCTACTCTCCCAGTGATATTCTGGTTTCTTGCAGTGATTGGAAAATCACTCATCCCCAATAGGAGCCGCTGTTAGAACCAGAATTTTCATAAAAAATTCTAAGGGTTTTTTTCCATTTGAACCCAAGTATTTCGCTATCTTTTTCATGAAAAATTATTTTACCGCCCTCCACAATGCTAAAATTTCCTTTTACCGCCATACCGTTGCCTTAACATCCACTTAACTTTTCCTTTTACCTATTTACCACTGCCCTTTGCAAAATGGCTTGCAGTATCACGGTTATGAACAGTCACATCATACCCTTACCGCTATACCGTGCAGAGCAGAAGTTTGGCCCGCGGCTCGGCAGTGAAGTGAAGGGTGTTTTATAAAGGTATACCTCCATACTGCAAGGAGTTTGAACTTGGACCATGGTAGAGTAGTAGGGAGAATAGTCCATGCTGATACCACTATACCACGTAGAGTGAATGGTTTGACCGCGGTAGAGCAGTGGAAGGAATGGATCGAGGAGAAGTTAGACACCGCCATACCGCGGAAGGTTGACAAGGAGCCCGCGGTAGACAATGAAGATGGCAGCTAGGGTAAGCCACCGTGGTACTGTGGGGAGGCGACGAAGAGACCGCGATATAGCGGTGGAGGTGACGGTCAAGGTAGGACACCGCCATACCACGAAAGGTTGACAAGGAGCCCGCGGTAGGGCAGTAGACAGTGAAGATGGTAGCCAGGGTAAGCCATCGTGGTACCATGGGGAGGCGACGGAGAGACTGCGGTAAAGCAATGGAGGTGACGGTTCAGGCAGGTTACCGCTATACCACGAGAAGACAAAATATAGTGCGCAGTAGGGCGATGGAGAGCAATGCTAGGAAGAGACCACCATACCGCGGAGGTTCGAAACAAGACCTGCGATGGAGCGGTACACAGAGGAGCGACAATAAAAGGAGACTGCTATACCGCCAGGGGTCAGAACGTAGCCCGTGGTAGAGCAGTAGAGATGATAGTGAAGGTAGTTAACACCATGGAACCGCAGGGAGCAGAAAGGCAGCCCGCGGTAAAGCAATAAATATGCAGAGAAGTCAAAGAAGACCGTGGTACCGTGCCAGTGGAAAGAATGGCGTGAGGTAATGCGGTAAGGAAACTGTTGTTGTTGCAATAGTTATGATTGTTATTTTTAGTTATGATTGTTATTTTTAGTTATGAAGCGATGCGACTCTTTGTCTCTCATGAAAATACGAATAGACAGAAACCAAAAGGCACGGGAAAAGTTCACTAAAGTGTATAAAAGCATGAGTTTGAGACAGAATTGGGGTTAGAAGTTAGAACAGTTAGAATAGAGATAATTTTAGAATTTTTTACATTGTGAAGACCATGATGCATGTATGAATTTTGAAGAAGTCAATGAAGATGTTTGATTTTGCTGCCTAATTTTGGTATCAACTGTTTGTCAGAATTATTTGATTATTTGGTTGTCTCCATTTTAATGCTTCTCTATTATTTAAACTCGTATATCAAGTATATATGCAATTTGTCGATACACATTTTGTTGAATTTGTGTGATATGATTAATTGGTTCTTTCTAGTAAAGATTAAATCCTTATAGTCAATCACAATAATTTAGAAGTGTTAATTGGATCAATAAGAAGAACCGTGTAATTAGAGTTGTCAATCTATCTCAAGTAGAGTTTGTCAACTATTTACTTGCATGTTTATACAAGTTATAAACTCATATCAGTGTGCCAAACAGTTTGAGTTATTTCCATTACAGGTCACATTTTCTAAGTCTTCATTGGACTCCATATACCTAATAGGGCACTAGTCTCACCCATTTTTAATTCACTTAGTTTCATTAAATCATTTTTTCAAAATTCCACATCTATTAACTAAACATATTGAATTATATATATACAATTTATACCAAATAGGTTTGTATCTTTCCACTTCCAAATTGCCATTGTGGATAGATTGTTTTGAGGAACACACAGTTCAAATCTGCTTCAAAAATATCGGTTTACCCGCCTAGGTTTAGCAGAGCCTAAAGAGTAGAAGGTTCAAATTCATTATTTGGCCTTGTACATTAGCCAAAAATGTTGTGAGAGCTTGGCAACCCTTCGTGGTTAAAACCTACTTTTTTGAGTTCTAACAGTTTCTTTGAGAAATTATCATTTAAAGTGTTCTCACCCCTTGACTCTAAGTGAGTGGCTTGGACATACTTCATCTATATTATTAGGACTCAGCATTAGAATATTATGTCTTAGGTAAAAATTCAAACCACCTATGTACTTAAGTAGGGTATCCTAAGTATATAATGGGACATTCAAAGCTATAGCTTGTTTCCTAAACTCATGGGTGTAATCTTGGATAGACTAACCCTTAGCTTGCCTAAAGTCTTGCCAATTCATTGTTAATTGTTACATATAACCTTAAGGGTAAAAAAAATTTTAAGGGCAGCAACAAATTCCATCCAAGTCATACCTACATTACCATGGCGAGTAATTTCTACTCGAGTCCTACTCTCCCACTAGGTGAGAGTTGTACCTCCCAATCGGAGAGTAGCTAAATGGATCCTAGAAGCATCTTTTACTAGGCCTTGAATCATACAATACACTTTTACCTATTGGATCCAATCATCTAACTTTTTCACCATTTAACTCCCCACAGTACTTAGGTATCTCAAATTTTACATCCAATTTAATAACATCTTTAGATGTGCTCTTAAAAGGATTAGCAGAAGGAGAAGAAAGGAGAGAAGAGGGAGGAGATGGAGGAGATTTTGGAGGTTCATCATCATCTCCTGATTGTTTCTTCTTGTCTTAACGATATCCATAATCTTCTCGCTTCGATGAATTGCCTTCTTCAGATTTCTTTCGATCTTGTATTTCTCTGTAGAGCACCTCCACCATGGACTTCATATCAAGGAATGTTTTATGAAAGCCTCTTTCATCAAGCTTTGGGATTTCATGTTCAGTTGCAATCTCTGACATTTTCAATGGAAATTTCTTTCGTTTCCCGATCTCAGGATTATACTCTGCAAGTGTTCCTTCACCTCGTTTGCTCTTAGATCTTGTTATCATTCACCTCTGCAAACACTAGTCACAACAAAGCTTTGATACCAATTGATCTAATGTTAGGATCTAGGACTATTGCACGTGAATAATAACTTATTACAACGATTTAATTAAAGGTCTTAAAAACATAATTGAAATGATTAAATTAACACAACCATATTAAGTGAAGAAATTAATAGAATAGAGAAAAGAGAGAGAAGACTAAACACAAGTTGATAACGGAGTTCACCAATATGGCTGCATCTCTAGGTCCCTCTCCAACAGAGTGATTGATCCTTGATTATACTCCACAAAAGATTACAAGGCTTCAACTTCGATAGAGTCTCCTCACCTCTCCTCGATAACGAAATTACAAATAGTTCTCCTTCAAGTACAATCACTGCATAGAGTAGAACGACTCACTATCACAAAGGAAATTTTCTCCACATTTCTCACTACCTTTCACATGCCCATACCCCCTTTTTATACATAAAAATATGCCCAATTTGGCCTAAAACCAATTGATTTACATGATAAACCCATATCTCCTATTTTTAAAATAATATCTCACATAATCCCCTTTAAAATAATTTTAATTCCTTATATTATGTTTTAACCTCCAAAAGATATTTTAACCCCCCTTAAAATATGACAATTCAGGCTTATAAAAGAATAAAAAGGTTTGTGGTTTTAATTTAGGGGATATATAGTTTTAAATATTTTCATTTTAAGGAGTATCAACTTTTTTAAGGTTTCAAATAAAATCCGCTCCCATTGTATGCGGCTATGAAGCCGTTGGGCTAACGATTAGGGGGGGTCGCTCCCACTAAGGAGGTTGGCGGGTCAAACCCACTGGACTCCAACTTTTTTAGCTATAACAACTTCTAATTATGATAAAAAGAGGAGCACCAATATAATATGAAGTTAGGCATGTGGTGTATTGTTGAAGGCTTGCTTTGTAAGTGAAAGGTTATGGGTTCAAATCCCATCCCTCATATTTTGGTCAACCATTCAATCATGCTGACAGCGGTGCCATGTGGCACTGCTTGGTTGTGCCACATGGCACACTTTCATTCGTCGACCATGAAACGTGTCAAGTTTCTATTGTTACACGTCCTCTTTGTATAGTCAGCATCCACATATGTACGACCTGCCATGTGTCAACTCCTGATTCATCCACATCATCATGTGTTGCCATGTGACCATGCTGATGTCAGCTTGGTCAACTCATTTGACTAAAATTTTGACTTGGCATAACATTGTCCTACGAGCTCCATTTTTTATGAAACGAATGGCATTAGATTCATGGTGATGAGCTCTTCATCATGATGCTGAATTTGACCAATTTTGAAATAATGATTTTTTTTGCCTTTCTGATTGGCCTCTGTACCCAACTTGACCCAGCTTTGACTAAGCATAACTTGAGTGTATGAGCTCCTTTTGGCTCCATTCAAGTTGTGTTGGGTTCATTTCGTTGAGTACTTCGATATCGCGATAATTTCTAGAGCATCTGGAACATTTCAATTTTTGGTGAAAATCCGCATAGATGAAAAAAAGGAAAATTTTGAGTCAGTACATGGCCAACTAGAAAAAAAATAATTTGAAAAACATTAAAGGACATGTGTGTATTGCGCAGATGTTTGCACGTTGCACAAGTGTCTTGGTTTGCCATTAATGGTGCATAGACGACAATGCATCTCGGGGATGACAACATTGTTCCTAGATGTCAACACGCGTTGAAGACATGCGCACACATCTAGGATGCTTGTGCTACTCAAAGGTTGAAAATATGCAAAAAAATCACTAAAATATACACACAAAGCGGTTTCGAGGCCTACATGGTCTACCTCGAGACTCTCGGCGATATCTGTGCACAACTGGTCTATCCTTATATCCTTGTACTCTCATCTACTCGACCTTTTGATGACTTTTCTCTCACAAAATTCAACAAAATCCTCATGATGAATAGTGCAAATGACCCTTCTTGAGGCCCACCTAGGTATATATAGGCCCCCTAGGGCCCATTTTTCCTAGAGTTTGTGTCTCCCTAGTTTCTCCTAATTTTACCCCACCTAGCTAGGGGAAAACTTAGAGGGGGCATATAGTCACCTCTTCATCATATTTATCCTCTAAATCATCGAATTTTTTCTTGATCATTCTTCTCATCGTTGTAGCTTCTTCCAATTTTTGGGACCGACTTAAAATTGAGTTTTGCAAAGTAAAATTTTGCATAATTTTTCATGATAGGTCTTACACTTCTTGCTGAGTTTGATTGCTAAGGGCATCTTTAGTACTACTCAGCTCAACCTCTGCGACTTCTGTGGTACCTTCTTTTGGCATGCAAATTCATAAAAATTCAAGTTTTGGGTGGAAATTTTTCTTTTCTACTTTAGTGTGGTTGATTTTTCCCCAAAAATGAGCCCACTAAAATGGGGTAAAATGTAATGCCATAAAATTTCACCTAGGGGCAATTTCATATTTTAGCACTTTTCCTAGCATTTATGGCAAAAACCCCATGGGTCATAATTTCAAGATTCTAACTCCATGTGGTCTAATGGTGAAGTACCAATAGCCCGACGACCTATTTCCTAAAAAACTTGTGTCTTGTACGCCTACGCAATGCACGAATGACTACATGGCACACTAGCATCCTGGTAGGTTTTCGAGTTTGAAATGGGGAATCTCAAATCTTGGCTCTTGACACGTGTCTCTGTAGCCAAGCCTTCGGATGTAATGACTCTTTGTCACCCTTGCATGCAAAAAAACCCATCTTTTGCTCTCATTTTGGCGGTTCTCTCATTTATTTCAAGGCTCTCTCTTCAACTTCACTTCACTTCTCAACCTCTTCTACTCTTGGCAACAATACTTCTACAAGTGAAACTTTGTCAAATTGAGGTCCCTCCAACAGCCAAATATCTCTAGCAAGCATTCAACGATGTGTCTATGTGTTCAAGAGGGGGTTGAGGCCTATTAGTAACACTCTCTCACTCTTTTCTATTTGTAGATAGATTAGATCTCTTTGTTAATTTACTACTTGGTGGTGCGGGTTCTCCTCTTGAAGTGGGAATTGCTTTCACCACCCCCTTTTTGTCCATTTCAGTTACTCTCTTTCTCTCTATTTGGTTGTTTGTGGAGGTGGGAACACCGAAGCGAGGGTTTGACTACAACAAGCCCCTATACAGCCCCAACATTTTTTCTCGTTCATCTTGTGTGTAGGTTGTCAAAGCGGAGCTCACAGTGAAGACTTGGATGTTTCGTTGTTCGTAAGATCCCTCCTAGCTCTCCTTGTGCTTTCTTTTAGTTTATGCTCTTTATCTTGTAATCATGTTCAATAGACCTCAGATCTAGGTTAGATAGTGAATTTTTGGTCTGCCTATTTGAGTTCTTGGGCCCTTTGTTGCTTAGGATGCCAGCACGTCATTTGGACTCCAATGCGTCACACTGGCAACCTGAATCCGTGTTGTAGTCCTTTGGTTGAGAGCTCCTTTGTCAAAGGCAGAAATCTAGAAGCTTTTCCCTTTCAGGTTCTAAAACAATCTTTTGTGGTGATTAATCTAGATTATACTTTCTTTGCAATTTCTTCATTCAGCTTGTATTGCGGTGGATAAGGGCAGTTCGTTCCCTGGGATTCTCTTGATAATGAAGAGACTCGTGTGCGACGAATCCCCCTTATCTCATAGGTTTGTTGGTATATGGTCAACCCTTCCACCATTTTAGAATGCCACTTTTAACATGATAGTCAATGGTTTTGTTGTATGCAAAAGAATTGTTGATGCATACACTACAAGTAGAAGACGAATCTTTCTCTCTAACATTTCCCTTCTACATTAGAAGGGACCCATAAGCATGCACTTGTCTAAGGCACTACAAGAATGGTTTTCAATATTGGACATGTTTTTCTCTTTACTATTTTGATTTGATTATTTTTTATTTTAAATTATTTATAAGCTTTCATTTCTATACTGAGTTAATAGCATCACATTCTAAAGAACTATTTTATGCGAACTATGTTATTGGTATTGCACTACTCAAATTTGTTTATGAGCTTTGTTGATTACTAATTTGGCTTCTCTCAAATGTAAATAGGGTTTCATCATAATCCATATAATATGGGGTGCTACCAAGGAAAATAGAGTGGGAGGCAAGTTGGATGAAGAGTGTAGGCAGTTAGGAAAAAAATGGATGAAAGGGATGTGGTAATGGAAGTATGTGGGAGAATGGACTAGGTTATGTAAGAAAGTGAATGAAAGGGTTGTGGTGATGGAGATGTGTGAGATGATGGATTAGGTTATGTAAAAGATGTGGATGGAAGGATGGGATTATGGAGGCATGATTAAATGTCATGGGACCAAAGGGATTTAGGACCAACAATATCACACATCATGTTGTGTTTTAAGATTGAATATTCTGTTGGATGTGATGGTGGCTTTTGGATTTTTAAATTTTTAAACTTCACTTAAGGGATTTTGGATTTTTATGCTCTTGGATATTGGGACTTTAGATTTTGAATTAGGGGTTTGCATTGCGGGACCTAAATGGATTTTGTGTTTTTTCCGTTACATATCTTAACAATTTAAAAATCCAAAATCCAAAGTCCCAATATCCAAGAGCATAAAAATCCAAAATCCCTTAAGTGAAGTTTAACAATTTAAAAATCCAAATGCCACCATCACGTATTGCTAGAATTTAGGACCTAGATGGATTTTGTGTTTTTGGCTTGTTAGATATTTTCTTGAATATTTGGATTGTTTGGATTCATGATTGTTGGATTTTGAGGTCCGATTTCAAAATTTTGGACTTTTGGGATTGTAGACCACTAACTATTGGTTTTAAACTCATGGAGTTTTATTTTGAGGTACTTGGATTTTTGAACATTATATTTTGGAAACCAAATGAAGTAAATATTATGGATTTGTGGATATTAGAATTCTAGATTTTGGGATTTCAAACTTAAGATTGTTGGATTTTTTAATCTAAATAGATTTTTGCAACCTTGCCCTTTGGATTGATTACAATTGATACTTTTTAAGTGCGGGGATTTTATGCAATTGGATGTGTTCCTTGGGATATTTTGATGCATCCAAGTCTATTAAAAAACCATTTAATTCCTTAGTGAAATATTAACATACTGTTCCATTAAGGTTGTGATAGCTTCATCATTGTGAAATAGGTCGAGTGGTGTGTAATTTTGTCGGTCCATGGTGATGGATTTAGGAAATAGATGGTTAAGATTGGTGATAGGATTAGTGGGGTTGATGGAAAGGTTGATGGAAACAAGCTCTTGGTACAAATGATGAGTGAGACCTATTTTGATACTGCGACAAGTTATCCTAGAACTTGTGGGAGTATCATTAACATGAATAGGTTTGCATAAGCATGAATACGTTGAAGGATTTTTTGTTCATGAAGGCCTAATCCTTTGCCTTGATAATTCATGATTCTACACATTCGATTTGCAATGGGATGGATATATGTTAATTTGGAAATAATATGTTGAATCCATTGTTAGATACCTAGAAACTATTGGGATTTTTAATTTTCTCATTTTTTAGAAGACCACATTAAACAAAGGTAGTTGGGCCCTATTGATGGGATTTTTTTCTCTAGGATGGAATCAATGGTAAATTGGTAAGATTCTTGTGCTAGCTTAATATCAATGAGATCAATTTAGGTGCTTTGAACTTGGTTTGGTTGTGGAAAAATTGATCATGTATTGGATAAGAATCTTTATGTATAATTAATCATTTTCCTTGTGATACAATTGCATTTCCCTCAAGCTCAATATCTCCTTATCAATTAGATCTTGGATATAGTTCCTATATTTTATGCATTGAAGAGTGGAGTGTAGTTTGATTTTATGAGTTACGGATTTTGGATCTTATGGATCATATGAAAGCAGTGGATTGCCTTCATTTATATTCTTGCATGGGTTGATTTGTGTGGATAGCAATGTGAGGATTTTAGATGATTTTGATGCCTTTGGATTTTCATGCTTATTAAAGACAAATGGTGCTTGATAAGGTTGTGATACAACTCAAATTCGTGCTTCCAATTAGGATTCGTTTCTAGTAGCACTTGCATAACATCTTGCATAACTAAGTTGGATTGATTAGGTGGACTAGATTACCTAGATTGATTGGATTGATCATATTTTTTCAGGATTTGAAGGATTGGGTGATGAAGGAAATAACAAGATAAGGTTTCCAATTTCTTTCTTGAGGTGTGGATTTGGTCAAGCACATCTTGGTTTTGGATTTGATTTTGGTGTGAAGGACCCTCTTGTGCTAAAACAATTTCTTCTTCGTAACAATTAGCACATGAGTCATTTGAATTGGGAGCTTCGTTGGTGGAAAGGTTAGCATATACATGGATTTAATGGTTAGTATTTATATGATTGGATATATGATATCAAGGACTTATTAGTATAAAGAGATGGACAATTTGATGGTTTAGGGTTTATGCTGGTTGATGGAGGGTTTAATGGATGAGCGACTGTAGTGTTAAATGGATAACTTGATGGATTAGGTTTTGGATGGTTTAATGGGTGGGGATATAATGGATGAGGATTGATTTGAGTAAATTAATTAGAATCAATATGGTTGGATGAATAGTTTAATTGATGACTCAAAGAGTAGGGATTTGATAGATGAGGGGATACATGGGTAAATAGTTAGGATTATGATTAGCTATGCATGTATTTCTTATTTGGAAGTTTTCCCTTAAATAAGTGTTCAAGGCTATAATTTGGAGGAAACTTGGTTCCTATGCTTATGAGGTATCTAACTATGACATCCTATTTTCAAAGGAGGAATTAATCTTTTGGGGTGTAATCTTGCTTAGTGTTGGAAGAACTATTGGGGTTATCAATTGTCATGTCCCCTTTTTGAATAACTTCCCATGATGCTTCATAAGCCCATTTCCCATTTCTTGTGGGCTTAGGGAAGTATTCCTAAGGAAATTAAATTTATAATATTTAAGTGTGTTATGCTTTTTTTCTTCATAATGTGACCACTTAAAGTGTTTTCATAAAGCGCTCACTTAGAGTGGGGGTCTCTTCTAATTAAAACACTCTTTTATTTAATTCCCATAAGTGGCATTGGAAGATACATTTGAAATGTTTAAAAAAAGGTTCCTTTTTGGAGGGAAAATTGGGCACTCAAGGAGACTATATAAGCAAGGCCTTTTGTCAAAGAATTTTTTTTATCAAATCATTCAAGCAAATAGATTAAATTTTTTTTTTTTCATCTATTATTAGAGATTGGATGATCAAAACCTTTTAATTTTCATCATTGGATTAGTAGATAGAAACCTTTGATTCAAATTTGGGTGATTTCATTTAGATATTCTATTTGGGCTTGGTGGACAACCGATTATGTAAGGCCGAGTGGTGAAGGATTTGGGGCTTGACTACATAAAACCTAGTTGTGAATTTATCCGAGTTGGGTAATCATTTTAGTGATATAATTATTGATTATTGGTGACTACCACAACACCATCTCCTTGTATTTGATGGCTTGTTTTTTTAGTGTCATATATAATAAATTGATTATTGGTTTGTTGTTATAACTAATTTGGATTTGAAAATTCAAAATTTATTATAATTCTTAAATTATAAATAAATAATAGATTAAGACTAGGTTGTTGTAATGATAATTCATAAGTTTTGTATTTACTGCAAATGTATCTAATTTTTTGTGTAATATAATATTGATTTGTGACATAAAGGAAATCAAATACCAAGTATTTAAATATGTGAGATGAGAAATTTAATCATATATTACTCAATATTCTAACTGATGGTATTACAATGGTATCAAAGTATTGGTCTTGCTATCCTGGCGAATAAGTGTTGATGTAATTTGGTGAAAAGTAGATAATAGTATAATAGAGCAGACACAAGATGGAAAAAAAGAGGCGCAATTTGACAAAGGAAGAAAACTATCAAGCAACGTTTGAAGAATTAATCAATTTGAATGTGAGTTAGAGAGAAATGAATCAAACACTTAAAGACACAATGGAAATGATGGTGCAAGTCATGCAAGGTTAGAAATTTTCTAGAGATCTGGAATTACTTGCCCAAAATGGAAGTACATCAAGGGATAACTAAACTATTTGTTCTTCACCTAATCTCTTCCAACTCAAATTCATTCAAATAAGAGAGAATATACAAAAATAACAAGGATTTCTCAACCCTTCATACTAAATATAAAATTATTGAGTAGACACTTCAAGATGATCTATCATTTGCTACATTTTTGCAACATCAAACTCTAAAATGGTCCTCAAATTGAGAAGAAATCAATTCAAAATCGGGCTAACAAGGAATTCAAATAACGCTTGGGAAAGGTTATTGTACCTACATATGATAGGACATAGAAGTGTTCAACCCATGCATTCATATAGAAAATAAATACCTACTCTAAAAATCCAATGTACGAAGAAGAAGCCATCAAGTTTGTTTTTCTTCACCTAAAAGGAGTAGCCCATAGTGGTGGTACCATGGCATGATGACACAAGGGCATAGTCTTATCACTACGTTTGAGGATTTAAGGAAAATATTAGTTGATTTTTTTATAGAGATCTAGAAATTTACTTTTGATAATTAACCCAACTAAAACACTATCGATCAATAAATCACTACAAAAGATAATTTTAGAGGTTCATAGTCAATGTTCCTAATTTTTTTGAGAACATAGTCATGGTTTTGTTCGTTAAAGGAGTCATTGAAGTGCTTTATCAAGGTATTGGAGCCTTCTACTCTTTAAGAGGTGATCAAAATATCCCTCACCTTGGAGTCTACCTTGCCTTGAAATAAGTTTTACTCTAATACTCTACCCGTAAACAAGAAGTTCCAAAAAGGAGAACTGAGTATGCAAAATAATCCACCACCATTGAAAATGAATAAAGATAGTTACAATGAGTTACAAAAAAAAAATGTTTCAATTGCAAAGAACATTGGGAGCAAGGTCAAAAATGTCTTGGCAAGGGCCAAGTGCATAACATTGAAGTTATCTTTGATGAGGAAGAAACTGATTTTGAAAAAGTGAATGAAGAATTTAAAGAAAAATAGGAAGCCTAATGTGGGGGAATTCTCTCATCCCTGTCTAAAATTTAGAATTATAATCCATTCAATATTCACAAAGTGCTAATAGGACAAAAGCATCATTTTGATCAATAATGGTGCTACCTACAATTTTATAGACAAAGGTCTAGTGGAAAGAAGGGGCCTAGATGCTAATTTTTTTGAGGTATTTAATATGATAGTGGTTGAAGATTTTACCACACCATGTGTACAAAGGATTTTCCAACTAAAAATGACTATAGGAGACTATTCTAAATATGAAGAGTTATATGTGATCAGATTAGGAGATACAAACATGGTGCTTGGAGTAATGGCTACAATATCTTAGAGATTTCTTGTAGAACTACCAACATATGGAGTTAAAATTTGAGAATGAAGGAAAGGAAGTAGTTCTCAAAGGACTTCAAAATGGAGCACCTAGAGTAATCATTACTAAAATAATGAAAACACATTTTATAAGGGGACAAGTAACTTGGGTGGCTAGATCACACCTAGAAATTCTTCCATGAGCATGAAGGATGCCTCTCATATTGTTGTACAAGTTATGTTGGATAATCATAGAAAATTATTTCATGACATACCCCTAAAAATTCCCAATGATCGATGATTCCAATACATCATTAACTGATAAATAGGAGCAAAGTTAGTAATAACCACTCTTTATTGACACCCCAAGATCCACAAGGAAGAAATTGAGAAGGTGGAGATTTTGGATATAGGCTACATCAGGTTGAGTTCTAGTCCATTCGACTCCTTAGTAGTCTTGTAAAGAAAAATATGGAGCCATGTGAATTTACATCAACTATTGAGCTTTGAATAAGAAGACAATCAAGAATAAATATCATATCCTAAAAAGTAATGAGTTGATAGGCAAGCTACACGTAGTAGTATGATTTTTGAGTATTGATTTTCACTCAGGATACAATCAAATTTAGATGAGGAATGAAGATGTTCATAAGACTACTTTCATATGTCATTGTGAAAATTTCAAATTTCTAGTCATGCCCTTTGGCTTGACTAATTCTTTGGAAACTTTTCAATCATGCATAAACAAGGTATTTTGCAAGCAATTAAGGAAGTTTGTATTATTCTTATTTGATGACATCTTAATATACAACAAGACTATGAGGAGCATCTGAAGCAATTGGATGAAGTTTTGGGACTATTGGACCAACATTCACTTTTTCCAAACAACCAAAATGTGAGTTTAGAATTAAGGAGATTTTGTATCTAGGTCATTTCATCAGTGTACAAGGGACCCAAAGGGACTAGCAAAAGATCTAAGCTATCAAGGATTGACCACCCCCTAATAATTTTTCCTAGTTAAGGTGTTTCTTTGGATTGTGTAGCTACTATTGAAGGTTTGTTAAGGGATTCTCTTAGGTTGTAGTACCACTCACAAATTTGACCAAGAAGGGAGAACATGCTTTTAACAAATTGAAAGAGGTGATGAGTTCATGTTTTGTGCTTTTTTCTCCAGATTTCTTGCTTCCTTTCATATTGGAGTGTGATGCCTTTGGGGAAGGCATTGGAGTTGTATTAATGCAACATCCCATTTCTTTCAAAATTGGAAAAATAATAAAACAAATTTTATTTTTTTTATTTATGATAAGATTTAAATGCTATTAATCATGTTTTCCTTGGAAAAATTTAGACAATATTGGTTTGTGGCAAATTTATGGTTAAAACATATCATAATAGTCTTAAGTTATTTCTTAACAAAAAGGAATTAAATGATACACTAGAAGTGGGTAAGAAAGCTACAAGCATATGATTTTGATATTCAATATGTGAATGTAGGTATAATGTAGTTGTTGATGCATTATCCAAGATTCCCACTTTATACTCTATTTTTAATATATTTGTTGATTATATAATCTCCATCATAATTGAGTATGTCACAAATGGTTTTTCTACCAATTTAATGGAGAAGAGGGTATAGGATGGTAAGTTCAAAGTGATGGGAAATCTAATATGCATAAAGATACAATATATCTAGTTTCAAACTCAAAGATGAAGGAAAATATCTTCAGAGTCATACATGATACTTTATTGGTTGGACACCTAGGATATTTAAACACACACAAGTAGAAAATAAAATATTTTTTCTTAGAAAAGGAATGAAGAAGGATTTTCTCAAATCCATTAAAGAATGTGCCATATGTTAGCAGAATAAGGCAAAGCAAATTTATCCTACAAGTCTACTCCAACCAATACCCATTTCAAAGCATAAGTGGGAAAGCATCACCATGTATTTCATCATGGGATTACCTAAGGTTAATGGTGAACACTGCATTTATGTGGTAGTTGAGAGACTTACAAAATATGCACACTTTTATGCCATATCTTTGGATTTTTTTTACATTTTTAGACTGCAAGAATTGGGTAGGCCCCTATAAACTGCAATGCACCTAGTAATTTTTTCATGTGACCAGTGACACTAGCATTACACACCCTCTAGTACCATGAGTATGGGGGCAGACTGGACCACATGACCTCTTGCCTACAACAAGATATTACAAGTATGAACATATTGATGTTGTCATTGATGTCAACAAGCTTGTGTTGTCATTAGTATCAACTGTATAAGGAGAAAGAAGATCATTATTGGGGGAGATTAATGTGAAACCAATTGATGTTATCCATGCTTTGATTAGTTACATTATGTTGTCATTAGTAACACTACTAGTGTCAACCTCTAGTCTTGTTAAGATAAGCTTATGTGATCTATGGTTGAGTTGTTATGCTGCAGTTGGTTCAATTTTGTTGAGGGAGTATTGTAGATGATTAGGATGTGTCTCTGATGCTTGGTTTCCAAGTGATTTTGAGAAAATTTGATAAAGAGAAGAAACAATGTGTTGTAGTGGTGTTCTGGGTTGCAGGATTGTGTTCTTGTGTTGCTTTGTATTTCTTCTAGGTTGAAGATATGCTTATGTGCTTCAGATATGTTGATTAGAGATTTCCAAAGGTGTTGTATCCAAAATTTGGCGTGTTGAATCATTGTGTAAAAGAAGTTGTGTTCACCAGAGTGTGAGTTGTGTATTGCAGAGGTGTTTAGGAGAAATGTTTCTCCTCCACAATTTTTAGATCTTGCATATTTGAAGGAGTATTAATGATGTTGGTATCTTTCTTTAGTTGAAGTGGTTTAAAGTTTGGTACTTCAAAAGTCAGTTTCTTGAGTTATAGTGTATGGTAGAGTAGTTTGGATGTACTGGGTGTGTACATTATTCCAGTGAAATTTGTTGCAAAGTTTTTTTGGATTTCAGGGTGTTTATGGAATATTATATATTTTGTTCAGGTGACATTTGTTGTTTGTGAGTTATGGATAGATCAAAGGAAGCGTGTACTTAAAAGCTTAAGGGTGTTTACATGGGTAATGGCCAACCTTGTTGTTTACAATACTTGCGAAGGCGCTTAGTTGTTTGTAGAAGCATGGCATGGCATGTAAGGATGGATTTAGGTCCTAGCTAAGGAGTTGTGTGGTCCACCTTCATTCCTTTCCACTGCGAAAATGTTTTGGTGCCGACCTAATTTGAATTTGCACAATTGAGGCACATAGCTGACCTTGGAAAAAGGTTTCAAAGTTGAAGACGGTATAAATAAGAGTTGAGTTTTTGAAGGATGGGGATATAGACAAGAGAGATGTGAATGGTGTGAGTTGCAGAGTGTTAGAGTACAAATTTCAAAAGTGCAGTGTGATCTTTCATGTGTTAGATTAGTTGATACAATGAGCATAAGGTAACTACAATTCTTCAGTCATGTTGTGAATTTGTTGATGATATTGTGGTGGATTTCTTTGTTGCATTGAGATGGATTTCTCTATGTAACATTCTTCTTTATATTCTTTTCTATTCTGGAAATAAGCCTTTCTTTTTGGCCAGTGAGTCCTCTGGCAGTGAGCCCTTGTAATCGGTGTTGTTATTATTTATAATGTGAGCTAATCCTCACTGTGGTTTTTCCCATCTTGGGTTTTCCACGTAAATCTGGTGTTCTCTTGTGTATGGTGTTGTATTTCAGTTTTTGTTATTTTATTTCCATGAAAAATTATCATAACAAATTTAAGGGTTTATTGAACGAATATGGATTTGAATGTGTAAGGGTTTTGTAAGTTTTAAGGTATAACTAATTCACCCCCTCTCAGTTGTCTTATGCATTCAACAATTGGTATCAAAGCAAGGTTCCTTGAAATAAATATTAACTGGTTGAGGTAGATCTAGGATGGCACACAAAAAGGAGATCTCCATGTTTGATGGCACGGACTAAGCATTTTGGAAGACAAGGATGGAAGGTTATCTAGTTTATCTTGGATTTGACATATGGAAGGCAGTACATAATGATTATACTATGTCAATAAATGACCTAAGCACTGAAGTTGAAATCAAGGCCTATGAATGCAATGGTAATGCAAGGTATGCTCTCTTGTGTAGTCTTACAAATTTTGAATTAGTGAAAGTTATGGATCTAAAAATTGCTAAATAAATCTGGACAAAGTTGGAAAGTATTTATGAAGGAGATGACAAAGTTAAACAAGCTAAGATGCAGAATCTAAAGATTATATTTGAGAACCTGCAGATGTTTGAAGATGAAAACATTACAAGCTACACGCAGAGGGTAGATGAAGTGGTTAGTTCCATCAGAGGTCTTGGTGGAAAGGTCAAAGAATCAAAAGTGGTAAGGAAAATTCTCATATTTCTTCCTAAAACTTATAGTCGTAAAGTTTCTGCTATTGAGGAATTTGCAAATCTAGATTTATATAATAGATATTAGTTGTATAGCTCCCTAACTGCATTTGAAATGAGAGAATTTTGTCCAAATAATGGTGCAAAATTTGAGACTACTTTTAAGGTTGGAAAATCATAGAAGACTAAAGAATCAAATCAAGAGGATCTTGATGATTTGGAAGCTAACTTTGTGAGAAGGATGAAAAGGGGTACTGGTAAGTACAATGGTAAGTTTCCTTTTAAATGTTTTAGTTGTGGAAAGATATGTCACTATGCTTCAAGATGTCCAAACAGAGTTGTGAATGACAAAAACAAGGAGAACAAAGGTAAGATGATTAAGAAAAGCTATTATTTTAGAGAAGATGCAAGTATTTCTGATGATGAATCTAATTATGGAGATGATGATGATAGTGAATGCTTATTTATGGCTTTAAAAGATGAAACCAATTTTGCTAATTTTGAAAGATGTGTGAAGGAAAGCTCTCCAGAGACAAGGGGAAAGACTGAAGGTAATTGGTATCTTCTTTTCATGCTAGATAGGATAAGAACTATAGGATCATTGACAGTGGATGCTCTAACCATATGACCGGTGACAAGAGTAAGTTTGTTAGACTTGAAAATTATGGAGGACTTGTTAGATTTGGTGATGATTCAGGTGCTAAGATATGTGGAATAGGTTCAATCAGTTTTGATGGAAAACATAATATTGATTATGTTTACTATGTCAAGTGTTTAAGGCATAATCTCATGTTTCAAGATAATGGATGTGAAATCAGAAAAGGGTTTGAAACTGTAATTGTTGCTAGAAGAAGGACAAATGGAAATGTCTATCAACTTAAGGGTGATGATGGTCATTGTTTTATGACTCAGATTAATGAAAGTTGACAATGGCATAAGAGGATGTGTCACATTAATTTTGATAACCTAGTAAGAATCATTTCAATTCAAGCTATGAGAGATTTTCCAAAAATTACAAAGCCTATCAATGTTTTATGCAAGGATTGTCAGATTGGAAAGCAAACAAGAAGAAATTTCAAAGGTAAAGAATAATCTACTACTGGATTGTTAGAGTTGGTGCATATAGATCTTTGTGGTCCTACAAGAGTAATAATTCTTCAAGGTGACAAGTGTTTCATGCTCTTGATTGATGATTATTCTAGAATGGCATGGGCCACTTTTTCTCAAAGAAAAATTTGAAGCCCTAGATAAGTTTAAAGCATTTAAAGTTATGGTTACGAATGAAATGGACATGAAAATAAAGTGTTTGAGGTCTAACAGAGGTGGAGAATTCACCTCCAATGAATGTAACATGTTTTGTGAGAATCATGGCATAAAGAGGCACTTGTATGCCCCTAGAACTCCTCAAAAAAATGGAGTGGTTGAAAGGAAAAACAAGATTGTTCAAGAAGTTGCAAAGACTATGATGAAAGAAGCAAACCTCCCAGAAGTCTACTAGAGAGAAGAAATTCATATTGTTGTTTACATACTTAATAGAGTTCAAGCAAAAGAAAACAACATAAAGACTCCCTATGAGCTATGGTATGGAAGGATTGCTACGATCAAGTACTTCAGGATATTTGGAAGAAAATGTTACATCATAAGAGATGAAGAAAACTTGGGATAGTTTGATGCAAGGTCTAATGAAGGTATCTTCCTTGGATACTCTACTAGAAGCAAAGCCTACAAATGCTACAACAAGAGATTGAGAAAGATTATTGAGAGTGCAAGTGTCAAAGTTGGTGAAGATTTTTCAAAATTCAGTGGTGATAGATGGATATGAATTAGATGAGCCTACTTGTAGAGAAGAGGAAAAAGCTAAGGAAAAAGAAGTATAGATTGAAGAGGAAGAAGCTCCAGAAAAGACCCCTAGAACCCCTAAGTATGTACAGATCATTGGAGACAAAAGAAAAGGTGTATTGAAAAGAAGGAAATTTGTTGAAGAAGAGGTAAATTTGTGTTTACTTTTTGAATTTGAACCTAAAACAGAAATTGAGGCATGCAAAGATGAACATTGGATAAAGGCTATAGGAAAAAACACTGTAGATTGAGAAGAATCGGACTTGGGAACTTGTCCCAAGACCTGTAAACAAAAATATAATTGGAACTAAATGGGTGTTCAAGAACAAACTAAATGAAAATGGAGAAGTGGTAAGAAACAAAGCAAGAATTGTGTGTAAAGGCTACTCACAAGTTGGAGGAATAGATTTTGAGGAGACATTTGCTCCATTGGTAAGAATGGAAGCTATCAGGATGTTTTTGGCTTTTGTAGCACATAAGGATTTCAAATTTTATCAAATGGATGTGAAGTTTGCTTTCTTGAATGGAGAATCAAAAGAAGTATACATGGAACAACCACAAGGATTTTAGTTATCAAAAAAAAAAGATATGGTTTGCAGATTGAAGAAGCCATTATATGAACTGAAGCAAGCTCTCAGAGTTTGGTATGTAAGGTTGGACAGGTATTTGATACAACAAGGATTCAATAAAGATACCGTAGATAGTAATATTTACTTTAAAGTTGAAAAAGATCAAATTTTGATTGTGGTTGTATATGTTGATGACATAATTTTTGGAGGTAATGAAGCTATGTGTAAGAAGTTTGCATAAGAGATGCAGAAAGAATTTGAAATGTCTATGTTTGAGAAGATGAATTTCTTCCTTGGGCTACAAATTAATCAAACAGATAAACGAATTTTCATTTCACAATCAAAGTATGTCAAAGAAATGTTGAAGAAGTTTGGAATGGAAGATTCTGAAATGGTATGTACTCCTATGGTTACTAGTTTTAAGCTGAAAAAGAATGATGAATCTTCTAAGGCTAATCCAGGCAATTATAGATCAATGATTGAAGGACTATTGTATTTAACTGCTACTAGACTAGATATGATACATGTAGTTTGTCTTGTGGCTAGATTTCAAGAAGATCCTAGAGAGTCACATGTTGCAACAGCGAAAAGGATATTCAGATACTTGAAGGGCACTCTCGATCATGGCTTATGGTATCCAAAGGATATTGATTTCATTTTGAGTGCTTACACAGATGAAGATTGGGTTCATTGTATAGATGATAGGAAAAACACAAGTGATGGAGCATTCTTTCTTGGATGTAGATTGGTAGCATGGCTAAGCACAAAACAAGATTCAATTTCTTTATCTACTGCAGAGGTTGAGTACATTGTGCATAACATCTTGCTACACACAGGTGTTATGGATGAGGCAAACATTGAAGGATATTAGAGTGGTGTATGATGAACCAATTTTATCTTATGTGATAATACAAGTGCAATCAATATTTCAAAGAACCTGATAATGCATTCAAGGACAAAGCATATCTCGATTCGATATCACTTTTTGAGAGAGAAAGTTGTGGAAAATGAAGTAAATCTTGAATATGTGCCTACAAAGGATTAAATTATTGATATATTCACTAAGGCTCTTCCTAAGGATACTTTTGAGTATCTCTGAGAGAAGTTGGGTTCATTGCCCCTCCTTTGAATTAGATGCACAAGGAGATGCATCAATATAGTGGATCTCAAGATTCATTCTTTGTTTTGAACTGATGTTGGTGACTACCTCTTAGGGGGAGTAGGTAGTAGCATTGTTGGTTGTCACAACCAGAAGGGTGTGTGATGTAATTGTGTAGTGGTAGTTGATTTGGTGCAGTTTGGTGTGTGCTCCTAAGGGGGAGTATACAGAGCAGTAAAGGAAAGATTGTTGCAGAACAATTGTGAGAAGGTTGATTGATGTCAAAGGGGGAGAATAAGTGATACAATTCTATTGTCCTTTGCCATTGATGTCAAAGGGGGAGAGAGAATCATGTGAAAAATATAAGTAATCCAGGAGGATAACAAAATCATGTGGTAAAGTTGTCAAGGGAGAAAGACTAACAAGCTAGTTGAGAAAAGGGAAGAAGTAATGTGAAGAGTTGTTAATATTCAGAGCTATTGTATTTTTTATGGTTTTTCACATCATGTGTTGCCATCAATGACAAAGGGAGAGATTGTTGCAAGTATGAGAAGATTGGTGTTGTCATTGATGTCAACAAGCTTGTGTTGCCATTAGTGTCAACTATATAAGGAGGAATAAGATCATTATTGGGAGAGATTTTTGTGAGAGTAGTTGATGTTATCCATGCTTTGATTAGTTACATTGTGTTGTCATTAGTAAAGCTACTAGTGTCAACCTCTAGTGTTGTTGAGATAAGCTTATATGATCTATGGTTGAGTTTCTATGTTTCAGTTGCTTTAGTTGTGTTGGAGTACTATATATGATGAGGATGTATCTCTGGTGCTTGGCTTCCAAGTGCTTTAGATAAATTTTGATAAAGATAAGAAACAGTGTGTTGCAGTGGTGTTCTGGGTTGCAAGGTTGTGTTCTTGTCTTGCTCTGCATTTCTTCTAGGTTGAAGATTTGCTTTTGCACTTCAGATATATTGATCAGAGATGTTTAGAGGTGTTGTATCTAGAGTTTGGAGTGTTGGATCATTGTGAAAAAGAAGTTATGTTTACCAGAGTGGGAGTTGTGTATTGCAGAGGTGTCTGGGATAAATGTTTATGCTCTACATTTTTTAGGTTTTATGGATTTGAAGGAATGTTGACAATGTTGGTATCTTTCTTTAGTTGAAGTGGTTTGAAATTTGGTACTTTGGAAGTCAGTTTCTTGAGTTACAATGTATGGTAGAGTAGCCTGGATCTACTGGGTGTGTGCATTCTTCAGGTCAAATTTGTTGCGAAGGAGTTTATTGGATTTTAGGATGTTTATGGAATATTCCAGAGTGTCTTTAGGTGACATTTTTTATCTACAAGTTATGGATAGATCAAAGGAAGCATGTACTTAAAAGCTTAATGGTGTTTACATGGGTAACGATTGACCTTGGTGTTTACACTACTTGCAAAGGTGCTTAGTTATTTGTAGAAGTGTTTTGTGGCTTGTAAGGATGGATGTAGGTCCTAGTTAAGGATTTTTGTGGTCCTCCTTTGTTCCTTTCCATTGCAGGAATGTTTTAGTGCCGACCTAATTTGAATTTGCACAGTTGAGGTGCATAGCCAACCTTGGAGAAAGGTTTCAAGGTTGAAGACGATATAAATAAGAGTTGAGTTGTTGAAAGATGGAGATATAGACAAGAAATGTGAATGATGCGAATTACAGAGTGTTAGAGTGTGAATTTGAGAAGTGCAGTGTGAGCTTTCATGTGTTAGATTACTTGATGTAATGAGTAGAAGGTGTCTACAATTCTTCAATCATCCTATGAAGGTGTTGATGATATTATGGTGGATTTATCTGTTGCATTGAGATGGATTTCTTTGTGTAACATTCTTCTCTATCTTATTTTATATTCTAGCAATGAGCCTTTGGCAATGAGCCTTTATTTTTGGGCAGTGAGTCCTCTGATAGTGAACCCTTGTAATTGGTGTTGTTATTACATATAATGTGGGCTAATCCTCACCGTGGTTTTTCCCATCTTGGATTTTCCACATAAATTTGGTGTTCTCTTGTGTATGTTGTTGTGTTTTAGTTTTTGTTATTTTCTTTCCATGATAAATCATCATAACATATTTAAGGGTTTATTGAATGAATGTGGATCTGAATGTGTTTAAGGGTTTTGAAAGTTTTAGGGTACAATTGATTCACCCCCGGCCCCCCCCCCCCCTCTCGGTTGTCTTGTGCATTCAACACAAGATGATTTAACCAATCGAGTTAGGGCCCTCGCTCTAATTTAAAAACCATATCTTTGGAATTCAAGGCTCTCAAGGTTGCTAATTTATTTTTAAAGGAGATATTCAAATTACATGGGTTGTCCAAAAAAATTATCAATGATAGAGATAGTAGGTTTCTAAGTCAATTTTTGAAGTTTTTTTTGCTCGGAAGGAACATAACTTAATCCTAGTATAAACTGCCACCTCTAACTAGATGGGAAAACTAGGATTGTCAACAAATGTATTGAGGGGCACCTAATAAAGTATGTATTTGAATAGAAAACAACATGGGTTAAATGGTTGCACTTGAAAGAGCACTACTATAAAATTTCCCATCATATGTGCATAGAACTATCTCCTTTTATGGCTTTATATGGATATAATTATTTAACATTTGTGGATCTAGCAAATACTAGGGTACTCAAAGCAACAACAAATATGATCAAGCAAAGTTAAGAGATATTGCAATCTCTTAAGGATCATATTTGACACACCCATAATCAATAGAAGCTCTATGTTGATTAACAACGTAGAAAATGATTATTTGAAGTTGGGGACATAGTTTGCTTGAGGCTTTGACCATACAAACAGAATTCATTAAAGAAAAAATAGAAAATTTGAAGCCAATATTCTATGGTCAATATAAGGAAGGTGGGAGAAATAGATATTTTTTTCTTTAATGAATACTATACGTATGGTTGTATCCTCAAGTAGACCATGTCCCCAACTTCAAATAATTGTTTTGTGTAGTTGATTTGCATAGAGCTTATGTTGATTATGGGCATGTCGAAGATGACCCTTGAGAGATTGAAATATCTCTAACTATGATCATAAAGAAGGTGGGAGAAATAGCTTATGAGTTGGAACTACTTGTAGTGTAAATTGTCACCCATGACAACTTTTCACTATGTTTTGCTCCCCCCTAAGTGCATGGACTTAATTGTACACCTAGTTTCCTAAACTATGCATTATGTGGCCCATTTTATCATTTTCTAACAAATTGCAAGTAGAAATCCAAAGAATTCATTTAATGTTTTGTCCCTGACACCTTAAGTCCCGCAAAATAGGGTTGGAACGCAGTCGCCTAGGGCAACTTAGTCCCCCTATTTTGCCTCCAAAATTGAATTTCAATGAACATTTTATTATTTGAATTTCAGATGTCCAAAGTCGGTTGTCGAGATTTAGTTTTTGGGAAATTAGAATAATTACATATAAATATCTAGTTATTGCATCATTTGAAAGGGGATCTAACAAAAATTGGAGATTATTGAAGAAATTATTGTCAAGAGCATTATCAAGCAAGTCAAGAGCAGATTTATTACAGCAATTCAACATCAAAACATCATGTCAAAGTGTATGTGAGTTTGTTTATGTTCATGTTTTCATATTGTTTATGAGATCTAACCTGTGTAGGTCTTCAAGTAAATCAAGCAAGCAACAATTCAAGCCTTGAGGAGATTTGTATGACTTTAGTCCTTCAAGGAATTCATTGATGAGTGGTGAGTTGCAGTCCATTGTTGATTCATCGTTCATTTTATCATTTAGCCTTATCCCTCAAAAGGATAGGCCTTCTAATTTGAGGGATAGGCCTTCTAACATTGGCATTACCATTGTGGAAGTGGAAAAAGTAAGACAGGGTTTGACAAAGCAAGCCCCTAAATGGCACAACCCTTCCTCTCTCTGTGAGTGTGCATGGTTTAGATCTGAAGAAGATTAGGAGAATCTTGAAGGTTAATTATTCATTGTTGCAATCAAACCCTACACCTTGACAATAAACGAAAACTCAGTTACAGCAATATCTAGCAATGATCCAGTAGTGCGACAAGTGGAAACAAAAGGCTTTGATCTGGCACCAGAGGACTATGAAATCAAATCCGGAATCCTCCTATGAAGACGTAGTCGCCCAAGGCAACTTGGTCCTCCATTTTTAGCTCCAAATTCATATCACAGGTGCAATGTCATGCTCAGTCCATTTTTGTAGTCTAAATTTCTCTATTACTTTCTAGATTTGTTGTATTTGCATTAGAATAGTTAATTACATCATTAACCTAGTTGAATCATTGCATTTCATCCTTAAGTTCATTTCAAATTTGGTCAAGGGTAGGTTGACTTGCCTTTTAGGTTGTAAATCAGTCCTATATCTTGTCCAAATCTATCAAACCCTTGTTACCTCAATCTCTAAATGAAATGTAGGAAAAAACATACACCCATTGAAATCTTAGGGTGACAACATCCTAGGATTTTACTTTTTCATCATTTCACTACTAAAGAACAATAGAATTCACAATAACTTTCATGGGTCATGCCTCAAAAATGGTTTTGGGATATAATATTGCACATTTCAAATACTTGCCACCTTTGGATGATGAAGGAAAACTCATTTTGATGTTGCAGGCTATCATGGATAACTCAAGAAAGAAATTTGAGCAACCAAACCATTATAATGCACTTGGTGTGATGGAAATACATGCCAATTGAAGATGTCACAAGGGAAGGAGTCAACATATGGAAACATCCACAATTGAATTGTTTGGGGACAAACAATTGAATTGTTTGTGGACTATCATATCACCTTTTTCATATAAGTTTTTGTGATGATATGTAAGCCCATTTCCCATCTCTTGGGCTTGGGGAAATACTACTAGGGAAATGAATTTATAACTTTTAAGTTTGTTATGGTTTGTATGTCTTCATAGTGTGTCCACTTAAAGTATTTTCATAAATTGGATGCCTAGAGTAGGGGTTTCTCGTAACTAAATTAATCTTTTAGTTAATTCCCCTATGTGGCTTGGAAACAAGCATTTGAAAATTTGAAAAAAGTTTTATTTTTGGAAGGAAAGTTGGGCACTGAAGGAGACTATATAAGTGAGGATGTATGTCAGAGATGTGAGCTTTATTGCTTGTTGATCGAATCCAAGTTGATAAAGACCCTCTATAAGATTAGAAAAAAAAAAAGGGATGGGTGTTTTTTATTCCCAAGATTGCAAAATCATGCCAAGGAAGAGCATATACACCCAACCTTCAAGCCACTCAACTGAAATAAATCGCTTTTGATCTTCAAGGTTATCTTAAGACACAAGAAGAAAGCATACATGGTTTAAGTACAAAGACAACACACAAAAATAAAAACAAGTAAAATTTCTTTGATCCATAAGGTCGCCTTGTAGAATGAAGAGAGCATTCACAGTTCTACTTGTTTGGACAAGACAAACAAGATGCACATGAAGATTAGTTCCCTTTAGAAAATGAAGGGTAAGGTTAATTTTATTAGAAACTAATCTTGGTCAAGGTGACAGTACAAGAATACTTTAGTAGTTTGAAAGTTTTGAGCTTGAATGATCATTTCAATAGAAAAATAGAGTTAAATCAATAGAGAAAACAACTTAAACAATAAATAAACAAGGATCACAATATGAAGGTTAGCTAAAATTGGAAATAAACTATGAAATAGCATAGATGCTAAAACACAAAAGTTGAGACAATGAAATGTTGCAAACCAAATCATAAATGTTTGTCTTCAAAATGATAAAATAAAGAACATAGACATTGAAGTTTATAACACACTGAGACAAAAATACAAATGCTAAAAACTAGGGCAAAAACACAAAATTAAGAAAGGTTAGTATAAGAAGATGCAAATGTTGAATCTCTCATGTGCAAATTTGTCCTTGATGACAATATATGGTACTCTGGTATCTTGGTGGTTACTCACTCAATTGATATGCTTTCTTGATTGGCATATTTACTTCACAATTGTTACTATATATGGTGGTACTGATAATTTAACTCCATGTGCAAATCTCAGTCAAGGCATTTTGGTTACAGGTTCTATGATCCAATGTTCAGGTGAAATGTTTCTGATTAGATAATTTGTGCCTCAGTGATTCACTTGATTATATATTTTTGGCATAACATAGGGCATTGATCATTACTGTGCTTATTGGCTTTGAGAACTTAACTTGTTTTTAGTCCTTATTATTTCTCAAGGCATTGACCATTATCTTTGGCACACTATATGGCATTGGATTTTAATGTGTTGGCAAATCGGCCTTGGTTAAAGGTATAAAGTTTGATCTCTCATTAGCATTTGAATTGGGTCTCATCTTGATTAATTCACATGGCTTAAAAGCCGACAGCAGAAATAATGTTTTGAGTATCTTTATTTGTCACATTGGAAGTGACTTAGCCTTGATTTCTTGGGAATATAAAAGTCAATAGCCATCGACATTTGGTGGTAATATTTCATGGCACGATTTTTTCGGCATTTCTTATAGTCAACAATTGTCAAACGGTAATGAGTTTGTCAGCATGTGTTTGGTAAGACCACAGACATCAAAGGTCTTACCGTGCTACCGCTGGCAATTAAGCGAGTAACCGCGGTAGTGCGGTGGAAACTGTTAACGGCAAGCAAAACAGCTACCACTACACCGCGGGTTGTCATCAAGGAAACCGCGGTAGTGCGGTGAAAACGGCTAGCGGCATACAAGACAGCTAGTGCTATACCGTGGGTTGTCAGAAGAGTAACCGCGGTAGCACGGTGGAAACAGTTAGCGGTTAGCAAGGAGCTACCGCTATACTGCGGGTAATCCAAAGGGCGACCGCGGTTGAGCGGTGAAGGTAGCGGAAACAGTAAGTGTTGCGCTATACCGCGGGTTGTCCAAAGGGAGACCACGGCTATGCGGTAAGAAAGCAGATGTCAAATAATGTTTGTTGACATGCAAGTCATTGATCTGGTCACAAATTTCAAACATCATTATGAGTTTCTTTTGGATTATTATGACTGTCCTTTCGGACTTCAAACTGCATCTCATTTCTGTAAAGGAATTTGTGTGGAAAGTAGGGCAAATCATTATGCTTCATTGTTTGAGGGTCTCGAACCCTACTCTGGCTGCCACCATGGAATCATTCCTTTGGTCGTTTCATTGTTATCTCTAGCATTCTGATCTTGGACGGTGTATGGGGGAGGTGAGAAGACCATTACTATGGTCATTTGGTGTGTCTGCTTCATGTCGACTGGTGATGAGGCGAAATTGGAAGGTATTGTGGTCGTTTCTTCCTCTGCAGGACTGGTAAACTCCTTGTGACAGCAACCTCATTATTTTTGTCAGGTATTCATCCTTAGTCTAGTTTGCAGATCCGTTACTTTACAGTCAAGGTTACTACGAGCTAAGTTTCTCTCTCTTATGCAAATTGAAAAATGAAAACGTCTATTCCTTTGGAGAGAAAAGTCCGAAATGTTTATTTTAAAAAACATGACTACATTTCTTTTAAAGATCATCATGATAGTTTTAAAAGGGTCTATGATTTCTGGTTGTGGGCAAATCATAATATCCTCGAAATTCTTCAGTTTCTTACCTGGTTTCGTTGGTAACTGCTATTATATGCATTATTACTTGTTTCAGTTGTATTGTTGTTACTGATAGGGAAAAATGGATATTATTCTTGTTTTTAAAAGATGTGTTCTTACTGTTTTGGGTAAGCACTGCATGTGCAAGTTGCTTGTGAAGAAAAGTTCAGTTACACCTCTATTCTTGGATCTATTGTTCTATTCTTGTCAGAAAGAAAAGTCTATCCCTCATGATCACGGTAACATCTGGAACTGTTACTTGACAGTAGTATTGTAACTAGAAAATTATCTTTGTATACTACTCTGAAAGTGAAAAAACAAGCAACAGTTGCAATACTTCCTAGAATGTAATGATGTAAACTGTAAAAGGTTGAAAATGCGGAGATTAGGGTTTTATCATGACAGAAAAACCTAAAAACAAAGAGGGCACTTTTTTCAAGTGTTGAGTCAGGGTAATTATTCTTTTATGCTGAAAATTTGGAAAACACAGTGTGTTGTATGTTCTATATTTTTGTATCAATGAAAGATTGAAAAAGAAAAAGTGAGAAAAAGAAAGAAGGTCATATCACTGCAATGCAATTTGATGAGAAGTTGTATTGACACTGTAACTAGATTATTTTCCTCAAGTTGTATCAAGATTTGATAATGAATGGAATCTTGAAGAGTCATTCTTGACTCTTGAGAATTCTATGCATTGTTTGTCAAGAGGCACTTGATAGAAATAAGAGAAACAGAGAGATCCTTTGTATCATTGTATGTTCTATTGAAAAACAGAAAAGGGGTTGGTGCTCCTTGAGATTGGTGTCCCTAAACAGAGGGGTTGGTGCTCCTTGAGTCGATGCTCAGGAATCAGCCATTGAGGCTTTGTCAAAATAATTATTGAAATGAAAGCCTGAAAAAGGCAGCAAGTTCAGGAGTGGTTTTTCTACCCCAAGAAGGTTTTCCACTCGACATATCTTGTGTCTATTTGTGTCTCTGTGATTCATTTGCTTCAATGTTTTACTGCTTTAAAATGCAATGTTACACTACTCATTTCAGTTTATATGATTGCATTCGAATACATGAATGATTCTATCATTGATAAATGAGAACATATGTATGGTTCTTTTCAGTTTCAGTTAAATTTGTTAAAGAAGTTATAAACACTGATTCACCTCCCTCCCCCCCTCTCAGTGTATTTTCACTCCAATAGCAAACACTAAGCTTTGACACAACACTAAAAGTAAGACAACCATTGTGAACTAGCAAATATTTTGAAAGCGAGACATACAACATGAACTAGAGCACAGATGACATAACACCTACAACAACAAAATATTAGCAAGAAAATGCAAAACATAAACAACCTTATAAAATGTGAACAAATAGGCTAGTGAGCAAGAAAACTTACTAGATTGATCAATTAGGCAACACAAAGTGATAGTTAAACAAATGAGGAGTTGCAATCTCAACCTAAAAAGGAACTCTAATGAAATCAAAACACACTACACCTTACAAAACAAAGAGTTAGAGTTGATATTTGTTGCCAATGATGCTTACAAGAGATGGGACTTGTAAGGAATGAGGTTATAAGAATTGAAACTTGCAAGAAAGCACAAACATTGAATTGTGTGATGTAGATGTTGAATTGAAAGTGCATATGTGTCAAACTAGTTTGTAGATGATGAAAGTTGCAAAAAATACTCAAATGACAAAACTAAAAACCCTAAAAACAAAGTTAGTTGAGGTCTTGCAACACCAATGATCAGCAATGTATCATGCAAATCTATGCTATTGCATAGCTTGAGTTAATACTAAGGTTAGAAAGTACACTTGGAAATCCTAGTTAACAAAAGTAAATATGCACTAAATGACTAGTAAACCCTTGTAAATAACCAATTAATGGAGAGGAAGCTATGAAAAGCTCACAAAAGCCTAAAGACCTACATAGAAACCAAGTGACCTAACAAACGAAAAACACATGAACATTGAAACAAGAGCAAAGATATTAGAACTTAACACCACAAACCAAAGCACTAGCATTGAACCTATAATGGTAAATTCTAGAGAGTGTAGTTGCCAAAAGAGGACACAGTGATGCTTAAGTTGAAGTGAAGATGCCAAGACAAAGTGGACACATCGAAAACATGAAAATGCCTAGAAAATGCAAAAAAAGCTATAAAACAATCCAAGGTGAAAATTAGTATTGGGTCAAAGGTTCCATTGTGCATCCCAAAAATGTTGATGCTAAATTCAAACAAACAAGACAAGTTAATACACTAAGCACAATAAGCTCTATCAAATCAACACACACCTTAGTTTAGAGCAAATGAAAGTATTAAATAATATGCAAATGACACAAAACACAAGTTAAACCTTCATGATTCTTGGGGTTGCTCCATGATATTTAGTGATGTATGTTGCTCTTTCTTGAGATTGACAAATTTGGGCAACATGTATTTGCATGAGAATGTGATATATTCCTCCTTTGATAGAGGTTCTTAAATAAACCTCCAACCATGAGGATGGAGGGTTAAGATTTGTTCAAGAGATCAAAGGTGAGAATTAACTTGAATAAATTGTGCAAAGTCTCCAAAGAGATGTTATAAAAATTTGCATGAATGTTGAAGATTAAAAAGTATTTCTTTTTTAGGCTTAGTGGAGGGAAATGATTTAATTATTTTTAAACTGGAGGAAATTAGAGGAAAGTGGATTGGCCTAATTAATTAAACAAGTATGTAAGTTTTAATTAATTAATTAAAAAAAGTTAACCTACATTAATTAAACAAATACTATTTATTTAATTGACTAGTAATGAGAATTAATTTTATTACTGGACGAGGAGGGATTACTTTAGTTGATTTAATAAATAAAATTAATTTAATTAATTATTAAAAAAATAACTATATTAATTAAGTAATTTTATTTAATTAATTGGAAAAAATGTGATACAGAATTAATAATGTGGATTTGAAGTGTCTAAAGTAGTCAACAAATTAATTTTCAAAATATAACTTCTATGTTATGTATACTTACCTGTAAACTTCTATAATTTTGCTTTCTCAAAAGTTTAGATGAATATTATTCTCTCTTTGTATTTTATTAATTACTAAAGTCTGATATTTATATGGAGGTTAGAAATGTACATTTCTTATATGCAACTAATTTACCATGAAACCAGAAAAAATATCGCTGAAGAATATCTCATTGTACTGTCTACCTCTTAAAACTCTTATTTGGTTATTTACCCCATGTGTGGGTAGCAAAATAATACAGAATCCACAATTATATTTCCTGCAATATGAATAATCAGGTAGTAAATAGTTTTAAGGGTAATATACTTATATTTTTACTGTGTTCAACATAATGATTTAAACAGCACAATAATATATAATTGTATTTGATGTGCTAGACACAAGAGTAATCAAATTCTGTTCGATGTGTTCACCAAAATTATTTGAATAAACATCAAATTTATCATTAGTCTGACGGAAATTTTTCCTTCCAGGAGGGGACTTCTCAAGGCGTACGCTAATTAGAACCTTTTATGTTTTACCTCTAGAACATAACACCAAATATAGAGGCATGTATTTAGGAGGAACCTACGTGAGCCCCAACCAAAAACAGAAAACCACTTAAGCTTCAGACAGAATTGCTCGCCTTTTGAAAAAGATACGTACAGGCCAGAATGTAGAGTTGCAAGTTTCAGATGTTTTTTGTTTCAATAAGTACCTTTCGAGAAAGATATGTAGAGGCCAGAATGCAGAGTTGCAAGGCATGTAAGTTAAAGAAGTGTGACCTGTAAGTTTCAGTTGTTTTCGTTTCACCAAGTAAAATTTGGAAACTAGTGCTAAACTAGTTCACTTTAGAAGAGACTACCAAAACTATTCTACACTTTGTGTGCGTTGCAATGGAAAAAGTTCTCCCCATAATGGAATTCTGAGCTATAAATAACCAAACCATAGGCAATTTTTCAGTGTAGAAGCTTGCAAGAAAATGTATGTATCCCAAGGACTCCTGATAATGGTATACATTAAAACTTGTCATAGGCAGTTTCATGAATCTATTACACAACCAACCCAATCACATCGTTGGGGGATAAATGGCTAGAACTCAAATCAGAAATAGTTACTCTACATAATCTTACATCAGTCGACCAGTGCAGACTTTTACAACCAATAGAGCTCCAACACACATCAATCTGAAGCTGGTAACCTCGAGATTTCAGGCAGCAAAGCACGGCTCCAAGTAGAAATATTCTGAATGAATTACATTTTACAAATTTTCCTCCTGTAGTTTCCTTTCACAATACAGAGCTTACCAAGCTGACGAGAAGTGTTCGATTGGAGCAGACTCTTCAAGCATGCTTGCTGCTTTAAAACAATCAGCAGCATCTGAAGCCCTTCCATCAGCCTTGTGAACCATCCCTAAATGATACCAGGCGAAATGATTTGTTGGCTCAAGTCGTAAAGCATCAGACAAAAAGCTTCGAGCAACAGGCAAGGACTTGCCACCAGTTCGCCCCATTAATGCTCCAATGGACACCTTTGAAGGCACGTGATCTGGATCCACAGAAAGTGCATTGCTGTAAGCAGCCAATGCTTCCTGTATTTGGCTACGAGCTTCAAAATGAACCCCTGACAATCACACAACACAAAGATCAACTTGATCAAAGCATGCAATGCAGGTTGCTAGGTACCAAAATCATACTTTTTGAACTAATGGAGAACTAGATTTTCAGCTGACAGGTACATCAGCCGTTGGCAGTTAAAAATTCATTCTGTGCATTACTTATGTGATGCAGTGATAGTCCAAATACAAAAGCAATAACCACTTAATCAAACAGTTACCAGGTTCGAATATTTTGATTCATTCAGGAGATTAAGAAGTTTTGGAAACCTAGAATTTTTCTTTCTTTAGATCAGTAAGAGTTTCTATAGGGATTGAAAAGTAGACTGTGGACAAATCCAGTTGATCCAAAAAAAATTGGATCTGGCTAAATTTGATAACTATGCTTGTACAAACGGTGCGGGGGGGCTAGCTCGATTGGCTAAAGCATCCTGTTGTAGGCAAGAGGTCATGAGGTCTAGTCTCCCCCCGTCCCCATGGTACCGGAGGGTGTGTCGCGCCGGCGTCACCGGTTACGTGAAAAAAGTTTACCAGGCGCACTGCAGTTTATAGGGGGGGCCACCTGATTCCTGCAGTCTTAAAGAAAAAAAACTATGCTTGTACAAACTAACTTGGCAAAGCATTTATTATTCACTATCAAATAGAATAGGATTTATATCTGGCTGGATTCTGAAAAAAATTGGGGACTGCCAGGGGATGTCCCTTGCCATCCTGCCATCTTGGAAACACCACTAGGGACAGGGACACTGGTTTCAAGACTGGAGACACATCCCCATGAAAAATAGCCAAAAACTGTTCTATTACAAGATATAATCTTCAACATAGATAAATGAGTGTAAAGACAAATTCAAAATTTGCATGAACGGACATTTGAGGAAAGCTTATAGATTTAAAATTTTAAAAGGAAAAACAAATTAATAGAGACCATTGCTCATTGGAAGGTAGGTGAGTGATCAGTATGGCAATCAACAACAAAAGAACATTAAATTATATTCAGTTTGAGTTTAGTTGTCTTCTAAGCTCACGGAGTGGAATTATATCTAGCAAGATAATATCCCAAGTATGTGCCTGAGCTAGGTTAATAATGTAGGGTGGCTTCCCAGAAAGTCTAGGTGTTTCATCGCTACAAGCATCACCTATATGCAATGAGTGAAAAGTGGAGTATTTGTGCTCATGAGAAGTGGAGTATTTGTGCTCATGTCTACCATAGTAATTGAATATTGCATTGATTCTTCTTCTCAACAATACTGTGTATCCAAGTAGATTGAGAGTAATTCTTTGCAGTAAATACTTGAATTTTATGCCACCAGAATTCTCATGGATTGACTTTATACAACCACTGCTCACTGTTTTGCTATAAGAACATATGCCTTAAGTACAAGGGCAACAATCTCAAAATATTTGCCATCCAATTAGCTTACCCTTGTAAAACCACAAGCATACACTTAATAAACCCATGAGGTAGGGTAACATCGTACAATACTCCTTATGGAAGAAGGCACTTGATGCTAAATCTCCAAGAGATCCCAAACACAATGTCAAACTCAACACATATCCTTACATTGATTATCAACTCCTTTATAGACCTCCTAATAACATAAGGGAAGGGTAATCCCACTGACGGCCAACTCATCACCTAATATAATTAATTACACAAGTTGACCACATGACCCAATATAACTAACTCAAAGTATGTGTGCCACATGTCAGCATCTCCATCCACCTAAATACATTATAATATCATATCCCTGGCTGCATAACAGATAAAGTACAGGGATGCTGGTTGTTTTCAAGAAATAAGGATTTCATCCTTATTTTGTAATTTTCATTAAGCAAAAAACACTTCCTAAGACTTTTCATAAACTCTATACATAGAGAGTACAAACATCTATGTATTTAAACCCTAAGCTTGCATTACATATCTTCATAAAACATCAACTATCCATCAGAAAACAATATCATCACATATTAGAGTATAAGAAACTGCAAATTAGGATACCATGTCTCAGGATCAGAATCTGGTCAGACTTCATGTAGCATAAGAGCTTGGGATTATTTTCCACAAAAAGATCACTGGGAGTTTTTGAAATATTTTGTGGACTTGTCCCCTACATCCATAAATGCATGGGCCCGCCTGTTTGGAACAGCAGGCAAAGGCTGAGGCCTGTATACACTAACAACCCATTCCAAACTATGAATACTACTTTCTACCAAACTCTCAGCCTGAGCTACTAGTCTATTTTTAATGGGTTTGGCTCCCCCTTGTTCTTGCACTGTTTCAGCCACCCTCATTTCAGCCGGTTCACTAAGGAGTGTATCTCACTTCAATCTTATGGTATTGTTGCAGGTCATTGTTGACAATGTGAACTATACACTTTTCCTGGTGCTACTACATACACTTAACTAAGTGTGCAATGCATCTTTCAAGAAAAGATACTCAATACCTTGTTCCTCTATATTTCTGTTCATCTGTTGTATAATAATTTGACTCTTTAGATCAAAGAATTGTGCACTTATAGACTTCAAATTTGGTGCCTCAATTTTGAATATAAGAAGGAAACAGTAAACATCATTTTACTTGATCTGAAGAGCTTATACCTGAATATGCTTTATAGAGATTTGCTTCAATGTAGCAAAAACAGCTTTTTACACTGCACTCTTGATATTTTCACTTGATGACATTTGTCCCATTGGTGAAATTTTTCTAAGCATTACCTTGGTCACTAGAAATGGTTACAATGAAAATGATAATTTGCAAATAATGAAGACGGCACCACAACCTTCCAACTATTTCACCAAGTTGTCAACTCAATAACCAAGATGGAATAAGCATTTAAAATCAATTAGCAATCATAAAAATCAATTTGTTATAAATTCAATAACTGGAAATATGATGTACAGTGATTGTGGCATTTGACTCTCAAGATGACTAAAACTTTGTTGCATAAGGTCAATTCGCTGCAAAATCAACCAGAGAAGCTTATTTGATTTCACAAGGGAAGGAAATAGTATAGAAGTAAAATGAGCACTGTCATCTGATTTTATGTCAAAAAATCATTCACTAATATGCATACCTTGAAAAGAATTGATTGTAGGAAAGGGGAAGAGTTGATAACTTAATTTGACAAGCTCCAAAGGAAAATGAAACACTGGTGCATAAATAGACAAGACATTAATAGGCTTTCTGGCCAAACCTTATGCCGAATTTGATAAGTTCAATCTTAAACTCAAGGATGACGGGATGCCTTCTTTACATCTCTTTTTAAGTTTTTTATGCTATCAGTCAATAGTTCCAAAAATATTAAGGTAAAAGTTAATTACATCAGAATCAAGTTCATACTTGTGAGCCATATGCCCTGATTCATTATCTTAATGTAATACAGCAGATCAAAGACTAGACAAACTTCATATAAGAAAGACTGCAATCTATAATATTGTTTTCCTTACAAAAACTAAGACAACTCATTTATGCAGTAAAGTACATAGACTTATTGATTCTGTCGCCGCTGGTGTTTGAAAATATATTCTGTTGGTTGATCAGTCATAGTGCTGCAAAGGGAGCTGGGTGTAGCTCTGGAGTCAAATGACAGTTCCTTCTTGCTAAAAATGTTACCACATCTAACAGGCCAGCATTCAAATTGGCTCCAGAGGCAGATCCATGATGTTCTGGGTTGATGTTCCTACCATATGCAATGTGCTTTCTTGGAATGGCTGATTACACAGTGATTGTAGTTGAGGGTCTGGATGGTAGGGTGGCACGTTCTTCATTTGATATAACTTAAGGTGCCAGAGCCATCTGCTGGCTGGGCCCACATTTGGGTGGGTGCATTAAGGCAGCTGCCCATCACTGGGAAATAAAGTCAGATGCCATTGCACTTACTGGACACTTGAGAATAGCCCCCTTAAATATGATGTTTTCAATGTTGGGAATCTGGTGTTTCTGTTGCTGTAGAAGGATCACTTGTTGGAGTGCCTTCAGCAGGAATGGTGCAACATATGGTCTCCTAAGCTCCAATATAGGTACTTCACAATTATATCACTAGATTGCAGGGTAACATTTACCATGATGTCCACCATCGTGAGCTCAGAAGTTTGCTGCGAAGAGTTGCTCAAGGTATTTTGGAACCCATATAAGCGAGATTCCCATGTTTAGTGGAAGAGAAAGGCCTTGGGTTCTAACATTTCTGGGTCAAACTGGCAAACCAATGAGCTACTAGATGAAAGGAGTACAGGTAGTGCACTGTAGAAGGAAGGTAGGAAGTGGCTGGATGAAGAAGCAGGAGAGGGAGTAGCCAATATTATTCAAAGGAGTCATCTGCAGATTGGAATATCAATATATTGTAGCCCACAAAGAACTCAACATCCAGCTGTACTCATGTGGAGTTGTTGTATCTGTCAGGATGGGGAATGGTATTTTAAATTTTTACATTTGTCATTTAAGGCCCTGCTCAAGCATGACCAGATTTGCATATTCTTCAAAGAGACTTCTGAGATGTCAAAAAATTATTAAGTCAAATCAGTTGGTGTCAGGTGATAAATAATATAAGCAAGAAAGAATGGGGAAGTATGGAGAGTAATTTGTGGAGCGAGGGGGAGGGGCATAAGTAGGATTATGGTGAGTTAACCAGGAAAGGGAAAAGAGGTTTATTAAGGGGAAAGAAAATACAAAGGCAATCATGAACAATGGGGTCTAAAAGTCCAGGTGGTCAGAACAGTAGGAAGGTATATAGATTAGGCAAGGTTGCCAGGAGACTGGTACTGGTACGGGAGACTGGTACCGGTATTGGTACGGTTTTTTTTGAAAATAGGAGACAGGGGTACTTCAAGATGCCATCCTTTTTTAGTATAAATTAAAAATTAATAAATTAATTATTTATAGAATATATCATGACAGTAGTAAAGTTTTAAAATGAACATTAACTTTAAAGTTTAAATACACAAATGTCATTGTGTCAAAGAGTGACAGAACTTTATGTTTTCACGTTATAAATTTTTTTATGCTTTTAAGTTTCATAGGAGACGCCAAATTTTCCGCCTGGAGACATCGGGAGACGACGCGTCAAGTTTCCGAGCTGCTGGAGGCATTTCTGGGGACGTCTCCGGTATTGAAAAAGCATACCAATCCTTGAGACGCATCTCCTGGCAACACTGAGATTAGGAGATAGGAAGAGGGTGAATGTAAAACTAAAATGGTGTAATTTATAATAATAATAAAAGGGAAGGGTCAATGGAGTTTATGTGGGAAATTGTGGACACAATAAGGGTTTTTCCAAGAATAACAAAACTCCAATAATAATGTGAGAATTAGAACTTAGACTTTTGAGCTTCATTCCTCCCAGCAATGATGTTCGGGGAATTGAGAATTCCCAGAAGTGAATTCACCACAAATGTGGGCTTGGCTAATTGCAAACTTGGCCAAGAGGTTGGCCACACTGTTTTTATACCTCTTTGTATCTGCAAATTTAATTCATTGGAAATTCATAAAGGCAATTCATAAGTACCAGACCAACAACCTCTGCTAGGTCTTCAACATAACAATGGTGTTTGGTATTTTTACCAAAAACCAGGGTTGACAAAATAGCTTGATGATTAAACAAATTCTACCGTCGATAGAATTATTCTAAGTTGCTAGTTCTGGAACCAGTTCAGGTTCGGGTTCAAGGCTTCAGTTCGCAGGTTCAGCTAAAATTTCTTTGGGGGTTTGGGTTTGTTTGGGTTCATTCATATATATATATATATATATATGGGCAGCCTAGAAGCATGAATTAGGATTAGAATATCACATAGCATCATATAAACAATAAAAACACCATAAACTTGAATGTCATTTAAAATATCCATTGGAAGAAAGCATCTACTTTAATATATTAGATAATCCTTGAGGGGTATTGAGACTAAGATACAGATAGAATATCTTGAAGCAAAACAGGGAGCAAAAGAACTACATGTCTTAACAGTAACCACGGAAAAGATGCTTCAGTGATGAGCATCAAAGACATGGAGGATTTGCCCATAGAGGTCACTGTTTGAAAAATATGTACAGTGTTGCCGGGAGACGCGTCTCCTACCCCCCTGAGACATGTCTTGGGGACTGGTACGCGTCTCCGGTACTGGAAACGTCCCCAGAAACGCCTCCAGCAGCTCGAAAACTTGACACGCTGTCTCTCGGTGAAAAATTTGGCGCCTCCCGTGAAACTTAAAAGCATAAAAAATTTATAACATGAAAACATAAAGTTTTGTCACTCTGAGACAAAATGACGTTTGTGTATTTAAACTTAAAAGTTAATGTTCATTGTTAAACTTTACTACTGCTCTTGTTTTGAAAGTTCAATGTCATGATATATTCTATAACTTATTAATTTATTTATTTTTTATTTTTTATTTTTTATTTGTATTAAAAAAAGTTGGGTCTCCAAGTACCCCCATCTCCTATTTTCAAAAAAAGTCGTACCAATATCGGTACCAGTCTCCTGTATCAGTACCAGTACCAGTCTCCTAGCAACCTTGAATATATACATATAGCTCAAAATGAACCCAAATCCATTATAGTATAAACAAGAACTCAACCTCCAAATCCATCACTGTTGCCTCCTCCACTTTCTACATAGAAAAATTCCAACCTCTCCATTCAGGACTAGTCTTAAGTACCATACCTTTCATCATGGAAAGAGGCTTCAAGTTCAAAGAGTCGTTAATATGACCACATCACTTGTGGGTTGAGTGGCAACTGAGGAGTCATACAATGCTGCCACTGCAATCCATCACTGTTGATTTCATTTACTACATTATTACATGTTGTGATCGCTTGTGGTGGTTGGATTGGATCCTCCCTCCATCAAAGCCACATTATCATCATCCGTTATCATGTGGTCCTCATTCTTAGTGATATTAATAATTATCATAGCCTGACTTCTAATCTAATGACAACTCCTGCACACATGTGGGAAAGTGTGAACCCACAGAGGAAACGAACCAGAACCCAGATCTAGAGCAAACAAAACCCGAATCCGGCCCTGCAAGAGGAGAACCCAGTAACATAGGAATTATTCAAGCCCTATTCCAAAGACAGTGAGTTAGGTCTAACTTTTAGCCAATTTGGAGTTTTAAACAGTCTCTATAATTCAGCAGAGTTTTGATTTTTGTGCCTATACGTTGGTAATAGCTGAGGATAGAATGCCCTTTTGGGTTCTAATAATACCACCTGCCCCTCCCAACCTTGGATTTCTAAAGGAGGCTCCACCAATAATTCCTTTGTGAAAAGGGTTTGACGAGTAGGTGACCAGTTATGGGAGACTAGGATAGAGAAATGCAATGTGATGTAATGACACATATCCAAAGCACTGAAGTGGAGCTTGTACTTTTTGCAAAGCATAACTGCTGCCAAACATTCTTGACAAACTATTGCAAGATTGCTCCAATAGTGTCCCCAATGTACCTTCAAATTTATGTTGTTTCTAATCAACAAGCAAAAGCATGAAACGATCAGCAACATCACAACCACAGAAGTCATGGTAAATTCAAAAAGAATGCTAAATCTCCAATGGACAAACTATACCGATTCCTCTGTCCACATCTTCAATAGAGAAGTAGAACCAGATGAATTGCTTGGAAAAAAAAGATCAACCATATTAAACCTCCCAATGAATGCCATCAAACAAATGGCATCCTCAACAAGCTATGAGGTTTCCAATGTAAGCCCATGAAGAAATTGGCGATGCCATCAAACACCACAAAGACTGTTGGAATAATTTTGTTATTGATGTCAAGGTTGAGCTGGGTGTCTGCCTGCTTCAGCTACTTCTGTGTCTGATTGAGCAGCTTGAGCTCCTTGGTTGCCTACTTGAGCTTCCTGTGTGTGTGGTTGAGCTACTTGTATGTCTGCTTGACCCGCTTGGTCATGTGCTTCAGCTGCCTAGTTGTCTGCATAAGCTGTTTGGTTGTCTGCTTGTTATGTCAGCAGCTGCCATGTCATCAGATGTGCCAAGTCATCATGCCTTGTCAGAAATTTGAAAAGTCTTTTATTAGTCGATGTTTATAGTTGTGTGGTGGCGACTTCAAAAATTGATATTGGGCGGCTCTATTAAAAAGATTATTTATCTAAGCTAATAAGTTATGGTCTTCACTCAGTGTATGGATGCGCTAAAAGAAAATTAATTCGTTTACTTGGCCATTGATATGAAAGTTTGTGAACGTTAGCTATTGTGAAGGTCGACGCCTTTGAAATTGAGCTGTGGTTAGCAGATACGGGCTTGGTATGGTGCAGCGTCAGCTTGAGGAGAAGTAATTATTTGCCGACTTTACTTAAAATCTAAAGTCGTGGATTAAGGCTGTGGGTAACGGACTGTCTATGTTTGCTATTCTCTGGCAATGGCTACAGGAGACATTATTGTAAATGTCTATCTTTTGATTTGTGATGTTTCCTGTGTGTTGTCGATATGGATAAAAAGTATCGAAAGGTATTTGTGGCATGAGAAGTGAGATGACTCTCATAATATCTGACAGGAGTTATGGTGCTTAAGGCTTTATTACCAAAATCTTTAGAATTATATATATTTTATTTATAGTGCGCTGGATTAAATTCTTCTGTCGTATTTGTAAAAGACAGCTTCAGTCTTTTAATTTCTGACGGCTTCATATTGATTTGAGCGACTATTTTATTCATACATTGGCATGTTTATTTTTGAGATGCTTTTAATGAGAAGCTGTGAAGTATCGAAAAAAGGGAGAGTGGCAGCGCCGGCTTCAGAATTTTTGACACCCTCATAACATCGACTCTCTGTTTGTATTCTTTCTGGCGACTGATTGAATGAGTCAGTTTCAGCATGTCTATGAATAGTTATTGGGTAAATCTTTTTTTTTAAAAGGACATCATGGGCTGTATAGTGTGTGGGAGTCAGATTTTGTGCAGGGACGTGCTCTTTCAATGTTACTCTGGCTATTTTTAAATTCTACTGCTATCTTCTAATTTTGGATGTGTCGGCTACTCTGTACAGGACGTGGCAAATGTAACAGAAGTCTTTATGAGCAATGGAAAAATGGTTGATAGGTTCAACATTTTCTTGGAGGTTACTGTGAGTTGAGCTGTGATTGTGGTGGTGTCTATTCAAAACTGATATTGCATTCATTGAAATCATTAGTATGCTCAGACTATGCGAAAAAAATGTATATCTATTGTGGCGGGCTCTGTTTAACTTGACGGCTTGAAGGATTAGATGCTTTTTACATATTTGCTATGACTTTGTGAGGTAGCGGGTATGGGTAGTAGCGCTCAGAAACCTTTTAAAATGATTTAATTTTTGGAGGTAGATAGCTGAGACTGTTATGAAAATTCAAAAATTGAACTGATATCTTGGTGCCATATTAAATAGAAGATGTTATGCTGTTGCGCATGAAGCAGGACTGTGATGCATAAAATTTGTTTCTGCCCTGAAGTGTAGGTGTTTAGTCTGAAGAAGTTCTGATACTGGAAATTCTGAAGCATGTCAATGGCTGCAAAAGATCCAAAGTGCTGTTTCTGATAAAGTGATACAATTGAGCAAATATTTGAGTTTGAATATTATTGATCAGATTGAAGCAACGAGATCAGTTTGTGTTTATGTGTAGGGTGGAGAAGTTTTGCATTTAGTTTCAGGATTCATTTAAGTCTCAAGTTGGTGCTTCAGCAACACTGAAGTTGGTGCTTCAGTTGATTCGAGGTTGGTGCCTCTGCAAATCGAAGTTTGGTGCTTCGTGAGAGTTGGTGCCCTTGGAGTTAATAAAAGCAATATTTTGCCGTGGTTTTTTACCCGAAAGGGTTTTCCACGTATTCCTGGTGTTAGTCTTATTTATGGTGTTTTCTGATGCTCTTTATGATCTGATTTCTGATTTATATGGCAATCTGGCTTAAAGTTTTTAAAAGTTCTCAAATACTGATTCACCCCCCCTCTCAGTATCTGGCCCCACAAAAATCTAGCATCCTTGACAAGAGACATGAAGGCATGCTTCTACAAGCAAATTTCATCACAAATATTCAAATAACACCTAGAAACCAAGATGGAGAATTGTATACAATTAGTTACCTCACAAATTTGACATGGAGTAATAATCCTTAAATATTTGAAAGCCGATGAAATTGTATAGCCTGTTGTATCATGTGGTGTTCTCACAAGATCATTAAAATTAGAAAAATAGGAATCGTTAGCTCCCAAAGAGAAAGTTTAGTGAATATTACTGTTTTTTTATTGGAGTAAAATTTATATATATATGAAAGAGCAATTCTACAAAATTCCCAAAGCATATCATGAAGAAACACACACACACTTATACAGAGAGGGGAGTGAATCAATATAAGGCCAACTTTTTTAATTTATAACTTTGGCAATCATAAAGCAATAATCAAAGTATCCACGCATGCAAGATCTAACAATAGAGAATACAAGATGCACACAAGATTTTACGTGGAAACCCTTACAGGAGAAAACCATGGGAAAAAATTGTTTTTATATATATCTTCTTAGACACCAATCCCCTCCACAGAGCACCAACTCAGCAAGAGTCTCCAATCTCTTTGAGTGAGAGGCTCCAACCTCCACATCTTACAAATTAGAAAGCACCAACCTTCAAAATACAAAGTGATTATAGTGTTGTAGTGTCCCCTTCTCAAGCCCAATCAATTTGAAGACCGTTAGCCTATTTCCTGAGTTCTGTGGGCTAATTGGTAAGGCAAGTGGGGACTCCAAAGATCTCAAAAGACGCAGTTTCGAAATTACAAGGTTTCTTTTGTTGGCAATGAGCTCAATGAGCAATACTAATCTGAATGGCACTCTCTAAAGTGCTTTCTAACTTTTGGGGTATTCTTCAAACTTCTTGGAAAGCACATCTATTTATAGTAAATCACCAAATTGGCTTCTATTATTCATTTAATGCCTCGGTATCATATTGACATGGTCAAAATTGAATTCCGATGTGTTTCGGGATTTTTCGCAACTTGGGTGAGTTATTAAGTTATTTAATTAATATTTTACTAATGTCTAATGTTGAGAAATAATTAAAGGACAACTTAATGTAATAGCTCATTGGAAAGGTGATTAAATGTTTGTACATAATGAATTTATTTAATTTGAAGCAAAAAGTGTTTTTCAAAAAAAAACGACAAAAAAGAAAAAAAAAACGTGTTTTTTTTAAAAGGCTACGAAAAAGAAAAAAATATTTTTCTAAAAAGCAATAGAAAAGCAAAAAACACTTTTTCAAAAAAGCAACAAAAAAAGCTATAAAAGGAGGTGTTGGGGGCTCATTTGAAAATGTTGAAGAATGATAATGTTATGTTGCCAAAATGGCTTCAGTTCTCTTCAATCTTTGAGAACGAAATCCCTCATAGATTTCTAGTTTCAGAATTGCAAGATATTCCCTAGCTAGACTGTGGTGTGATTCCAACCAAGAATCACCATTGGAGACGATCTGAAGTTTCAGTTTGGGTTTTCCAATATGGACTATTTTGATGTGTTTAGCATTACAGTTTGGTGTGATTCCTTTTCAAATTGCAGGAGTGTGAGTGTGCAGTTTGGATTGCTTTTAAGGGGACCGTACCATTGTTGCTACCTGCTGCAACTGTAGTTTCAGACCTGCAGATGTCTGATATAACTTTCCAAAATAGTGTTTGGGTGCTAATATAGTTGGTGATCATTTTGGTACATTGGAGGTAGCTGGGTGAAGTTTCCTAAGTCATCTATATCACTGTCCAGACTGTTGCAGCATAGTTTCAGACTTGTACCAAACTTCCATTTGACATATTCTAAGGTATATTTGTTATTATAATGTTGGGTGGTTAGCTTCCTAAGTTGAAGGTTCATTTGGGGTGTTTTAATCAGCTTCATATCACATTAATATTTGTAACAGTAGATATATATTTGGTTTGGAATGAATTGTAAGAACTAACATTGTAACACTGAGTGGTAGTACCACCAGTGATTTTTCTCTTGTTACTTGTTGTTAATTACCCCACTGAATAAGTGGCTCATTGGTTCTCACTCACCACTAAAAAGCGGAAGAGTTGCTCTTGCTTATTGTATTTACTCACCACTAAAAAGTGGAAGGGTTCTTTCTTGTTGTATTTGTTAGTGTTTCTTAGATCAGATTGAACAATACAAGTAATTAAATAATTGCAACACATAAGACAATGAACACACAAAGATACCCTAGGAAAACCCTCCTCTTGAGGGAGAAAAACCCAGCAAATGATTCTCTTATATAAGGTAACACAAGAGCAGAAATCTGCTTACAACACAGGCCCAACAATGGCCAATAGAGAGTCACAATGAATTTGCACTTTTCCTTAAAGCACAAGATACAAATGAATCTGCTCTTCCTTGAAATCGGACTGCTATAACAAATGCGAATTCTACTCTTCAATGATATATGCGAACTTGCTTGATAAAATCGAATTGCCTTTTACGATGATAATGACCTTGTACTTATACATCATAGGCGCCTCTTCATTTAGGTCGGCCTTTCTTGAAAATATAATAAACAAAAAAATATAACTTTAGGTCGGCTCAAATTAAGACAAGGATAGGCGATCCATAAAGGGTCGGCCCTTTAGCAAATATATTGTTTGAAATAAATTAAATAGCTGAGAGGCTATCCATTTAATTTATCTTTCCTTGGGAAGTGCAGACCGAAGCTGTCATAATCATCAACACTCCCTCTCAGCTAGGGATGAACTTCCATCTGCACAAGACACATCATATTAGAATAAAAAACAAAATAGAATATCACCTCAATGTGATATTAACCATTATGGCTACTTCCATAGATGGTATAAATGAAATCATCACGGATTCCCTCACGTGATGCTGTCATGGAGTCACACACATGACATCCACCATAGCTCTCCCAGAGGATGGAAACAAGGGCTTTCACCTCAAATCTCTCTCATCAGAGAAGTGCATTATCAAGGGCTTACACCTCAACTCTCTCTCAACAGAGAATTGCATTATCAAGGGCTTACACCTCAACTCTCTCTCAACAGAGAATTGCATTATCAAGGGCTTGCACCTCAACTCTCTCTCAACAGAGAATTGCATTATCAATCAAGGATCACTGATTACTGAGACTCTTTCTCAGTCAAGGCTGCATTCTCCACCATACCAAGTTTCTCTCGGAAGTACACAAACTTAATCCTGGCGAGAGGCTTGGTGAGAATGTCTGACGTTTGCTCTTCAATGTTGATATACCTCAACTATATAGCTTTCCTTAGCACCATATCTCTAATATAGTGGTACTTGATCTCAACATGTTTTGTTCTGTCATGAAACACAGGATTGACAGAAAGCTTCACATAGCTTTGATTATCACAGTGTATAATAGTAGGCTCCATTGATTGTCCAAACAATCCTGCAAGGAGCTTACGGAGCCACAGCTGCTATATACTCTACTTCAGTTGTACTCAAGGCCACTGAAGACTGTTTCCTGCTGCACCAGGAGATCATAGCAGTCCCCAAACTGAAACAACAACCAGAGGTACTCTTCCGATCTGAGACACATCCTACCCAATCAGAATCAGTAAAACCATGCAACTCCAAATTCACATCTGAAGAATATCTCAACCCATATCCAATTGTGCCACATAAATATCTCAGGATATGTTTAGCTGCTACAAGATGTATTTGCTTTGGTTCACACATAAACTAGCTAAGTGCACTCACTACATAGCAGATATCAGGTCTAGTGTTAACTGGATACATCAATGAACCAATCAACTATCTATACATCGTAGAATCCACTGGTTCTGAACTAGCTGCAGCCTCTTTTAACTTATCTAGATTAGTCTCCATGGGAGTGGACATAGGTTTGCAGTCAATCATACCAAACCTTTTGAGAATGTCAACAGTATACTTGCCTTGACTTAGAATCATCTCATCTGGCTTTTGCCAAACTTCTAAGCCAAGAAAGTAATGCATAAGACCTAGATTCTTCATCTCAAACTCTGAAGCTAATTCCTTTTTGCATTTTAGAATTAGATGTTCTTCACCAGTAATGATCAAGTCATCAACATATAAAACCAAAATCAATGCTTCACCATTTACTACCTTGAAGTAAAGGTTAGAATTTGCATCATTCTTTGAGAAACCCAGACTTGAAAGATACTGATCAATTCTTTCATACCAAGCACGAGGAGCTTGTTTAAGACCATACAAGGCCTTCTTCAGCTTGCAAACATGAGACTCATTCCCATGTATCTCAAATCCTTCTGGTTGCTCAATGTAAACCTCTTCTTCTATTACACCATTCAGAAAGGTTGTCTTTACATCCATTTGGTGAATCTTCCATCCTCTAGATGCAACAATGGCAATGATGGTTCTGACAAACGTGTATCGAGCCACAGGAGCAAAAGTTTCTTCATAGTCAACTCCCTCTTTTTGTGAGAACCCTCTAGCCACAAATCTAGCTTTATGCTTCTTGATGCTCCCATCAGCTGCATGCTTGATCTTGAAGAGCCACTTAGAAGACACCACAGATTTGCCTTTGGGTCTAGGAACTATATCCCAAACATCGTTCTTAAGGATGGACTGATATTCCTCAGACATGGCATCTTTCCATACTTGTTGACTAGAGGCTTCTTCAACACTTGAAGGCTCTGACTCAATAATTTGACTCATCAAGGCGACATAACTAGAGAACTTGTGAGGTCTCTTGCTTTCTCTGAAAGCTCCTCTTGGAGCTGCAAAACTTTCTGCTTCCTGCATTGTCCTACGATCCCAAAGAGGCCTTTTCTTTCCAATCACAATGTCTAGAGGCCCATCAGTAGGATCCAAAGGCTCAGCTGGATCAATATCTTCTTTAGGTTCTGTATCCTCCTTCAGATTCTCTGGAATATGGTCAACTTCCATATCTTGAGGAGGTTCTTCTTCATCAATCTCCATAGGAGTGCCTTTGGACCTTCTGTAAGCAACATCTTCCTCAAATGTGACATCTCTACTAATCTCAATAGACTTCTGTCCTGGAATGTATATCCTGTAAGCTTTTGATGTCTCACTGTAGCCTACAAGAATTCCTTTCTTCCCAAAAGGTTCTAGCTTTGTTCTCTTTTCCTTTGGAATATGAACATAGACTGGACAACCAAAAAGATCCTCAAATGACTAACTTCAGGCTTCACGCCTGAAAATGCTTCTTCAGGAGTTTTATTCTCTAGGATCCTGTGGGGACTCTTGTTTTGAACATAGACGGTTGTTCTTGATGCTTCAGCCCAAAGAGAGATTTGTAAGTCTTGATCATGGATCATAGCTTTCACTGCTTCCACAATAGACCTATTCTTCCTTTCAGCAATACCATTTTGTTGTGGATTATAGGGAACACTGAACTCCCTCTTAATCCCTGCTTCAATACAAAAGTCACGAAATGTGCCAGAAGTGTATTCTCCACCATTATCAGATCTCAATACCTTGATCCTTTTCCCAGACAGATTTTCAATCTATGCTTTGAATTCTCTGAATCTTTCTAATACTTCTTCTGATTCTTTAGATCTCAAGAAATAAATCCAAGTCTTTCTAGAGTAATCATCAATGAAAATAATATAATACAAGAAACCACTAGATGATGCAATAGACATTGGACCACACAAATCAGAATGAATGAGATCAAGAATACATTTAGATCTACTTTCACTGGAATGAAACGTACCTTTTGTGTTCTTGCCTAGGGCACATCCCTTGCATGTACCTTCATGTTCTTGATTGAATTTCGGAAGACCAGTGACCATCTTCTCCATGATAGGTAGAGCACGAAAGTGAATGTGAGCCAATCTTCGATGCCAAAGATCACACATGCTGGTACTATTATACACAAGCGCTTGAAGAGGACGAGTGCACAGCCTGTAAAGACATTCATGTCTAACTCCAATCACTTGAGCAGTTTTGAAGTTGGAGTTCTTTACCTTTAGAGAAAGCAACTTGATAACCCTTGTCTTCTAATGCTGAAATTGAAACAAGGTTCCTCTTTATCCCTAGCACGAACAGTACATCATTCAACTCCAAAGAAATCCCAGAATCCAAGTGAAGAGAGGAATTTCCAGTCCCTTTTATAGAATATCTAGCATCATCTCCAATAACAACTTGATCACTAGAGTTGCTTTCCACTAAGTTTGAAAGGTGACCCCTGAAACCGGTGATGTGCCTAGAAGCACCACTATCGATCAGCCAAGTGTTGGAGTCAGTAGAAACATTGCTAGACAAGGCTAAATAAAACAGATAATCACTGGAGTCCTTTTGTGGAGCGACTTCTTCAACATCTACAGAGGCAACTTGATACTTAGGTCGTTGAGGACAAACCCTCGCAAAGTGACCATACTTATCACAACGAAAACATTGAATCTTGGACATGTCTCATTTCCTTTTGAAGGCGGGAGCATCATCATTTCCATCTTCTCGATTCCTCTTGAAGAATCCTTTCTTAAAGCCTTTTCCTTTGTTTGATTAATGAGAGGCAAGAACTTGTAAGTCTTCATTCTTTGAACTTTGACCAATTCCCCTTGCTGTTAGTCTTGACTCCTCTTGAATGCAGTCAATCCTTAATCGATCAAACTTGGGAAGTTTAGATCTTGCACTGATTCCTTGAATGAACGCCTCCCATGAAAGCGGAAGACCATTGAGAGCAAGCATAGTCAGGTCTTTATCATCAATCATGTGACCAATAGTGGAGAGCTGATCTTTTATCTCTGAAATCCTCATGAAGTATGTAATAACAGATTCTCCTTTTGTCATTTTCACATGATGAAGTTGTTGCTTCAGTGCAAGGGCTTGACTAGTGTTGTTGATTTCGTACATCTCTTCCAAGGTTGCAAACATCTCTCTTGCTGTATCCAACTTGAAGACAATCGGTACAAAATGATCCTTGACGGAATCAACCAATGCTTTCTTTGCCCTAGTGTCTTTCTTCCTCCATTGCAGCTTCTCTTCTTACTCCTCAGGTTCGGGAACTTTTGTTTTCACAAACTCAGCCAAATCATTCTCCTCCAATGTTAGCATGATCCTGAACCTCCATGATGTGTAGTTCGAGATCCCTTCGAGTCTATCCTCGATTTTCAAACCGTTCACCATCTTGAGAAAAATTAGAAGGTAGATTGAAAAAATAATGAGAGTTGCAAACTAACAGATCTGAATCTGATCACGATCTTTTTCACACCCGCTCTGATACCATGTTAGTGTTTCTTAGATCAGATTGAACAATACAAGTAATTAAATAATTGCAACACATAAGACAATGAACACACAAAGATACCTTGGGAAAACCCTCCTCTTGAGGGAGAAAAACCCAACAAATGATTCTCTTATATAAGGTAACACAAGAGCAGAAATTTGCTTACAACACAGGCCCAACAATGGCCAATAGAGAGTCCCAATGAATTTGCACTTTTCCTTAAAGCACAAGATACAAATGAATCTGCTCTTCCTTGAAATCGGACTGCTATAACAAATGCGAATTCTGCTCTTCAATGATATATGCAAACTTGCTTGATAAAATTGAATTGCCTTTTACAATGATAATGACCTTGTACTTATACATCATAGGCGCCTCTTCATTTAGGTCGGCCTTTCTTGAAAATATAATAAACAAAAAAATATAACTTTAGGTCGGCTCAAATTAAGACAAGGATAGGCAATCCATAAAGGGTCGGCCCTTTAGCAAATATATTGTTTGATATAAATTAAATAGCTGAGAGGCTATCCATTTAATTTATCTTTCCTTGGGAAGTGCAGACCGAAGCTGTCATAATCATCAACAGTATTCACTCACCACTGAAAAGTAGCAGAGTTGCCTTTACATTTCCAATATTGTATGAGCTTTCCCACTGAAAAGTGGAAGTGCTAAGCTAACCCCCACTGGATAAGTGGATTACTTTCAGCTGCATCACTTAATTGTAATCCTGACACTATATGCTCTTACCTTGCCCAATCCAAGATCTAGGTAATCAAAAAGTGGAAGGGAAGTTGTTATGCTTTCATTTACTTTGAGGCTAACATATTTTTTCAAAAAAAATAAAATTTGAGGGTGGTTATTACATGATGATTGTCCCATGGTTTTGTTTTATCAGTTACATCCATTTGAGCAAGCTTTTCTCCTTTGGCTTGATGTGTGTTATTTTGATGAAATGGTGACATGGTTTTAAGTTAGCCTTGGTCTATGGTTTAATTGATCTCTATGTAGGCATGCTTTTATAGACAGCTCAAGGTGGTGCTAGGGATTAGTACCACCATGGGAAGGTGATTGATCACCGCTTGAAAAAGATATTCAACTGTAGTAGAGTTGGAAAACTAAATGTTATCACAGCCATCTTAGGTCTAGATGGCATTGAGGGAAATTGTAAAGTTCGCTCCCAATACTCTATAATAGATATCTTCCTATGCAAATTAAGGGTGGCAGTTGTGGATAATGTTATGTGAGGGAATTTACTAGATCTTCTAATGAAAGCCTCAATAGTGATGGATGATGGCAACATAGGTTTTTTGGTAGGGCCTTCAGTGGCAATAGACAGTTGTAGAGAGCTTTTGGAGACAAGGGAGGTAGATATAAGAGCCATGGATGCCATGGATGCCATCATGCATGATTTTATGGTGGATATGCAAAAGATTGAGAAGTTTTGTCAAGATCTTTGACTAGTGCCAAAACAAACCGTGGTCTCATAGCATAAAGGTCTCATGAAGTTAATGAGTGGTTATATCATGCATATCTTAGAGAATGACCATTTGATGTGAGATGTGAGATGTGAGGTGAGTGGAGTTGATTTAAGGTTTCAAATTCTATAGCTTGGAGGCAGCAATGCATCCTATTGTGTCCTCTGTAGAGATAGTTACTATATCAAGCAATTGTGTTTATAACAAGATCCATGACCATCGGTTACTCCATGGGAGATTTAAATCTTGAGCTTCTTACCATTGCCTAGTAGCATAAGCCTTTGGATCTTTGTTGTACTTGTTATACATGCACCTTGACAATGAAGGCAATAAAATTTTGTTAATTGGTGTGTACTCTCATGTGAATTTTGAATTCAGCTCTATTGTTATCTAATAGGGTTCTATAATGATTGCTTATATATGAATAATTTAAATTTCCTATATTTTTTAAATTTCCTCTGTTTTTTAAATGTCATCCCCTAACATCCCCAAAAAAATAAGGCTTGTCCCGGAAACATGTTCCTGCAGTTCCTGTTGTCCCCATCCCAGAAAGAACATAGAACACAGATAAACAACATAATAGAAGTTAAGCAAAAGCACAAGGAAACTATGCAAAGACTAATTCAGAGTGAATGACAAAACATGGAAAAGACAGTGAAAAAAATCAGCAAAACATTCAAGATCTTTTGGCCAAATAAGTTCAGACACCTGCCCATTACCTGATTTAGTAAAAATGGATCAAAAAGGAAAATTTTCTGGAGCTTGACTCATAGAATTGTTTATCTTATCAAGAATGGCATAGAATGTTAATAACTTAATATGTATTTTCAATTATGAGAAACTAGAGAAGATGATAAGCCAACTATAGAAAACTGAGGGACACAATGGAAAAGGAATTCACACATCAATGACGTTTTGTGGCCTTGAGGCATGGTCAGTACTTAGACAAACAAGCAGTTTTAAGGCTTGTAATGAAACTCTGGAAATTCAATAGCAAGGCTACTTGATCTTTTGAAAAAAAAACCACTTAAATATGCAGAATATCTTAAGCCTCACATTCAGTACAACAGAATCTGAAACAACTGAATTTTATTAGCTCAAGTCAATCATTAGCCTTGAAATTTGAAACTCCCAAAGATCTTTCTGACTGGCAAACCCAATAGAAAAAGTAATATACATGATTACTCAGAGACTCGTCACCTAAGCCCCCAATACTCCTCTCCCTATCAGAAATGTATCCCTATCTCAGAGACATATGGGGACATCTCCAAAAGTTGAGAGACTTCAAATGAGAATTCTTTGCATCTCTATTTACATCTCCTAGAAGCATCCTTTAATAATTGGAAAACTTTGTATATAAATTTCTAAAATATATTATATAAATCATACAAGGTTTTCATCAAGTTTTGATGTATTGTTGACAAAAGCTAAAAGAACTATAGAAAACACTCGTAGACTCGAAATTTTATATTTTTGGCATGAAAATTTAAAACAACAAAAATAATGTAGTATAAACTATTTTAATCATAAATCAGTAAATAGCATGAAGAGAAACAATAATTAGGCTTAAGATGTGTACATTTACTTCAGTTTTATCAATTGATTGAAAATATGGTCATCTCTAAGCACCACCATACCATGTTATTAAAACAATGGCTTTCACTTCCGAGTCTTCATCTGCCATCTCTAGGTGATTATATTGTAAAATTTTAATTGTTTATGTCTTGATGATGATTACCAGATATCAATATATTTAATCTTTGATTGAATTGACATCTATTTCAATACTTTAAAATGTTAATTTTGAATTCTTACCTAGAGATTTGATTAAACTCAATTTGATGGAGCTTCAAAAGGAAATCCAGTATTAGCTGGAGGAAGAGGGATCTTTAGAGATGATGATAAACATCCTTCACTAATGTTCAGTCCACTTGAGACTGAATACAAATAATAAGTCAGAAGCAACAGCTCTCTTATAGAAGGAATAACATTAGCTAAAGAAAATGGATGATGAAAACTTCAGGTGGAAGGAGATCAGTGCTAATTATTGCAGCAGTCAAAAAGGAGCAGTGCAATGACTGGCAAATTAAGAGGAAACAGAGAATTTCAAGATCTCATATCACCATATCAGTACAGGAAATACATTAGTAGATCTAGCAGCCAATTGCAGGATGGAAGTTAGGCAAGATGGTTTCTATTCATCTTTTTCCCTCCATGGCATAAAGCTAATCTCAGAAGACTGTGCCAGGGCAGAAGAGCTTTCTCATTATTAAAATTGTTATAAAATCAGTAGAATTTTACAAGTTAAAGCAGAATAATAAACTATCAAGAATTCTTGTATCAAAATCCAGTCAGTAAAATAATAATGCAAAAATCATAGCTGATGAGAAAAAATTATGCCCAATGAAGAAAGAAAGCTGATAATTTTCTTACCTAGTGCATGGAAAGTTGCTGAAGAATAAATTTTCAAGATTTTAGCCTTGTCCAAACATATCTCGGCATCACGCCAATGAGAAAGGCTTGAATATACACAAGCCAAATCTTGCCAAACTTCAACTTCCAAAACTCTTTCACCTTCAACCTAGTGACAACAGACAATTAATCATCAACCTATGAATTTAATACCACAATGAACATTCCAAAGTTTTGACCAGTGACCTATGGTCTGCAATAACATAAAAGTTCAATGTTTGACACGGACAAAGACATTCAGCAAGGGAATAAGTAGTCTAAATCCCAATCTAGCTACTAACTGTTCATTTAGTGGATACAGAGATTTCAAGCTTCAGGAAGTGTGAGAAATGCAAGTAAGCTATAATTAAAAATTACGAAAAAAAGCTAGTGCCCTTTTCATACAAAAGAACAAGTAAAACTATAAATAGTTCTCGTTAATTCAGTATTTTAGAGAGTCGTAAGCTACTGCACTCAACAAAGATTCATTTCTGAATCAGATGACACCACTCATAAGTTATGAAATTATTTTAACAAAATGAATTAAAAATATGGTTCAAAAGTCCATATAGAGCTCATAAAGTGCACAATATATCTTTTCTTTATTTGCATATAGGCATTCCCAATCACTCCCTACGACATTTCCAAAACATTGCTATGAAAACTTTACAAAAAATCAGTTTGCAAATAAGAATATCTCAACCAATGTGTAAGGACAAAATTCAGGTTATTAGGATATGGCACTGATGTAGCAAATGAGATCTATAATCTTAACCTCGGATTGAAAAGAAACAAAATCAGTTGGATTATTGACACTAATACTTATGATAAAGAAACTTGAATGTACCCTACTGATGGACTTCCATTCCTTGCAGAAATATAACAGATGAATAAACTAAGGGATAAAAGAGGAGAAATGTACCAAAAAAATTTGTGCAGTCTTCATTACTGAGGTATGTATATATTCACATACATAAGGTTTAGTGCCCTTGAACTAAGTATTCACAGACAGCTCAATTAGACTAAACATATTTGTGGTTAATGAATTAGGCCAACTGTACAGGGACAAATTTATGAGGAATTAAGTATAAGATATTCTCCCCATTTCCTTTCTGCTTAGTGGAAGTTATCTCAAACTTCTACATTATATGGAAGTTCTCTGCAAAAGTTAACTCAGGGAACTATTTACTCCTGTAACTGAAGACTGGTACTTGCAACAAATAACAGAAATAACAATGCATACCAAATAGAGTAACAGAACTATATCTTTATTCATGTGAAGTTCTTACACAGTAGTAGACCAAGGATGATTAGCCATGTATTATACTCCTTTCCTTGACTGCAAGAAGCCTATTACATTTTAAATAACCCGTTGGTTGCCAAGCAGAATACAACTGCTGACAACTACTAATAACTTCCTCCTAACAACTACCCACAAGCTGACAAGTACATAATACACAGTCATTTACAATCAAATTAACAAAACATTACAAAGGCACTTTACATTAACTACATCATCCCCCCAAAAAAGAAAAGACGGATTCCTAGCCAATAAATTAAATAATATCAAATAAAAATTTCCAAACTCATGATGGCATCATAGAAGGACCATTGAACTGATGCTTCCCTCTGGCAGCAAGAATACCCTGACCATAACGTGAACATTCCACAACAATTTATAGACAAATAGCCTAGAAATGTTTAACTTCTGGCACAGTTGACTGAAAAGCAACAATAGTGTTTTCAACTAGAAGGAGAAAGGATAACTTATTAAGTATACCCTGATCCTGGCACAGCCAACATATCCAAAATGTGGGGCATTATACAAAGAATGTAGATGCGAATGGCCATATAATTTAATCAACTATGTCAGAGGACTAAATAAAGAAGAAGCCAAGTCTGAATGTGCACTGGACTGTTCCTAGTAGGTTGAATATTTTGATGTCTTCACTCCCAACTTTAGCTTTTACTCCTACTTCTACATTGAGTTAGGCTTTGGCTTTGAATATGCGCTAATGGAGTCTCTACAACCACTTCTCATAGTCGTCTTCTCCATTCTCTTTGCTCCACCAACTTTATATATCCTCGGATCTCTTCGTCCTAAGCACATTGTGGTTTCTTCCCAACTTTATTGGGGTCTATGGGCAGTAATGCCTTAATTCACACCCAACTTCTTTAAAGCAATGGTGCCAACGTTTACCCCTATATCTAATAAGACTAGTACTTGCAATAAGTAATAGAAATAACAATGCATAACTGATAGAATTATAGACATGTATCTTTATTCTTGTGAATTTCCTACACAGAAGTAGACCAAGGATGATAAACCAAAGATCAAACTCCTTTCCCTAACTACGAGAAGCCTATTTAAAGAACCTGATGGTTGCCATGCAGAGCAAAACTGACAACTATTAATAAACTAATAACTACCCACAAGCCAACAAGTACATAGTGCATAGTCTCTTACAACCATATTAACAAAACATTACAAAGGCATTTTATACTAACTATAAGAATTTCTTGGCATGGGTTGGCAACGTGCCTCTATGGCCAACCAAGTAAGCAAGATGATTTGCTTTGTGCAATTGATGTGAGTTTGAATACAAAACAAATTATCATCAACCAAAGGTTGCTGAAAATATGGGATTGGATCTTCAAAATGAGAGACGAAAACCACCTCCTCCATGTGAGATAACTCACACAACTTGAGATGGCTTGCCTTGACAACATTATAAATGCCAATTTGAGCTAGGAAACCCAAGTGAAAAGAGCTAGGACCCACCTCTTCGAGAAATGTGTAAGGACCATAAAGGATGGGCTTGATTTGTGATGTTAGTTGTGAAACCTCTACCTGGCCAAGTGAAGCCAAACAAAATCACCAACATGGAAGAATGGCATGCTCTATGCAATCATGGAGTCAAATCTCATCTGAATTTCACATAAAGGAAGAAATTAGAGTCAAAAAATGCAACTAAGATAAGGTGGTAGTGGATAGAAGCCACAACACGCTTCAAAAGGATAATGCCTTGTAGAGACATAAGTAGCCTAGTTGTGACTAAAATGTAGGATAAGCAGATAGTTGTCTCACTACTTGTTCTAGCAATGATAGATGTAGAGGGAATAAATTAAAGTACAATTCAGAACCTTATTTGGGTCATCAGTTTGCAAATGAAAGGAAGTGGAGAAGCACAATTGGCAACAAAGAAGCCTACATGATGGTTTCCAAAAGTGATTCCAGAAGTGAGAGTCACAAATGGAAATGATAGCAATTGACAAACCAAAATTGCTCCAAGAATGCTGAAAGAACAAGCCAGCAACTTTTGTACCATCAACTATCTTGGTGCAAGGCATATGGAAAATTGGCACACGACAAAAAAGATAGAATTATGCTAACACTAAGTTTTGGGAGACCACAAATGAAATACAAGGAAATAGAGTCCCATGGTCGCATTTGGTACTAGCAATGGCTAATTCAATTCAAGCTTCCAAGTGGAAGGCATAGATTTGTTGCGAAGCAAATGCCAAGAGATGAAATCTTCAACTTGCTTCTACATAGAAAGCCAATAATTTTGGCACTAAAAATTTTGCAATGTCTTCTCTTTCTACATGCCAAATGTCCATGATAGGACAAATGAGCTTTCCACTCAACAAGAACACAAATCTGAGTGAGTTTATGCATCAACCCCTCTCAAATTTTGGTGACGGAAAAGTGTTTTATTGATCACTGTGGGCTGCCACAAAGCATTAATATTAGACAAAAATGAGGATCTAAGGAGTAGATATATGTCCGCTCATTATAAGCTACACATTGCACATCCAAGATGCTAGGTACTTAAGAACAAGGATGACTACAAAGATCTACTACTTTGTTGGTGATGCCCATCCTGAGTTTGATCACCAAATGAAACTATTGAATATAGGATACCCAATTCAAATGCTCACGTTCCATCAATCTTGGATTGAAAGGTCAAGAATTGAAGGCACTGATGATCATGTGTAAAATGACCTCTTTGGAAAAGATAATGTTGTCATTGCTTGAATGATTCGACTATAAAGAATTGAATTGTATGTCATACATGCTATAACTGAGTTTGGCCTATTACAAGGCCTCATAATGCTTTGCCAACAAATGTCCTCCATGCTTAAGAACCATGCCTATAGCATACTAAGAACCATCAATCTCAAACACAAATCATCAGTGCAGGTCAAGTAAAGCAAACAAAGGAGTCGTGCAAATATGATCTTTCAAAAAACTAAATGCTCAGCAATTTGTGAATTCCAAGTAAAAGTGTTCTAATGAGTGAGTTGATGAAGATGGCAAGAATTATGTAAGTTGTTACAAATGATCTTCCTATAGAAGTCCATAGCTTGGAGTAGGCCTCTCATGAAGGACCTCTTTTTCAGATCTGCAAGTATGCCACACTTGTCAAATGATCAATCCCAAATAATGGACTCAAATTTTCCCAAACAAGGGCTCCTTCGTTTTGGCTTGGACTTGGTATTGAGAAAAAAGGTCGAACACTATTAGGCATGCAATAGGAGGCCATCCTAAGTCTTAATCATTATAGACCAAGATGTTGTCTATCTAAATAACCACAAATGTACCAATGTGATGTGGGCGAATGTGGCAAGAGAATTCACAAGGCCAAACTTTGCCTTGAAGGTTGTTACCTATATATCACATGGTTCCATGAAAATTTGTGACATCTAGCAGTCAATTAAAGATATAATATTTCCACAATCCATGATAGTGAATTCAAAGGCTTCTAGATTGAAACTATGTAGGAATTTTTGGCAACAACGTTTTGGATCACACTTCATGATCCATCATTAAGACGAGAAGAGCAAAATAAGAAAATATTGCATACCAAGCCAAATAAGGGACCTAAATACACTAAAGTACATTGAAGGACATTTTATAGATTTAGTTTATATAAAAACCTCTCTTGATTTATAATCAAATTTAAAAACATTCCCTCTAAAAGAAATTATTTGTTTTTAAAGTAACCTAATTTTATGGTATCATATTAATCTCATATTTTCATTCTTAATAATATATTTTTTCTTATCTCTTCTCTTTAATTATTTTTATCATTTTTTTGGGTCTCTATTGTCCTCAATGCTTTACTTAAGTTTTCATTTTTGGTGCCTTTCCTCTCCTTTTATTGGCTTAGTCTATAATCTTTTCTTATTTTTCTCTCCTCGTACTAATGATGGATCACAGAGTGTGATCCAAAACATTGATGTTAAAAACTCCTACACAATTTTAATCTAGAAGCCTCTAAATTCGTCTAATATTCAAGTCAAGATTAATGAAGTCCTTAGCTCCTTAAAGGTGATCTAGAAGACCCTTCTTCCTAGAAAGTGTGTAGCAATTCTTCACAATGGTTTTGCTAAAATCCTAACAATTTGTAACCATCCACCACTCATTATACTCTTTGGCACTACAAGACCACACAATCCACAAGTACGAGTGTTGTTTTTAATCTTGTCTTCACAAAAAATTGCTTAATTTGACATCCTATCTCTCTCAATGAATTTATTCTAATACAATGGTAATCAAGCAACTTATATCCTAACACAAGTTCAATTGAACATTGGATGGGCCTCAAAGGAGAAATTTTTTCTATAGTCTCCTTGAAAACATTTGAATACTCTTTGACATGAGAATTGATTGCTAATCATGGGAGCTTGTGAGCAATGTCTACCTTAGCTTCCCGAATGATCTAACAAGGTAAAAAATTACGCAAGCTGACATTTTACTAGTATGCATAATAATAAAAAGCAAAATGCTAGCTAAACAAGAACTTATATTTTCTACAATCCTTTAAGAGTTGATATGTCTTGTGAAAGCCATCAAAAGTTAACCTTACAATCATACATATCAAACAACATCTATCCAATGGAGTGGCATTGTAGTCAAATAATTCCTAGAATGGCTTAATGGCAAATGTTACAAAACACTTGTGAGAAGCAACTACCAATTATCCTTCTTAATATATCCCAACTGATATGGGCATGAATATGTTGTAGTTGGCAAAATAGATCAGCCACAATTTTTTGTGAATCAAGTTATTTTGTCTACCATTATCAAGGATCAACTACATCAGTTTGTCCTTGATTTAGTATTTTTGTGTGAATATAACTTCTTTATTACAAGGCAGAAGTTAATAGCCTTGAGAAGTAACAAATTAAAGTATCAGGATTGGATACATGAAACTCTAAATCCTCAAGTTAATAATTTGCTCAGCTAGAAACGACTTGGCCTTCTTTGATTCTAGGCACACCATTCTTCTATACAATAATTTGTGTGCTTATGATGAGCGCAATAGTTCTCTCAAATGCTAAAAACCTTGATGGAGCTATTCTAGAAATATTCTACATTCTTGTCCAAGGTTTGAGGATTTGTCTTAGGTAGAAGTACTCCTTTTTCAGAGAAGCAACTGAAAGACTTGCCTTCTTATGCTGCTGCTTGAATTCCAAATTTTGAGCACATTGGTAAGCATGCTCTTTGGAGGTGGTGCCAAAGAGCTTTATCTCCTCTTGGAAATAATACCTTTCACCCACAGCAATAGCATATTTGCCAATGCAGTCCCTCACATGGTAACAAGCTTTCTTGCATGATAGTATGTTCTGGCTTTCTCAACTAGCTATACTCGAAGCAAAGTTGCTGCTTTAGAAGAATCAACATTGTTCTATTGTAAACCAACCTACCAACCTTCTCAAACTCGTTATTAATGTGTTGGATCACATCATTTCACTTATTGCAAAGTTCGTCAAGAACCTACCACACATCTCTAGGCGATTCCAAAATTTAAATATATGGTCACAAGTTACAACTCATTAGAGACACTATTAATAAGCTCACGAGTTTCATTCCTCTTTTTTATCCAATGTGCTTTCTCCCTTTTTTTGTAGTTCTTTTATCATACATATTAATGTCATAAGCCAAAAAACATAAAGCGATGCCCATTTTTTATTCTAGCAGCCATAATTGTTGCTTTTAAGTTTAAATTTAGGTCAACAAGACTCTGTGTCTGATATAAGTATAATTTTGGGCCAACATGAGTCTGTGTTTGATGGTACAACTACAAACACCAACCAATGACAAGGTCCTCAAAGAACACTAACACAAGGATAAAAAATGAGACCCGGCACAAAAACACTCAAGCAAGTAGGACACAACATGAGTATAAAGAAAAGTGCGTTTTTCTGCCAATTTAGTCAGTAAATCAAAACGTCATAGACCCTAACTAAATATCCCATAGTCTTCTATGTGTCTAGGATTCAGCAACTTTTTCAAAATTAGTTCAAAAGTGGAGGCAAGAAGATTTTAACTCAAAGCTTTATTATACAATGACTCCTACTTGACCGACCCTTTCTGAACTTATTTGAATACTAAATGGATGGAAAACTCATTACTGAAAATTTTAAATTAATTAGAGACCCACGTTTTCTTTTCAAAAAATTGATCTATTACTATTAGAACAGAAGTTATAGACCCTAACTAATTATCCTATAGTTCTCAATATGGCTCAGATTCAGCAACTTTTCCAGAATTAGTTCAAAAGTGGAGGCAAGAAGATTTTAACTCAACACTTGATAATACAATGATTCCTAATTAACCAACTCTACTATGAACTTATTTGAATATTAGTTGGAGGGAAAACTCATTACTGAAAATTTTAAATTAATTAGAGATCTATGTTTTCGTTTCAAAAATTTGACCTATCACTATCGAGAGGGAAGTTCTAACCCCTAACTAATTATCACATAGTCCTCAACGTGACTGAGATTCAGCACCTTTTCCAAAATTAGTTCAAAAGTGGATGCAAGAAGATTTTAACTTAGAACTTTATCATATAATGAGTCTTAGTTAACCAACTTTTGTATGAACTTATTTGAATATTAATTGGAGGTAAAATTCAATACTGAAAATTTTAAATTAATTAGAGACCCACAATTTCTTTTCAAAAATTTGACCTACTATGATTGCGAGGGAAGTCACTCAAACACCTAGTCTCACATTTCCCAACCAATACCACAACAAACTCTCTAATTGGTTCAAGCTTGATGTCTATCCCACTCGTGTGGATCTACAGTACCCTACTCCCTTGCAATTCCATTCAGGCTACATGCCATGTAGTCAAAAAGAGAAAGAACTGTGCACAAATCCCTCACAAACTCATTTCAGACAGATCTAGTGTCCCCAGTTACCCAGTACCAGAAATCACATCAGCTGTAAAAACAATTGAAGGAAGGCAGAATTTGATTTCAGCCAAAGTACCTAAACCAATCTGCCACCACTATTTTCCAAAACCCAAAATAACACCAGCAGAATCTGACCCCAGTACGAATTTATTTGTTGCCCAAATATGAATTTGTGGGGCTAATTAGAGTTTGAAACAACTTACTCCAAGAAAGCAAGCACTCTCACCACTGAACCACAAGTTCTACAGAAGGAATTGGCACTGGCTGTAAATGTAATATTAATTGCAACTCAAAACAAGAAAAAAACAAATGTTGAATTTGTAGGATTTGAACACATGACCTTCCTTTCCCTAGGGTGCATCTTCACTGGTGGGCTAGCAGCACTCCTTAAAAACAAATGACTTGCAAGTCATGCAAACCTGCAAGGCATGCCAGCATCAGTGGTCGCCTTAACAACCAAAAATGATGCACCACTTATCTTGCTGCTATCAGGCAAACTTCTTTGGCACAAAAATTTGAAAGTTCAAATTCAAATTTTTCATCTTGCTAATGCAAAAGTCAGCCACTTGAACAGTTCAGGGCTTAAATTCCCAAAGCAAAATATGTTAAAGTAATAACCCCTCATTTATATGTGTAGAATCCAACCACTGTCAGATTTCAAAAAGTCTACTGCTGGTTCAAGATATAAAGTTTCTTTCAAAACACCTTCAAGGATACAAGTTTTGCAATTTGACAAAAAATCCAACAAACAAGAATTCCTTTAAACGTTTAAACTAGTTTTCAAATTAGAATAATACACAAACATAGATTATATTTCGAGTCCTCAAGTTGCTACTTTGAAAAAAAGCTTTGGCAATTAACTCATGAGTCTTGATACTCTCAAAACCTTCACAATACAAGATAGGAATCAGTCTACTCTGAGACTCTGTAAATTTATGCATAAATTTTATGATAGTTTTGTAAACGCAATAACTTCACTTTTACATCAATAATGAATACACACAATACAACAATAGGATATAAAGTACCCCAAGTATTCACTCTATATAAAAGGGGGCCTTTTACATCAACATGTCTTTAGGATATTCACTCTCTTTGTATACGCTAATACTTAATAACCCTAGTGGTTTTCACTCATACTCAACATGGGAAAATGTTAACGATGACTTGTACTAATCCTATAGTAACTTTCACTAATGCGGTCGAGATAGGAAATCAAGTCAACATTTGCTCACCAACTTCTCCCATAGGAGCATATAAACAACTTAAAAATGAACTTCTTAAATCACTAGTACTGTTGACTTATAAATTACAACTAAATCATTGACTTAGATAAACATAATTGTAGGCATAGCTGTTTACTCTCAAAAATTGAATTATCTATTCCATTAATGGAGTTTCCCGAGATAATAGTTTCGGAGAAATTCATTGATGAATAATTTATTACCATGGTATTAGAAGAATGCATCATTTATTTCTTGCTTTTATCGATTTCTTGCAGCTGGGAGCTGATTTCAATTTTCTACTCACAATGTACTCATTTCCAGAAAATAGGTCATATATGGCATAGCATTGCATAGAATTTAGTAACCTATCCTTCTAGATGATCCATCCATAAAAACATGTTACACTTCATAGAAAACCCTGCATATTTCTAATCTTTACATCTAGTGCATGCTTCATGAATCTGGGAACTCCATCTTTTTAATTTGTCTGGCTACTCTTAAGAGGAAAGACCGAATTCCCTAAGTCATGCATGGACCAAAAGCAATATGAAGTTAGCTTACTACTAGTAAAACCTTTTCTAATAAAACATACCTTCCGAGAAAATTTCCCAGTTCCAAAGCTCTTCCTTTGAGCCTGAACCAAGGCAAGAAGAAGCCTGTACGTTTCAATGGCATTCATAGGGGATGACTGAGCAATCTGCAACTTTGCCTTTGTTCTCAACAACACTCCTTGCTCCCATTTTCCCGTTTCATCTAAAGCAGCATCAATGATAATTTCTGCTTCAGAATAACGCTTTTGAGCTGATAATATCAGTGCCAGTAGCCTCCAACCCTTCAAAAATGAACCAGCAGTTATGTCCAAGAACTCTTTTACATAGCTTAGAGCTAGATTAAGATTGCGATTTTGAGCATGCTCAAGTGCCAATTCAAAAATCAAGTCTGAGCTTTGTCTTTCCCAAGTGTTAGCTTCCTCTAAGGATTTCAATGCTTCATGCCGGAGATGGGTTCTTTCCAAATCTGTAGAAGAAACTTTGGCTTGCTTTTCCAGGGCAAGGCCCAATAAACGATAAGCTACACCCTTCAGGTGTTCAAACTCTCCTTTGGCATTTTCTAAAGCTCTTCTTGCATATTCCATTCCTTCAGAAGCAAGATGGAAATCCTCAGAACAAATCCTGGCTGCCAGTAATAAAGCTGATAGATCATTTGGCCTTTCCAATTTGTTCAAAGACTTCCTCAAGAGATTGAGAGCAACCCTATTTTGCATTGCACCACTGTAACAAAGGGCCAGGTCATTCCAGCGAGTAGACCTCGCATATGTTCCAGGCATAACCTCCTCAATTTGCTTTGCTAAAACAAAGGTTTGCCCACAAAGAGAAAGTGCAAAACAAAGGTGATCCATAACTGCAGGATCCCAAGCTATTTTGCGTAGACAACATTTTCTTAGTAGGATCATAAGAATTAGAATAGCTTCCTCTGTATTGTTCCTTGGCACAAATGAGCCATCAATCTGAGAAGCTAAACTAGGAGCACCTGCTTCAACCCCTCCATAAAGCAGTAGAACAGCAAATTCTTTTTGTATCCTTGCACAACAATCAGCATCAAGATTCCAATGGCTGAGAAGGGCCCTTCTATATGCAGTCATTGCTTCTTGATGTAGGCCTGCTTGCTTCCACAATTCTGGTAGCAGCTCAACAGCCTTTCCAACCGTCTCATGCAATTTGTGGTCCCAAGAGAAATCAGCCATGCCCTGAGGAAACACTGTTTCCACAGTGTCCAGAACACTTTTGCATTCTTGGGCAGCATCTGCAATCAAATAAGCAAAAGCTAATATTGGCAAACAAATATATGCAAGCACAATAACACCAATATAGGGAACAAATTGCATTAACTACAAAATTGGAACTAAAGATGGAAAATAAGGATTTTTCTTTGAAGAGCTCAGAGAATATTTTTGTAGTAACAAAAAAATCAATAAACGAATTTTGACAAATAGATAGAGAATTTAAAAGAGCAATATTTCTATTCCAAAAAAATAGTTCCAGAAGTGATACATGTACTTGCATAATTACTTGATAGCATTCATCAAGTTAATAGAGTGCAGCATGGATTTCTGGCCTAAATTCTATTATCTCAATATGCATGACAGAAAATTGTTATATTTTCATAGTTAATGCCCAAGCAAAGAGGAGAGAAAAAACAATGTGTTTGTTTGGGAAAACTGATGACACCACTGAAATGTAATCAACCATCATTTCCAGCAAATATATACTTTGATTTGGGAAAACTGAAAACTGATAGTCGAAAATGTAATCAACTATCAACTATCAGTTGAAAGTCCTGCTGACACTTTCCCACTTAGTTCCCAAATTGGTAGCAGGTCATACAAGTCTCTTCATCCAGATAGTCACCATCCAACCAAAAGCAGCTTAGTATAGCAAGAGGCAAAATATTTATCCACTGACAACATAAATAGTGTGGAATCAAAGCTCCAAATAAATTTTAAAGTTGTACACCATTTTGCACATTTATGAGTATTCAGCTTTATTTCACTGAGGCCTTTTACAAGATAAATATATTGAATTGAATACATGCATATTTGCAATGCCTGGTCTATCATTGTCACAATGAAAAACCTACACAATCAGCAATGTGGACAAATAAGCAACAATAGAAGTAATCATGAATCTTCAAATTATACATGTACAAATATCATAATTACAAAGAGATGGCAACTGATACTGGTGAGGGAGACGGTCAGGTACAGGTGCACCATTTTTCAAAAACATGGGAGAAAGATAATTGGAAACAGAAAAAATGTCTAGAGAACTAAATATAATATAAAAATTTATTTCAGAAAAAATAATTACAACACGACTGTTTAACTTTAAAAAATGCAAAATGCTTGAAAATTCAAAAATTAAATTTGAAGTACAGATATAGATGTCAATGAAAGAAATGATTGATTATGCTGAAAGTTTAAATGCAATAAGTTTGTATGAGTTTGCAAACCATCACCTCATAGTAATGAGAACAAGCAATATTAAATGGCATTCCATTTGTAAAAATAAGCATCAACCACATCTCGACCATTCACATCAAACAAGTTTCTGACAGATTTTGAGCTGGCAATGTGTAGTCTCTTATAAAAAGAATCAGCATCTTGTATCACCTACATCACATTTCTAGAGGACACATTATCTTTAACTCTCTGATTTCTCGTTTGGGTGACTCTAAGTTGCACCAGTTGATGATGCATTGAAACTCAAATGAGGCAGTTTCTCTTCAACACTTTATTGTTCCCTAATAAACAAGGTGGATATAGATGTGGATACAGTGGATTTGGTGGAAGAGGATTTAGCAAGGATGGGAGATGATGTGGAGGATATACAGGTACATACAATGGATGATTTGGAGGAATTCACAGGGAAAGTGGTTGTAGTAAATATAGGTACCATAGTAACAAAAATATTAGCCACCACAACCACCATAAAATTAAATTGCAGCATCATGAAACTAACAATTTTATCAAAACCACAAGTGGGCTACCAGCGGGCTCAGCAGGCAATAGGCACAATTGATACTCCCTCCACAGCCCATGGGAGTCCCACAAGAGAGAATGATAGTCAAGGAGGGTACCAAGGAAGATGTAGAAAGGATAATGCAGAGGATACATAAGCAGATATAGATGCAGATATGATAGATGTGGCAGAAAGAGGCTTACCCAGGATAGGGGATGGTGTGGAGGATGCATGGGTAGATATAGATGCAGATACAATGTAAGTGGTGCCAGATGGAAGAGTATGTTAGGACAAATCCACGCTGACTTGCTAAAGGTGTGGAAACCAAGGGCGCATAACAACAAATTGTTTGAAGGCAGCACAAACACCATGTGTGTTATGTAAGGCATGGACCCACAGTTCATCTAACTGCCCCATGCAAACACAATTCTACAAAATAAAAATAGATGAGGCCATTGCTGCTCTACCAACCAAAGGAGCCAATCACTTGAGAAGGATATAAGTATTTCCCCAAGGATGCATCCCTGGAGTTAAATCCATGTACTGAGGGATGGGGATGTCATGGGATAGCAGGATGAGGATGAAACATCCTCCTGCCATCCCTACAGGCACCACCTGCAATGGAGGTCATCCACAAGAAGGCCCTGCAGCTCAGGGAACATCTCTGAGGATCTTCCCCTCTACAAGGTGCCTCTACGAATGCCTTGCCATCTCTGGGACGGCCAGGGCAATTGCAGACATACCTCAACCATCCCAAGGACAACAGGGTATCTTCATACTGTTTAAAAAAACTTTCATTTTTTATACAACAATTAAAGCTCTGTCAATTTTCTTTTCATAAATGTTTGCGAGTTTTTGGATCCTTGTTACTATTTCTTGGGAAGCAGGCAAAACCAAAAGAAATTAAAAATAAAAAGAATGACAACATTCCAATTCTTCAACTGCACAGCCCTCACCTTCAGCCGCTATGTCATCTATTACCCAGCCACTCCTCTTAACCTTTATGCTATTCTCTTCGATCATTCTTAATCTCAAAAAAATATCTAACTTAATACCACTTGAGTTCTTGTTTTCCTAAACCTTGAATATCAACTAGATAAAGAGTCAATCACTTAAAGTTCAATTTTTCTACCAACGCCTGCTTTCTGTCTGGAAACCAGATAATTTGTGAATTTCTACTTTTATGGTTTTACAACTTAAGCTCGGTACATTTGATAATGCTATATTGTATTTGTTATATTTTATCAAAGTCCAGCTTAAAACAGGCAACGAAATGGTTTGCCTTAAGGATTTAGGAGTTACAAAGGGATTTAGCAGTCCTAGGAATGAGTATGCCACAGCATTTGCATCAGACAATGAGTTTGATTAGCCATTGGCCCATTGTACTTTAACACTAACTTTGTATTGAAAACTCAGTTCAATTGATTGTAAAATTTCTACAGAAATGGTAAATTGCACCGACTTTTCCTATTTTTTATAATTAATTTTTCGAATATTATATATTATTTTAGCCATCATCCCCAAACTTTGAGAATATTTGTCATCCCAATACACCTTTCTCAAAGACTTTGTGGACACTAGCTATAACAGACATCAGAATTGCCAGGATCATACAACAAAGGACAAAGTACAAAATGTGTCAACTCCACAAAAAGTGTAACTAGATTAGATATTGAGGCAAACAATCCATGTGGCAAATAATTGGTGTCAAGCAGACTAAAGGAATGTCGTAATGGAGTAGGGAACTTACTAGAGCTACCAAAAAATAGAATTTTGAAAACATTAGCTTTGTGTCCAAAGGAAGAAGCAAAAGAGAACTTACCAATGGCAATAACAATGAGGAAACAAATGATGACAAATATGTAACAAAGGATACCTCACACGTTATGGATGATGGAAAAGGAGACTATCCAATTACTAAAAAGTATAAAAAGGTAATAGAGGATAGCAGAAAAATAATTACAAAACTGCAAAATAGAAAATTGCAAAACCTAATCACACATTGAAGAAAAACTGTAGAATATAAAAAGGAAAAGGCTTAGGGTAGTGAGTTCTCATAATTTATTAGAAACTTTAGAATAATTCAGCAGATATTGGAACAAGAAAGACAAAGGACAGTGTGCAAAGAATAGAAGGAAGAATAGGTGGAAGATCACACAAAAGACAAAAACTCTCTAAAGACTTCCAAACAATGGAAGAAAAAGACAATTTTAACAGACATCAAAATTAATTACCAAAAGACAAAGTTAAAATAATTCAGCAGATATTGGAACAAGAAAGACAAAGGAAAGTGTACAAAGAAATTGAAGAATAGATGGAAAGAACAGGAGGAAGATCATGCAAAAGAGAAAAACCCTCTAAAGACTTCCAAACAATGGCAGAAAATGGCGATTTTAACAGACATCAAAATTAATGACCAAAAGATAAATCATGGATTGATTGACTTAAGTGCAAATATAAATGTGTTGCCTAAGAGTATATGAACGTTGAAGCTGAGACCAAAAATGCAACCTGCAAACTATAATACTACTTCGGTGGAAGGTATTCTAAATTCCCCAACAGGCACATGCATGAATGCCGAAGTAGACATTATGGGTATCAATAGGCAAGCTGATATCAAAGTTATTAATATGTATAAAAAGAAAGCAACCTACCCAATGTTACTAAATTTGGAATGGTTTGTGGATAATAACGGCATGTTGAACACTATAGAGTAGATTATAATATAAGGAAATCGTATGGTAGCAAATCTACCATTGTAGACATGAACACTTGTTACTTGGTTAGAAGAAGTCTGGTTTATCAAGACGACAACTACTATTATTGGAAAAGAACCAATGCCCAATACAAACTACAAGCTATTTGAAGATAAGGAGGTAAGTTTGAAAAGTGACTCCTTGGAAATAGACCAAACAAAAAAATCCTGGTTATATAGAAATCATGAAACAAGTATGAAGAAGCTTCTATAGATGCATTCAAGAGCATATAAAGGACCTCTAGTGATATTATGAAAACAACAATCGTACCACACAAGACTGCACAAATACCAATAAAGGGAACATGCAAAATAGAAAGAGTGGCTTAAAAGAATTACTAGTACAAATGAAGAAAGTATTCCCAAATGAAAGTTAGGATGAAGGATCAGGATAACACTTTAACAGTGACAACCACAAGATGGTGAGTAACTCAAAAAGATATATACTCATGGAAAGAAGTAGAGCTACTTATAGAATAAGATTTGAAAAGACACGTAGCTATTTTTCACCAAATCCAGAAATCTACAATAAATTCCAATCCCAGATTGCATTTAATTAATTTGAGTTGCTCGTTGAAAAAGATAGGGGAGGAAAATTCCAAAATGTGGGTTCAATATTTCCTAAGTAGCCGGTTTGGGTTCGGGTTCGGGTTCGGGGGTTCGGTTCGCCGGTTCGGCTAAATTTTTTGGGGGGTGGATTTGGTTCGTTTTGGGTTCGTATGTACAAAAACTGAAAAACATGTAAAAATAAATATATATATATATATATATATGCAGCCTAGAAGCATGAATTAGGATTAGAACATCACATAACATCATATAAACAACAAAACCACCATAAACTTGAATATCATTTAAAATTTAAACACTTGCAAATCTATAGGAATGGCAATGCAATCGTTTGTAGAAGCTTCAATGATCAATCTTCAACTCCTTTTATCAACCCAGCAAGCAAAAATAAGAACTCAGCCTCTTGGAATGAAAATGCTTGTTTGCAAAACAAATGAATAAAAATGATGTAATTTAGGTGTTTAAAGTGTTTTAGAGGTCACTTTTAGGGTTTCCTTGGGCGTGGGTCAAAGTCAAACTGCAGAAATAAATTAAAAAATGCAAAAAAAAACGCTTTTTAGGCGTCCAAACGCATGGGTTCGCCTTGGGTTCGCCTGGGTTCTTCTCAGGTTCGCCCGAGTTCTTCACCGACGAACCAAGACTCCAAATACCGAACCCTGGTCGAACCCACAGAGGACAGGACCAGGACCGATACCCGGAGCGAACTCGGACCAGGAACCTGAGCCAGGGAGCCGAACCGGTAACTTAGAATATTTCTATAGAACATTGGAACCCCTACCCAGAGCCTAGTCTATGTAATAAGAGTTATGAAAGGGGTACAAATAACCAAGATGATCTTGTAAAAAGACTTCTATGATGCATTAACTTCCAGAATTCAGTCAAAAATCTCCACAGGGCATTGAGAAAAATAAGGGCATGGTTAACATTGTTGGATGAAAATGTAAAGAAATAGTCACCAAAATGAAAGAAGTGAATGTAACATTAGGCCAGATTGATAAATGGGAACATGTAGGGTTAATCACAAGGCAAACTGATATTAAAAATGACATTGCAGTGTTGTAAAATGCAAAAGGATGGCCAAGAACATCAAGAAGACAATAATAATTCTAGACAACTTGATGTAGAAGTCAAAGAGAGATAATCAATGATGGTAAATAATTTGGAGAAAGACAACACAAAAATCATCTATCAGCTTCTCAAGGTGTGCAAAGGGAATATTGGTCAACAAGAGAATCCCAAAATAGCTAAGATTGGTAATTATTGGGAAGAAAGGAAGGTTAAAAAAATAATGTAAGCACCTAGAGAAGGAAATATTGGTCAAGAAGAGAATCCCAAAATAGATAAGATTGGTGATTATTACGAAGAAAGGAAGGTTAAGAAAATAATGAAGTTGCTAAAAGAAAATGAAGACTTAATCCATACAAATTGTACTAAATTAAAGAGGAAAAAGAGGATCACACAATAATGAAAATTCATACAAGGGACAATGCAAGGCCAATACAAAATAGACCCTGCATGTTAAACCCAATCATGAAGGTAAAATTCAAGAAAGGGTTACATAAAATGTTGGCAGGAGGATTGATTTCCACAGTAGATGATGCAAATGGCAAGTCCATTGTTGTCCAAAACAAGAAAAAAGGAGAAATCAGGATATGAGTTGACTTTAAGGATCTTCTTATGGCTTGCATCCATAACCCCTTCCCTACATCATTTATGGACGAGGAATTAGAGACAATTGCAAAGCTCAAAATCTACTTGTCTGCTAGTAGATTATACAGCTACCATCAAATCCAGATTGAATAAGTATATAGGCCCAAACCACATTTGCTAGTAAATGGGGACCATTCGTGTATAATGCTAAGACATTTGGATTGAAGAATCCACCTGTCTTCAATTGGATTATGGTAAACATATTTAGGGAGTGTAAACAAATTGTTAGAGGTATATTTAAATGACAGGAGAAGCTATGGATTGCTAAAGGACTATGTCCAAGTGTTGAGGTTGAGATTTGAAAGGGGCACACAATTAGTAATAGTGCTAAACTTAAATGTTTGATTGCTACATTGTTTGGCACACTATTAGGACATAATTTGTGATAAAGGCTAATAATGGGTCCTATAAAGATGTGGCTATAATATTGAATTTGCCTCCATCCAAGATACAAAAGTATGTTGGAGCATTATTGGGATATACTGGCTACTAAAGGAAATTCGTAAGGAAGGTACGTGAAAGTCATTAGCCCTATGGAAGAGCTACTAAAGACCAAAGTTTTGTATGAAAACCCTCAAAAAATCATTTCAAATCATTGAATAAAATTTGTTTGTTACTTTATTAAAAAAGGTTAAATTTTTTGGGTATTTGTTTTCCCAACTGACATTGTCTTTAAATTTGCTGATTCGACAATTTACAATTCATGCTTTTTATTTAGGGATTTTTGCTTAGAGCAGTTTTCTGTTTGGGCTTTGTTGTTAAGGTCTTTCTCTTAGGGCTTTTCTCATGCTTCAGGAGAAAACAATACAGGGGAAGTGTTGCTGCAGGAGCACCACTATTTATTAAAGTAATATTTACGTACTTTATTAATGATCAAATATTGTAATGTATTGTAACATAGCTGTTTCAGTTGTTTCTATTCTTGCTTTAGTTTAGTTTTAGAAACTTTCTGATTTCTTTCAAAATCTTCTGATTGTAAAATTCTATAAAGAGGACATTGCCTCTTTCATTAATCTATTCAGATTTTTACCAATATGGTATCAGAGCGGGTATAAGATTATATCTCTAGGCGTTGATTTTCTCTTATTTTTTTGCATGAATTCCTATGTGAATGAAAATCAAGTCCTCCCTCTGTTAAATCGTGATTGGTTTATGGGCGTTTGATTTGTGTGTTCATGATTTTAAAAAGTTTGTGGTTGCCTAAAGTCACGCTTTGAAAAATCGTGTTTCGTGTTTCAGGCAAAATTGAGGGTTTTTTTTTTGAGATTTAGTGGACTCGTGGAGGCCAAATATCACATTTCTTTTCCCTCAGAAAAATCGCAACGTCTGGGAAAATTGCATTTTTGTCTTCCCATGCGATCTGCAATCCACTTTTTTTTTGGTTCAACGAGCTGGAAGGGTTTCACGACCTGTTTTTGAAGGGTTTCTATTGTGATGAAAATCGCTTGGAATTTGTGACGGGTTTCAGACATTTGTTTAGACCTGTGCGCAATTTTTTTGAAGCTTATCTTAGGTTTTCTAGACGCATTTTCTGTGTGACACATTTTTTTGCTACCAGCCCGCAATTTCTTTTCTGTGAACGGTTTCTACAATGGTTTCTGCCCTTTTGTGATGAGTTTCTTTCATGAACAAAACGATATTCCTATTTGGCACGTGTTTTAAAGTCTGTCATCTAGCATTTTATTTTTACTCCAGCTGGTGCTCGACTTCTTTTCTTGATTTGTTCTAGCTATCTCGGGTTTCATGCCTTTTTTCTGACAGTCTTTCTACTTATGGGGTTTTGTGCCTCATATCTGTCAGATTTTCTGTAAAAGGTAATCAATACAAACCTATGACAAATGGTCTCTTTGTCGCATATCATGTTGGAGGGCAATCAGAAGTTCAATGGCCACAACTACAACACCTGGAAGTGGCACATGATGACGATTTTTTAATATCACTGTCTTCACCAGATTGTTCTGGGCATCAAGACACAACCTGCATCTGGAGACAAAGATCAAAAAAAGTTTGATGAGCAAAATCGGGAAGCAATAATGCTCATTAAACTGTCTGTCACTGATGACCAAATACCTCAAGTACCGTCTGGCAAATCAACGAAAGAAATTTGGGATCTTCTGAAAGATCTTCATGAAACAATCGACAAGAGTCATGCATTTTCTCTGAAAAACATGTTTTCCATCATGATGGATGAGAAGACAACTCTATAGGCGCACTTGACGAAAATCAAGGACATCCGTGATCAGCTCAAGGCTATTGATCGGAAAATGGAGGAAGAAGATATGGTAGTCATCACTCTAAAAAGTCTACCAAAATCTTACAAGCACTTTATTGAGACCCTCAATATTACTTCAGCTAATGTTGATTTGAAGTTTTCAGATCTTTGCACCATACTTCTGCAACAAGATTGTTGGAAACCACAGTTCGGTAGCAGTGCTAGTCCATCCTCCACAGAGTAGGCATTTCCTGCCAAGACCGTTCAAAAGAATAAAGGCAAAAATTAGCCCTCTCAGTAGACTAGTCAAGTGTAATCTTCAGATTCTTCCAAAAAGAAGAATGCATTGCCACAAGTATGGTCACATGAAGAAAGATTGTTAAAAACGCTTGGCTTTTGAACAGAACAAGCAAGGAGAGTCTAAGCCTAAAGCCAATGTTGCAGAGCACACTAAGCAAAAGTCTGCGTTCTATGCTTTTATGGCCAAGAGTCTAGTAGATCCTATTAAATCTTTTGCCTGGTATATTGATTCATGTGCTTCTCAACATTTCACTCACCACCGAGATTGGTTCATTGAGTACACACCCTTCAGAGACTCTGTTATCTTTGGAGGAGGAGAGGAGTATACTATTGTCAGAAAGGGCAACGTGAAGATGCATTCTGGAGGGAGAAATTTAATATTTCTTGATGTATACTTTGTACCTGACATGGAGTTGAACTTACTCTCAGTTAGTCAGACCATGACTCACTCTCCTCAGCTAGATATTGTTTTCAGCATGCATACTTGCAGCATTGTTGATAGAGAGACTCACACTACAGTTGTTCAAGGACTTGAGGATCATGGTCTATATAGACTTGTTGATTCTCAAGAGCACGCTATGGCAGCCAGGAGTACTTCAATCAGCAACCTTTGGCATCAACGTTATGGGTGTCTGAACATGCAATATCTCTCTCAGTTATCTCGAGATGATTTGGTTGGTGGCCTACTTGCGATTCAGCTTCAAGAAAGCAGAGAGTCACTGCCTACTGCTTCTTGTTGGTCCATGAGGCTGCACCTGTGCCCAAACTGAATACATACCCTAAAGTAGACTTTTTTTCATCAACAGAACCTGCCCAATCTGAGTCTGTATAGCTAATCAGCTTAGGATCTTCGCACCTTCCATATAGAATGCCAAAGTCGGAAGTGCCTTTCACATATCTCAGCACACGCTTCGCTGCAAACCAATGTTTAGCTTTAGGGGCTATCATGAATTGAGAGATGTAGCTCACTGCAAAACTAAGATCAAGTATAGTGGCAGTGAGATAAATGAGGTTGCCCACTAGTTGCCTAAATGTTGATTCATTCTCCACAGGTGAATCTAATTTGGCAAATAACTTCAGCCCTTTCTCCATAGGTGTAGAAGCAAGTTTGCAATTTTTCATCCAAAACTTGTCCAACAAGCTCTCAGCATACTTCAACTGAGAGATGAAGGTATTGCCATTAGTCTACCAAACCTCTACACTGAGACAATAATGGATGAGCCCTAAATCTATCATGTCAAATGATTGAATGAGATTATGTTTTATCTCCTCAATCAGATAATCTGAGCTGCCAGTAATGATTAAGTCATCAACATAGACATCGAGCAACAAGATATCATTACCAGTTTGTTTGACATACAGATTAGACTACGCCGAAAACCATGATCCACTAGGTACGTATCATTTTTCATGTACCATGCTCGTGGTGCCTGTTTAAAGCCATAGAGTGCTTTCACTAGTATGCATACCTGGTGTTCTTTACTAGCAACCTTGAAGCCAAGAGGTTGCGTCATGTAAACTTCTTCTTGCAAATCCCCATTGAGGAATGCACTCTTGACTCCATTTGATGGACTTTCCATCCAAACTGGGCTACAATAGAGAGAACAAGGCGAATGGTACTCATTTTGGTTGTAGGAGAAAAAGTCTCCTCATACTCAATGCCCTCTTTCTGTGAGAACCCTTTGGCTACCAACCGAGCCTTATACTTGTCAAGGGTTCCATCAGCCTTGTACTTAACTTTATACACCCATTTGCATCCAATGGGCTTCATCCCAGGTGGAACATCAAAGAGGACCCAAGTGTTATTCTTTAGAAGGCTACTACATTCAGCTTCCATAGCTTGTTCCCACTCAGGTACGCCTTTAGCCTCTGAATATGATTCAGGCTCAAAGATGCTGTGAAGATTGGCCATAAGAGCAAAATTGGCAATATTCTACTGCTTGTTCTTCTTCTGAGCAGTTCTACCCTCGATCAATTCATCATCATGAAGATCACTAATGGTTTTAGCATACCATTTAGGTCGGAGAGTAGAAGGACCAATATCTGAAACAGGTGGAGCAACATCACCAAGTGTAGCTAGTACAGAATCAGCTAGATCACGATCCACATTGTCCTGAGGAAAGGCGGGTGGTGGAACATTTTGCTGAGGTGGTTGCTCAACTACAAAATCCCTCCCATCAGGTGGGCTCAGGGGAAAACAAAAACCCAATTCAGAATCTTTCGGAGGTTGTTCCTCGGGATTCACAGAAGTAGAAGACGGAAAGAAAGGCCCAATAGATTCATCAACCACAACATCACGACTGAAGATTAGAGGATCTAAACCTACATCAATCAATTTGTATGCTTTATGATTCTCACTATAGCGAGTGAACATGAGTTTCTAGCTTTAGGAATCCAACTTAGTGCACTTGACATTTGGAATCCACAACATGAGCAGTAGAGCCAAAAACTTTCAAGTGGCTGACCTTAGGCTTGCGTCCAAACCAGGCTTCTTTAGGAGTCATCTTCTTAATCACATGAGTAGGAGATCGTTTCAGAAGATAAACAGCAGTATAAACTAGTTCAGCCCATAATTTCTTAAGAACATGTCTATGCTCCAACATAGAACAAGCCATTTCAGTAATGGTGCGATCTCTACGTTCTATGACACCATTCTGCTAAGGGGTGTAAGGTGTGGTAAGTTGGCACTTAATGCCATATGCAGCACAAAAATTGGAGAAATCAGTAGAACAAAATTCCCCCCCATTATCAAACCTAAGAGTAACAATTGGAGAACCAGACTCTTTTTCAACTAAGGCCTTATACTGCTGAAATACACCAAACATCTGATTTGTTTTTCAAAAAATAAACCCACATTTTTTTGCTGAAATCATCAACAAATAATAAAAAATACCTGTGACAAATGGCCTCTTTGTCGCATATCATGCTGGAGGGAAATCAAAAGTTCAATGGCCGCAACTACAACACCTGGAAGCAGCGCATGACAACGATTTTTGAATATCGTTGTCTTGACCAAATTGTTATAGGCAACAAGACACAACCTGCATCTGGAGACAAAGATCAGAAAAAGTTTGATGAGAAAATCCGGGAAGCAATAATGCTCATTAAATTGTTTGTCACTAATGACCAGCTACCTCAGGTACCGTCTGGCAAATCAGCGAAAGAATTTTGGGATCTTCTAAAAGATCTTCATGAAACATCCGACAAGAGTTGTGCGTTTTTTCTGAAAAACATGTTTTCCATCATGATGGATGAGAAAACTCTGCAGACGCACTTGATGAAAATCAAGAACATCCGTGATCAGCTCAAGGCTATTGGTGGGAAAATAGAGGAAGAAGATATGGTAGTCATCACTCTAAAAAGTCTACCAAAATCTTACGAGCACTTTATTGAGACCCTCAATATTACTTCAGCTAATGTTGATTTGAAGTTTTTAGATCTTTGCACCATACTTATGCAGCAGGATCGTTGGAAACAACAGTTTGGTAGCAGTGCTAGTTCATCCTCCACAGAGCAAACATTTCCTACCAAGACCATTCAGAAGAATAAGGGCAAAAATCAGCCCCCTCAGTAGACCAGTCAAGCGCAATCTTCAGATTCTTCCAAAAAGAAGAATGTTCAATGTAATTATTGCTACAAGTATGGTTACATGAAGAAAGATTGCTAAAAAATCTTGGCTTCTGAACAGAACAAGCATGGAGAGTCTAAGCCTAAAGCCAATGTTGTAGAGCACACTGAGCAGAAGGAGTATGCGTTCTATGCTTTTATGGCCAAGGGTCCAGCAGATCCTGTTAAATCTTCTGCTTGGTATATTGATTCAGGTGCTTCACGACATTTCACTCACCGTCAAGATTGATTCATTGAGTACACGCCCTTCAAAGACTCTGTTATCTTTGGAGGAGGCGAGGAGTATACTGTTGTCAAAAAGGGCAACATGTAGATTCATTCTTTAGGGAGAAATTTAATATTTCTTGATGTATACTTTGTAGTTGGCATGGAGTTGAACTTACTCTCAGTTAGTCAAATCATGACTCACTCTCCTCAGCTAGATATTGTTTTCAGCATGCATACTTGCAGCATTGTTGATAGAGAGACTCACACTACAGTTGTTCAAGATTGAACTATGCAGTTTCAAGTCAATCTTCATTAACTCATATTTCAAGAAGTTCACCAGAACCCATCTCTCATGACCATGAATGGTCCACTTTGCAATCATTGCATCTAGGTGATGCTTACAAGGTAAAGTATCATGACTTCCCAAGAGGTCAACCATATCAATACTACTATGGCAAGGTGAAGCCATGGAGTTTCCCCCACAATCAAGCCCAGTTAGCTTACTACCCCATTTGCAAAACCTTCAACAAGTGTTGTGCATTATGAACCATTCAATTAGAGCACCCCAACTCATTCATTTTCATATAAGTGGTGTTTTTGTAGTTTACCAAATTATGTGATGATTTATCAAGACTCAACTACATAGTTTCAAGCCAAACTTCATCAACCCATCTTTCATGACTAAATGGTCCACTTCGCACTCATTGCATCTAGAAGATACTCACAAGGGTGAAGCACCAAGACTTCTCATAACATAACCCAATACAACTCTAGTTCAAGTGCACTTAACCATGAAGTTTCCTTCACAATCAAGGCCACTTAGATTGCTACCCCATTTGCAAAATCTGCAGCAAGTGGGCATAAAGAATGTGGTTCAAGTGGTTAGTGATAGTACCCAAAAATTATATGGAAGCAAGAAAGTTGACTGCAAAGAAATACCCACAAATTTATTGGAGGTCATGTACAACCCATTGTCAAGATTTGTTGATTTACAACTTAGAATGAATTGCCATAGGTGCATGAAGCAATTTGTAGAGGGGGAGCAATTCATAAAAAGCAACCACCTCGTGTTAAATATTTATAAGCAACATGCATCTTGGGAGTTGCTGAGGCCTTTAAACAAAATTTGCCTCATTCTCTCACTCTGAAAAGGGTGGTTGAAAAGAAAGCAGCAAAGCTTCATTATTTATTCCATTGAGTGGAAAACTATGTTCTTTCTAAAGGTCCCAAAGTAAAGAACATTGAGCACATTATTCTAAATAGTGATTTCTAGAAAAAAGCAAATAAAGTTTTTAGTGGGGAAAAATGTTTTGAGTGTTTTAGTGTGGCACCCCTTGTCTTGACATGTTTTATGAGAGCATAAACAAGTGTAAGAAATCCATTCAAAAAGCACTCAATAATGTAGAACTCGACTACATTGAGATATGGGAGCTTGAATAAAATATGTTGTACACCTCCTCTTTGCTTACAGCAGCTTGCTATTTGGAGCCCAAACTAGTTTATATAAATAGATAAAGTGATGATTATTATGCCACATGAAGCCATTGAGAGGTTTGAACCAGATCCAGCAGTTGCAAATAAAATTAAGGACCAATGTTGAATATATAAGTCAGAAGGAGAGGTGTTTAGAACACCAACAGCCAAGTATCACATGTTCACATTCTTTGAACATATAGTGTAGTTTAGATGGAGCAGATAATCGTGAAGTACAGCACTTTGTTATTCGAATATTGAGCTAAGATGCAAGTTCATCGGCTTATGAGAAGAACTAGAGCTACTTTGATCAAATTCATTCTAAAACAAGTTCTTTGAAAAGTTCAGATATCTTGTTTATATTCGTAGTAGTTTATAGTTGTGTATGAATAAAGTGGCAATGATTAATCCACCTCTTCCTCATAATTTCAACTCATTCTAAAAGAGAAAGCCGATGCAAACAATCCTAACTCTCTAGATGATGAATCCAATTGTGCATCTAGCAATGATGATATTGAGCCAACTCAGCCAAGTGCTCTTGATGACATAGATCCTTTTTGATGCTTTGGAGCACAAATTGCCAAATTGCAAACTTGCAGAGTACTTGGCAAGTCACGATTTTTTTGCCACACGAGTTTTCACAGCTTTAACTCATGAGTTGCAAGGGACAGGTTTCAATGAGTTGCAACCCCGAACTCACAGAAAGTACTTGCAAGTACTCAGCAAGTCTGTACGCAAAACTCATGAATCCCAAGCTTTTGAATGTAAGTATTTTTTTCAAGTTGTTGAGTTTTGCCAAGTTTTCCCTGAATTTTTAAAGTTGGAGTTTGGCGAGTCCAAGTCAAGTCTAAGTTTGTGAACTATGCTCTGGAGACTTGATTTTGTATGTCTTTTATGTTTAAAGTTTAATCAGCTCATCATGGTTTATAAGTTTGGACATCTTATAGAATTTTCAAATCTATTTAGTAATATTTATCTATTTAGACAATCTTGTGGATTTATTTCTTGGATTGCAAATAAAAATAATTTAAAAAATTAAAAGAACTTGTTGACGAATTTGTTCCAAATTTTACCCTCGTTGAACTTGAACACAAACATGAACCTTGAGACCTAGGTTTCTATAGTGGTATTCATAAACCAGGATCTTCCCTTACATGTGCATGTTGATTTGTCGTGTTTGGCAAGCATGACAGTATTGGTTCAGCCCAGGGAAGACAAGTTAGAACATACAACATCTTTTGTGGGAAAAAATATAGTTAAAGCAAAAAATATTACACTATAACTGAAGAGGAGTGCTTGTGATGGTATTACGCTACAACTGAAGAAAAGTGCTTGTGATGGTCTATACACTACAAAATTTTAGACACTACTTGTAATCATAATTTTAACTCTACAAGTCTAAAGTATATACTAATCATGAACCTTATAATACCTAGAAATAATGTGCAAGAAAAAATATGCAAATAGTTGATGTTATTTCAAGAATTTGATTTTAAGACTACGGTGAAGCCAAGAAAAGCAAATCTGAGATCTAACTACCTATAAAAAATAGATAATGAGAAAGACAGGAAAATATCTAGGTAGATACAACAAACAAGGAAAGAGGCAGCTCCTGATTCAAGTGCTACTATGTAAGATGGGGCCGAAGAGATTTCATAAGGGTAGTATTGCACCATGAGATGGACGCAATTTTAAGAGAAGCCCATTAAGGAATAGCTTAAGGGAATACTGCAGGTGACACAATAAGTAGAAAGACTCGATCAGTCTATTTGTGGTAGCTAACGTTGTCTAGAGAAACACATCAGTTTGCAAGAACTTGTGATGTGTGCCAAAGGGTAGTTAGTAAATATGGGATACAAATTCCAACACCCAAAATTATGATGAGGATTTACAGGAGATGAATAAATACAACAAGAATATATGATTCAAACGTTTCCATTATCAATCCAGAAGCAGTATTTCAAGGAGAAAATGCTTTCTGTAAACCTTAAAAAGTCAAAAACTGTTATAAGCATAATCAGAATAAATGTAAAGGTACATCATCTAGATGTATCCACACAAAAAAGTATAGATATCTAATAACTCAAAAAAATTTACCAACCTCAATCATTGAAATAATCTCATTTATATCCTCCCAGTATGGAACATCTTTTATGGAATAACCGTTAAGAGTGTCAATAAAAAGCTTGTTAACTCCTAAGCTAATTGCCTTTAAAAAATTTATCTTAAAGAGCCTTCTCAAAAAGAAACTCAATATACAAGATGATCAGAAAAATCTGTACCAGTTAGACGACCAAGCTTTTGTAATGACATGGCCTTCAAGTATATGGCCTCAAGTAAGAGACTTGCTGCATGTAGTGAGACTGAATTGACTGATTCATTACGTAATCTGCCTCGTTTAGATTGATTCTTTTCAGAAACAGCAGATCGCAAACGATGTACCACAGCATGTAATTCAATTCCCTCAAACACTTGCAATGCAGCTTCAATGTTTCCTCTCTGATACTCTAATCTTCCCAACAAAGCTCTAGCCTCCTGCACAGTGCAATTTCACAAAATATATTGACTTTTGAAATATACACAAATTTTAAAGTTCAAGCAATGAATCACCGATATTATTCTAATACGAAGGAAGCAAATAAGAACTAGCACTGAGCTCAATGCTAAGTTTTTTATACAGCTTGAATAATTCAGGATTTTAACAAAGCTTCAATAACACTGCCAAGATCTGATTAAGATAATCAACAAATAGCAATTGCCTGTATTTCCCAACTTAAGATTTGCAGTACACATCCTCTCATGAAAAAACAGCTAATATTAAATGCAGTGGTATAGCATTTTAACAAGAAATTAAAAAGTATTTTATGGAAATATGATCATTGAATGGCTTAGATTTTTCATCCCTAAGCAATGAATTAAAAAAGTTATCATCGTCAATCTCTTCAGAGAATATTTTATGTCCTAAACTTCAAGGAATATAATATGTTTGTTTTCAGTGTTTTCCTCTTTACAATAAACAATATGCTTTTAGAACATTAATTGATAGGTTGGTTGATAAGTGATGAAAAAACTTCATAGTCAGTCTTTTCAAAGAATATTTTAAGTCCTAAAATTTTAAAGGAATATAGTATGTACTTGTTTTCCTCTTTACAATAAACAACATGCTTTCAGAAAATTAGGTTGGTTGATGATTGTTAGCAAGACACTCTGAAAGGAGAACATATATATTTTAGATATTCATTACCTATGGAAATGGATTGCAATCTTATAAAAGCAAAATAAAGTATTAATATTTATTTGTGCTAGAAAATGTGCATAAACAAGCAACAAACTATCATCTCAAATTTTCACTCCAGATATTTTCCTAAAAAGCATTACAGTGGCTATTGGTTTATGGACTATCAGAATTTTATCCCCAGAAAGCTATATCGCCAGTTTAAGTTTGGGGTTGAGAACATAGCTGATAATTGATAATTGAATGTCAATTGTCAAATCATAAAATCATAAGGTCTATATCACTGCAACTGCACATGGAAAATCAATACAAATCAATAATCATCATTCATAGTTAGGGTTATTTAAAAAAAAAAACTCTTTTTTTAATGCACTTTTTTTGTAACCCAATGTTTCTCTCCAGGTTTACCCAATGTCTGGCCGAGGCTTGCACATTCGGCCCAGTACAAACCAGGGCTGAACCCAGACCAGACCTGGACCAGGATCAGAACCTAGCCTGGATCAGTCCAGGTTCATCCAGGATTCCTGGGGAGCCCAGATTCAGAACCCAAAAGGCATATCCACTAGTCTTTACAACAATTCAGATTTCTCATTCTGTATGAACGACTAGATTTAGGAAGAAAGATATGACCTTTAAGATCAAAAATTATATATTAAACATGTTCTATAATAATTCACTGCCTTCAACGTACAATCATTTCAAATCAGAATATTTTCTGATGGCACAATCTTACTAGCCATACAAACCTTAATGAATACTGATCAACATGAACATGAAAGAATAAGCCAAGTGGAGAATTTGTTTACATCATTAGTAGAAACTAAGAATGCAGATACTTAAAAATATCTTTCCTTCTTCAGAAAAGAACCAAAGGCATCAAGGTATTTATGGCGGGCAAAAAGAGTTCATGAATTTAAATAGAAATTTCCCCAATTTAGCAACCTTCATTTGGTTCACAATCCAAAGAAGAGAGTATTTATACTGCAAAAGGGAGACAAAACTAATACACCGATAAATCATTACAACCCTTCCATGAGACTCTAGTCACTAACTGCATAACTTCAACTGTTTATCATAGGCATGAACAAAAGCCATGTTTTACTTTCCCACTCATACAAAAGCACAAATTTAGCCCCCAACATTACTGGAGTCCACTGGAGACCCAAAAACTTATTGGAATATAGTACTCCGTAGCTTGTCCTCTTCAAATTGCACACAATGACAGCTTTTACACTCTGCAATTGATTTATTTTCCATTTTTTTAAGAAATTAAGCAAGAAAGACTATACAAATCTAAAATCCTTTAAAATTATATTCAATCACCATCCCCAAACCTTTTGACCTAAAACATTAGAAAACGAATCCAAATTTGCAGCACTTAATGAAAATAAAGACATGTAAATTAAGACCCTAGTTAATTTTTTTTAAAACAAAGACTGCATTCATTTGAAAATTTGAATATATAGGAGCCAAGCAGATATGGTCAAAAAGATCCTGGCACATGTCACCAAATTTTGAGCAGGCTGGTACAGCACAGAGCATGCATTCAAGTATTTGTGTGGCCTTCATCTTCTGATAGGTGATGTTCCTTTATAGGGTACATCTAGCTGTTTTTTATGGGCACTTTGTCCATACCATGGGTATGCTGATCAGATCCAGGTGTGACCAGAAAATGCCAAATCTCAGGGTATTATACCTATCCTTAGTAGGTACCCATGCACCAGAGAAAAAAAGATTTTAACTTGACAGGTATGAACTGCACTTACTCATGTATGGTTGTACCTATTGTCATCGATTAAAAAAACATCCAACTCCTCAGTTTCCCGGTGAGCTTCCTCAGCAGCGAAAACAACCCAGAGGACCCTGTCAGAGCAAAACGCTTTCAGACAGTTCAAACCTTTGTTTTGTTTGTCAGTTAACTTTACATTTCTTCCAAAATTGTCTCTGTTTACATTGTGTGATAACTAACAATGCTGCTATATAAAGCTTCAAAGTCGCACTATTAGACAATTATCATAGCAAATTTGCTAATGATGATGCTTACCAAGCAAACTCATGATGTTGAACTATGTTTCATAGGAACACATCCCCACCCATCAGATCTGTATCCCCAGCTCGATTCTATGTTCTTATTTAAATATCATTTCCAAGTAGGGATACTTCTAGATATCACCTTTTGCATTCCCACAATCTCCCCCATCCCCCTAATCCTCTACCCCAACCCCAAAGTACCTCATACCTCCCCAACCAAAGGGGACTTGATCAAACATGGATTGAACAACTAAGGTTCAAAGCCAGCATGAGATTTTGTTCAAAATTGATCATCATTCCTTCATAGTTAAACTAGTCCTCATTGCAATTTTCACCAGTTAAACAAAGTTAAAAATCATTTGTCTAGATCACAATCTTGGTCCTTAAACCATTCTTTTTATTTGTTGAGTCTGATGACTCCCCAGTCCATGTGATAGGCGCAATTCAAAATCAAAGGTCCGGTTTTGCATGAAGCTATCTGTATCTCCATTTGATCTACAAAAAGATTAGGAAAGCTTTATAACGCCCTAGAATCCTCACTGCCCATAAGCAAGATGTCCAACCTCATAACTTTGCACTTGAGTTTATAACTAAAGCAGAGTTCCCAACATGAACATCACAAGAAAACTTTGCGTATTTACCCCACCCATAAGTTTCCATGTTCATCTCTTATCACTGAGGACATTATCTTGCACTGCAAGAACCTTTTCTCCTTTTCTCAATACCACTCACTTTCCTTGATTTCCTTGATTTCATACATAGAAAAGTAGAGTAAATATTTTTCTTTCTTGGAGGTGATTTCAATATTTTAGATATTGAAGACAGTTTTTCATTTTTTGCTGTTATTGTAGCGTTCACATACATAAAAAAGGAAAGAAAAGAAAACTTAAAAGCACCACTATCTGATTGCTTGTATGATATATCGTTTTCATCTATATTTCTTCTAAAGCAAAATATAAGAAAAAGAATATAACAGACGATAAGTAGGAGGTATTTTCCACAGCTAAAGGGGCTCTATAATGAATGGTTCATAAGGCACAACACTTGCTAAAGGTTTTGCAAATGGGGTTGCAAGCTAAGTGGGCTTAACCTTGGGGAAAACTCTGTGGTTAAGCGCGCTTGAGCTGGAGTAGTATTGGGATGGGTGACCTCCCAGGAAGGCCCAGTGCTTCACCTCTGTGAGCATCACCTAGATGCAATGAGTGCTAAGTGGACCATTCATTATCATGAGAGATGAGTTCTTGTGAACCACTACTCATGAAACATGGGTCAATGAGTTTGACTCGTAAAACTACATGGTTGAATCCTGATAGCAATATCATAATATAACAGAAGTTTTACTTTGTTCAACCATATGACACAAAAGGATCATTGCTCTCGCATATCTCTTCCTCTAGCTCCTTTTACTCTAGTAGTATTGCATGTTAGTATGATATTCATCATCTAGAACAAACAAGATAACCCAAAAAGCAGGTACTGTCAGTTCCTCTGTCACTCACATAGTTATCATCCATATAAAAACACAAATAATAAATATACAGCATAACTACCCCCATCTACTTCTGAGATAATAAGCTTCATTGACATCATCATCCTTTGTCAATGGCAGATCCACATTACATTACAATCAAAGAGGATCAATTATGAACAACCGGTACTTAACTCCCTGAATCTCTATGTTCAATGTATTTGAATAGTCCACAAACCACTCTCTAATTATGGCTCAAATTCTTCGAAATTATTTACTTGACTAAATTTAGCACTGATTACCTTATTACAAGATCATTTTTTTATTGTCAATGGCAGATCCACATTACATTACAATCAAAGAGGATCAATTATGAACAACCGGTACTTAACTCCCTGAATCTCTATGTTCAATGTATTTGAATAGTCCACAAACCTATACAACACTCTCTAATTATGGCTCAAATTCTTCGAAATTATTTACTTGACTAAATTTAGCACTGATTACCTTATTACAAGATCATTTTTCTATTGACAACCCTAAATTCTACATAGGCATTTTTTTAACCAGTTGGGTGGGAAGAAAACATTTTTAAGGGCCACGATTTGCAGACATTGCAATGATTTACTAGAGCAAATGAGGCATTTACAATCATGGGTCTGAACATTTCTGGGCGATTTTTTAATTTTGCTCCTCTTTCTGCAATCATATACGTTCTACTCTGTCTATGAAATTTTGTTAAATCCAAAAATTTAGAAGTTTAGAAAAGCTTTTAGTGTCCCAAGGATTTTGAAAAATATTTTTAACTTCTAGGGTTTTTTGAAAAATGGAAATTCCATTAGAAAAATATTCTGGCCTCAATTTCCAATTTTCCACACCTAAAATCTAAGTCACCGTATTCGCCGAATTTTCAGCATGAAATTCGAAATTCGTTGAATTTCTTAAAAAAGCATGAAATTTGTTTAGATTCGTATGATTTAAATTTATTAAAAAATATTTTCAAAAAACATTTATGTTTTAGGGTTTTCAACGGGTTTTTTAATAAATAAGTAAATAACGTGTCTCTGTCGGCAAAATCTCTTTCTAGTTTTTAACGGCACGCAAATAATCTGTCTTTGTTGGCGAAATCTCTTTCAGGTCACACACAAATAACAGATGAGTATTTTGCGTTTCATTCTGCGTCGCAAGGTTTCAATCTGCAATAATTCGTGTTTCATTCTGCAAGCAAAGAATGTGGTCGGGTTTCATTCTGCAAGCAAATAACGTGTCCTGCAAGCTCGAAAGATAGGCTTCGCTCTGTAATATTGTTTTGTTTTGAAACTGCACAAATTAAATATTGTATTGTTTTATTTATTTTAGGTTTTCTTATTTTATTGATAAATTAGATTTAATATTAGGTTTTAGTATTTTATTAATATTAGATTTAATATTTATTTTAAGTTTTATTATTTTATTAATATTAGATTTATTTTAGGTTTTAATATTTTATTATTTTATTCACGTAGCTTGTAGATTTAAATTAAATCTTTTAATATTGTATTATTTTATAAAATGTGAAATATTAAATATTTTATGGATATATTACTTATATTTATAAAAAAAAATTAAAGAATTACATAAGGATAATTTAATTCGAATTTTATACTTTTCGAATTTTTCCCTTGTCGAATTTCATCCGAATTTCAATGTTGCTGAACTTGAATTCGAATTCAAATCTGGTGACTTAGCCTAAAATATAAAAATCCAAATGCAATTGTTGAACAAGAATTTGTGGGGAACAATAAATGGGAATGAGAAACCACCTATAGATGCAAATAAATTATTGGATTAATAGAGTAGAGATGATTGAACCAAAGCCATTATTGATATCACTCTCTGACTCTGAGTTATATCATCTAAATCTAGCAAAATCATCCAAGGAAATCTAGGATAATCTAAATAAATTGTTAGAAGCAAAACTGGTTAATGCAAAAAAATCTCTAAAGCTTCAGCTTTTCAGATTCAAGATGGCTAACAAAGTCACTATGTCAAGCCACATACATAATCTGAGATCTCTCCTGAAGACAAAGAGCAGTAGTCAATGCTACAGTGGATGATGAGGATGCCAAAGTGATTTTGTTAAACAGTCTGTCTTCAAGACTCAACAATGTCATTTTTATTCTCAGTCAATTGCCTTCTCAAACTCTAAAAGATATGATTTCAGCTCTCATAGCTGAAGAAAACAAAACAAAACAATTGCAAGAAATACAGAAAATGATCCTTAACCTAAGATGGCATCATCCTCGACACACGATTATAGAGGATCAAATAAAGACAAAAGGGAGACTGAATTTTACTACTGCAAGAAAATAGATCACAGCCTAGAACAATAGCATTCAAGCCAATACAAATCAAATGAAGCTAATATAGCCATTGTTTAAGATCCTTCTGATCCTGGTGGTGGTGAAGATGCCAAAGCCATTTTGTCAAACAATTTATCTTCTAAATTCAAGAATATCATTTTTATTCTATCAATTGCCTTCTCAAACTAGAAGATATGATTTCTGCTCTCTTAGCTAAAGAAAAAAGAACAATTGTAAGAGATGCATACAAATGATCCTCAAACTGAGATAGCATTATACAGAAGACACAATCATAGAAGACCAAATAAGACAAAAGGGGGACTAAATGTTACTACAACAAGAAAAAAGGTCACACGGCCTAGAATTATAGAATTCAAGCCAGCGATATTCTCAAGGGCAAGCTCAAAGGCAATCCAAACAAAGCTAATACAGCCATTGATTAAGGTCCTCCAGATGTTGGCAATGAAGAAGAATATGTATTTTAAGAAGCCCACACTTCGAAGACAAGAACAGATCTAGGGTAGATGAAGCTCGGCATGGATGGCTGCCTAGTTAGTTTGGGAGTTTGTGTATCTAAAGAATTATACCCTCACGAGGGTCATGAGACAACTTGATGGAGCAATGTAGATGTAGCTCAGTGTAGATGGTTGTCCAATAATTTGGGAGGTTTTTAGTTCAGGAGTTTGAGGAGGTGGAATCCAAGAACTCAAGAATTCAGCTCACGAGCTACACATTTACAAGCATTACAAGGCAGCTTGATGGAGTTCTACTCATCCGAGAACTATTTTAGAGAAAACTTCTAAAGAACATACAGTTCTATTTGGTTCTAAGCTTTTTAGTTTTCAATCAATTTGTTATTATGTTTTTCTTTTAGTACAATAGGCCTTCGATGGGGTGTTAAATATAAGGCTTACATTTGTAATAAAGTCACTGTAGTGACTTAGTGGCCTGTTAGTGTTGTTATTTTTAGTGTTTAGGGTTGTGGACAAGTGTCACGTCTTTAATTGTCATCTACATCTCTCAATCTCTTTATATGGAGATGAACCTCATTGTAATCATCACTCCAATATTTAGTAATCTATGTTACCAGATCTGCTTACAGACCGATTGAATTTGGATGCGGGAGAGTTGGGTTGGGTCTAGGACGAACCAAGGCAGGATCCAAGGGAACATAGGCAAATCTATGGTGAATCCATCCAATTTTCTCCCTTTTTCTCACTTTTTTTGTTTTCTTAAAAAAAAATTACATTTTTCCACCTTTGATGTGTTTTAAAAAAGTATGAAAACAGTGTGCACCATGAAGATCTATGTAGTTTTGAAGGGCTTCATTTGGGCTTGGTAGTGAGGACTCTACCCGTCAACTCTGCCCTATATCGTGACAGGGAACGCACCTGGGGTGCTACCCTTGGACCCTGCGAGGGGCACTGCACCTCAACCCCACTAGGGGCACTACCCCAAGACCCCCACAAGAGGTACTACCCCATGACCCTGTTAGGGGCCACCACCTCCAGAGCAGACTGACTTTTGGATGCTTCCACTTTCCAATATGTTACACTTGAGTTTGAAAAGTGAGCACACTTTTAGTGCAAGTGGCATTTCTTGTGGTTCTTCAAACGTTCCTACATCATCTAATGTCAATGATGATGCTGGTGTTGATGATTTAGAAAATCCTTATGAAGCTGAAAATTGATTGTTGAACTTTAAATGACATTAGAGTTTATGGTGGTTTTGTTGATTATATAATGCTATGTGGCATTCTAAACATAATTCCTATTTTTACTCTGCACATATACATACATATATATACTCTCTTTTTTTTTGCCAGATCCACTAACCCGAACCAAGATCCATACCAAAACCCAGTAACATAGCAGGTAAAATTCTATTGTGCCTATTGCTCTTCTTGCTCTTCTTCTCAATAAGCGGCATATTATTCTTTGGTGTATCAAAATGGTAGATAGGAAGACTACAAGTAGGCATATTGGATATGAGAAATGGAGATATAAAAGCCTTAAATGCAATTAATTAAAATGAAATTTCATGCTTTAGGTTGTTGTGGTGTACTAATACTGAGGGGCACTGATGAGAGGATAGCCCATATTTGAATCCATTTCACATTAATAAGACGCCTTATAGCTACAGTGGACATGTGGCAAGGTTGTGAGGCACATTGAAGCATAACTCAGGTTTAATGTGGTCCATCCAAGTATGCCTAGCTTTAAAATCTTAAGAGCATGGTCCAAGTTTAATGTGTGCTAGAATAAAGACAGTCTATCTCACAGCTCTTTAAATACTGCCCATAACCTTACCCAGATTTACCAAGCAAGACATCGTACTAATGCCTAAAATTCCAATTAACTAAAAAGAAGCATGCGTGATTAATTTTAGCCATTCAAAAAAGTAAAAGCTGCAGGTCATCAAATGCCATGACTCCATGAAGAAAATCCTTCTTTTTTTAAATAAAAACTCCAATGACACGCATGATAAAACTTTAGCCATTCCAAAAAATACAAGCTGCAGGTGATCAAACACCATGACCCCATTTAGAAGATCCATATAGTTTTTCAGCTACATTACTGGGCACATGTTCACGTACCCATGCAATACCCATAACAAGTCAGTACTGTGTATGGATCACAGTCCGGGTATGTCATATGTCCAAGATACAAGCCTGGACTGTGGATCCTGCACACATATGTCTAAGACATAGCCAGTAGGACCCATAGTCAGGGACCATACCCAGGCCCAAACAAATTTACTCAAAAATAACCAAAAAAAAAAGTAAATTTTTAAAAACCTATAATACCCTTAAATGTAACTATCTAACTAAATAACAACAAAAAGAAAGCAACCAACATTGAGTACCTTTCATTGCTCACTCACTTGCAACCCCATCGCTACTCATTGCTCGTCACTGAAAGTTTGATTTGTGTTCAAACATTGTTTTCTCGCTACTTTTTTATATTTTAGCATTTTATATATATTTTGTAAACCTAACCAGCTGTACTAAACCCAGGTTAAAATAATCGGCAAATGCTTGTATCCAAATCCCAAACCAGTAGCCATACCCAAATTTAGGTTTTAAATATAGAATTTTAGGATTTTTTTTTAGCTTTTGATTATATCAGATAAACTTTGAATTTTAAAATCAAATGCTGATGATACAAACTAGAAAACTTCACCAGTCCCAATAAAATGCTTAAATGGACTTTTTCCCATCAACTGTTTATTTGTTCCTACTACGGATCAAGCTAATCATGGCTAGCAGACTACTCATGTTTACAAGAAAGGCACCAACCTCTGCTATGATATACTTAATTTTTTAGTGGAGAGTGATCCAAGAAAACATGGAGATGCAGAGAAATTCTTTGAAATGCGAAGTTGTTCCAAAAAACAATTTGAGGAGGCAACAATTGTAACATGTGATAGTGCTCACAGCAAAACAAAAAGAAAAAGTTAAAAAGTTGTATGCGGTTTTACCATAAGACTTAAAAATAAAGAATCATGGTTCAATTGAATAGAATCTTCAAGATCTTATATCACATCCATTGAAATTAAATTTTAATATGTAAAATACAGAGAGTAAAACATCTTTCTTTTAAAGAGTGTGCTACTGTTAGTGTTATCAGTAAGGAGACTAAGTTTTGGCTAGTTTTTGCACTCTTTTTATCTATGATTGATGACCACCCTTATTTCCAACATGGTCATAAGCTTGGTCTATGCCAATTACAAAATTAAAGCAAATACAGAGATAAAATTTAAGCTACTATATGTCAGAAAACATAAATAAATCAAAATGTGCACTCAAAAAACTTAAACTTCTGAAACCTGATCACATTTAACATATCAGTAGCCTTACCAATCTGATAGAAGAGTCGTGCCCATCAATTCCATTATTATAACAGTCAATAATTAGATAATACAATCACCCTCGTTGTTGGCAAAAAATAGGACAAAGTTACAGTGATCAGAGGTAAACACAAAATACAACCAAATAGGATTATCACAATGAAATATATACATCCCTTCCTTGGCATATTGAAAAGTGAACATGTATAGAAATATGCTATTGTTTATATGTAACTTGTTGAAATGCATTGTGTGGTCATATACACATGTAAAGAATACTTGACAAACAGGAAAAAAAAAACGAAATTGTTATAAGTTTAATATTGACTTGTAGTGAACAAAGAGGGGGATAAGATTAAACAATATTTGAATCTTTAAATAGAAAAACTTTTATTGCCAAATAAGTCGAGAAGAATTTCAGATTATATATCCAGAGTATGGTAATTGTGAAAGAGATTTTTGCCCTGCGATGGAAACCTCAACAACATGAACTGTCATTGCAAGAAATAACCCATATAATCTTCCTACAGAGAAAAACACAAGAGTACCACAAGAAGCCCATCAGACCCTTCTTTATAAACTGATGTTTACAATTAGCTGAAGCTTAGATATAACCCAGAAATTTGTGAGGATTTAATATTTGCTCAATGTGCTTAAACCTCTTTGTACTTTGCCTTAATGGAGAGGTATAAGGGAGTCACAACATAAGGTTCTGACCCTAATCATTAAAAATATATTAAATCTGGATTCCCCAGTTGTTGCATTAGTGACAAATCTCCTCCATGCATAGTGATCTGGATTCTGTGTACCATATATACATGTACTGTCTCATTGTGCATTGTGTTGCAAGGATTTATTGAATTCCATAGATCAATTCAACCAAAGATACTGTTTCTTCATTTGACTTTGTATACTTTGAATTTGATAAAAATAGAAATGGTCTAAAGAATTAATTTCAGCACCAATGGTTTGTGTACAAGATTGACAGCTGTTGCAAAGGTAACCACCATGAAGGTCACTAAGATGGGATGTTGCTCCAACATCAACAGACGTTAGTGATCAATTGAGAAGTAAAAGCCCTGGGTGCCTATGCTAAAAGTATCAGGGAAAGAAATCCGTCCACAAGAAAGATGTCCCAAGAAGAATGACAAAATCAAAGACAATTCCAAGAAGCCATTCAGAGGTGTGACCGACCATTACATGTACAGAATAATTGCACAAAGTAGGCAAACATGAAGTAGTGGTCAAATCAACATACAGATAAGAAGGATCAACTCCTTGTAGCTTCAAATCAGACAAAGCATGTGGAAAATGTGTAAGAACAATATGTTGATTAGGGAGCATCACTACACATGACTAATCAGGAGGATTGGCTATACAGCAAAAAGAAGTTGAAGGGGATCAAGTCAGCATTGCGGGTCAAAAGAATGGAGAAGCTACCAGACAAATGCCAAACAGAAAAGATGTTTCCTTGATAATGTACTGTTTGTGCCCAGCCTGGAAACAAATTTACCATTTATGAGCCAAATTGAACAAAATGAATAAGTGTAGTGTTCAAGGACAAATGTGCCATCTGAGATAACAAAACTCAAGTAGCAGTCATAGGCAACTCAAGCCTTCACAATTTGATGGAAAGAGGAGAAAATACCCTATTGACCAACATAGCCCCATAAGATCAATTACAGCTCAATTACCTTGGGCATTTGATCCCTCGTCTCAAATTGATGTTCAAAATGAATATAAAGCTTGGTTTCCCTAAGTCACTAACATTTAAATGTTTATGCAAAGCTTGCTCATGGGGAAGCATCCCAGAGATATTTTTTAGAAGAATAAGGAATGGAATGAAAGAACAGAATTGGTGCATTCTAACTTTTGTTGGTCCATACTAACCACATCACTAGAAGGAGAAAAGTACTTCATCACTTTCATAGATGACATATCTAGGAGAAGTTGGATCTAGCTCCTCAGAACAAGCAGAAGTATTAAAGGAATTCAACGAATTCAAAGAGAAGGCGGGAAATAAAAGAGGCAAGAAGATCAAATTCCTAAGAAAAAAGTAAAACTATGAAAGAGTGTACAGCTATAAGGAGATAGCAAAATTTTGCATACACAATGGGATCAAGAGACAACTAACTACTCCACACATACCCCAGCAAATTCTAGTAGCAAGAAGGCCAAGTTGAAGTTGAATGCCAAAAACATCACTCCATATTTTTCGAGGAAAGCAGTCGAAATTGCTAGTTACTTGAAATATAAGGAATTTGTGATGTGCTCAGTCGGAAAGAAACACAACAATGCTAACAGATCATAGAAATATAACCACTGGCACTCAGGAAATAATAGCAATACTGAGAATTACAGATCAGTGATAAACTCCAGCAACATGAAAATATCACTAATTAGCTATGAGACTCCATATGCAATTCAAACAGTTCTGAGTACAAATTCATGGCAACAGAATCAGAATAACATCGACTGACTACAACCTTCAGACCATACATTGGTATATGTAAACTGCAATAGTGTGTCCTTGCTTAGTCAACTTAGTAATGCCGGAAGCGCCAAAATGAAAGAAACACCAGACTAATCATTAATTTGCAGGCTCTGGGCAAATCTACATACTCAACTTCCAGATTCGCGATCAATTATGCAAAATGACGACACACAGAGCAGATGTATCAAGTGTCGATGAAGCCCCGAGACAAAGATATAATGAACTGAGGTATGGAGTTAACTGAATGAGCCGCAGTTACAGGCAACTCAAAGTGTATTGCCGCACTGATATCGTTACACTAGCTCCTCAATCAGATCTTAACCTCTGAGAATGCACAGATAGTGACTCCCGTGAATGCACTGAACAGGGATGTATTATTTGCCGTAACTGAAGGATGGACGATTGGATGGCGAGTGATGCTGCTCGATCCTGGTTGTGAAGCCATCCTGACAATTCACACGGGAATGAACACTCAAGTCGCTGGTTACTTCCCGGAAATATGAGATCTCACTGTGGAATGAGGATGCTCCGATGCGGAAGAATCACGATCCCATGACAGCAATGGTGCCAGCTCCGTATGTCTTCAATGCTTCACAATACGCCTCCTCTAGGAAACTCAGACGATGGTGTCGCTTAGAATAGGCAAAATGGGGGTTTCGGCCCACCTTGCTATCGACTAACAGAAGACTACGTCCCTGAAAGTCTAAGAAGCTATGTTCCCAAAACTCAAATTGTGATGCCAAACCTTAAGCCAAGACTCCCTTAAATATTTTCCGTTCCAAATGGTCAACCAAAGGTTTTATTTAAATTTAAATGTTATTTTATAATAATTTAAATTTTATGTTATTATGTAATATTTAATACTATCATTATTATTTAATATTATTTTGAATTAGCATTTAAAAATGCTTTTTATCAGCCAACTGGAACTAGGTCCCAAATCGGGGACATGACAGAGTTCAAAAAAGTTTGTTACGAATGCCACACTTGGAGAGGCTTGGAAATGGAAAAATCAATAATTAGTCATCTACGGATACTCAGATGCATTGCCTGTATGCATGTTCCAAAAGATAAAGGAAAAAATATGACAATAAAAACAGCAAGTTTATTTTGACAGGGTAAACTGGCTAGGCTTATCATTTATTAATATTGAATACAAGAATGTGCACACATCCTGCAACATTAGTTTTTGTAAGGGAAAAAAGGATGGTTATATCAACATAATTCAGCTTCCACTGAAAGAACAGACAAAGAGGCCGAAAAGGCTAGAATCCAGCAATTCAAGGAAAAATATCATGTCAAATTATTGAGCACCATAACACATGAAAGTGACAAGCTTGAGAACATGCAGACGTTGGTAAATCTCTAAGAAAATGATGTCAAAATGGTATGGTAATTTTGTTTTACGAGCAAAAAAATTTGTGCAAGAAGGGGAGAGGCAGTGTAAGATGCAGACTCAGACAATTTATTATGCACTCATGGCTCGAGTATCAAATGCAGAAAAGCCCTCCACTTTTGAAGTGGAAAGGGGCAAAAATGAAGAGATGTATTGGATGAAAAGACATAAAAGTCATTTGCAAAAATGATTCCTGGACCTTGAGAAAATTAACAGCAGGGAAAGAAGCTATCAAAGGTCCATCATTGGATATAAAAAATGCTTTCCTTCTCAGTTCCATACTCAGGACGAACAAATTAAGGTGCATCATCACATTATCAAAAAGTGTGTTGAGAATGGTAAGACTCAGTTGATCTTGAAGCCAATGGAGAAACAGATATCAAATAACTTCACCAAGCATCTTAGTCATAGAAAGTTTGAATACTTCAGAGATGGATATGAGATAAGGGTCAACCAAGTAAAGGTATTAAATTTATTATTCACATGGTGCACTTGATGCACTTAGTTTACTTTTACTTTATGTCTTGAAGATGAGTAATAAGGGGATAACAACTTAACATTGTAAACCTAATCAATGATTATAACTTATGTCTGGATTCTTCTATTTTTGGGTAAGTCACAGCTGTCTTCCATGCAACAGGATTAGTGTTATTGTATATATTATATACATTTGTCACCTTATAGTTTTATGATGCATTGAAAGGATTAGATAAAATTTGTAGAATTAATTCTACCTAATAATTTGTGCCCATATTTAATTGTGTGTACTTGTTTCAAAAATTACAAATTCTCTCATTGTATATAACACCTAAGATCACAAGTTGCAAATCCGTGATTATTGGTTAGAGTCTTCATTGCCATACTCAATATCACTTCATCTTCTGAGCAGATCATATGAGATTAGCTCTATAAATTTAATCTCTCAATCAATTCTTGGCAGGCTGGAAATTTGCCGACTGATAAGTTGCTGCCCAACAGATACCTAATGCAGCAATGCAAGGTAAATGCCAACAATTAGTTATAATTGTTGTCTAGACTTTTATTAAATATTTTAGTACATACATAGAGAGTGTGTAACCTTGGATAGCATTAGTTAAAAGCAATATTCAAAAGTATAACATAGACAGCTCCTTTTGTTCCCTTAGAAGATCTATTCTCCAATTTTCATTGTAATATGGTCACAGGCACTGTTGCACATAGCTGTCCAGCACTCTGTCAGGCATGGTATTCCTTAAGAAATGAACCTTGATGAATCACTACAAAGAAACTTAATATCCTAGACGACTTTTCTTTATCGGAAATCAAATTTTAGAATGGATGGCAACTTTTTTTCCTTGTAGCAATTTTTCACAATTCAGTGATTAAATTTATCTATTAACATATAACTTCTATGGGGATTAACATCTAAACTTTCTATCAATATATAACTTTTAAAAGAACATGTTGTAATAGGGTGAGTAGTCAAAATAAAAAATAGCCCCTAATAAAATAGAGAGATTAGGGTCTAAATTTTTATATAGACAGCATGATACATGTCCATCTTAAATAGCTATATTTTCTGACTCAAGCCAATTTTGCTTCAGGATCAAAGAAAATATATCAAATATGGACAAATTGGACACTTCTGAAGGACGTAGAAATAGCCCAATATGGGGGATAGAAATGTCAAAAATATCCAAATGATGACATGAAGCCACTAAAAGATTCCTTTCTGTCACAATATCAACTCATACAAAAATTTAATGCAACTGGCCCAAGTAATCTATATTCTCTTGATTATGGAGTGATGCTGAATGGGAGACATAAGCAATGTTACATGAACCCGCCTTATCAATCAACTATCATTACTGTGACAGTGACCCGCATTAGTGATAGTTTGAAGAAAATGTCCATGCAATGTAAATACTGTCATTTTCACCATAGTATTGGCAACTTTGGTGCAGTTGCTGATTTTGATTTTCTGCCATGTATACATTCTTATATGTATATTTAGAATATAGATGTATCACATCATAATTAAAATAATATTGGAAGGAAAGCAGTATCACATGAAAATATATTGTTAGTGTATCGAAGTCTTACCCATACAAAAGGAAAGAAATTGGTGTTCTCTAGTATTTGGTTGGAGATATTCCTAGGTTGTAATAAAATCAAAAAAGGATAATTAATTTGAAAAGTCAAGATTCCACAATCCATTATGTTGAAAGAGAGATTCCTGGTAAACTTGCATAGACAAATAGTTAAGAGACTAACATTTTGAACCACACTTTGTGGCCCATCATCAGGATGAATGTTATAAACAATGTAACTAGAAATGAATAGCATAACCTTTCCTGATATGTTTAAGAATTCATCAACTGGGGGATTAGAACATGTATTTGTATGTCTTGTCTCACTTGTGCAGAAATGAGCAACCTTGATTCTTTACCCATTTTAACTGTAGCATAAACCATGAGAGTTCATATAGAGCATGGTCTACTGTTTTCAAACTTCACGTCTCTTGAATTCTAAAAATTGCAGGACATCTCCTTTCCATACAAGCTCTAAGAATACTTCCTTGCAGAGCATACATTTAAACCTTTCTGCTATAAAAGCACACAATATAAGCCATATAAGCCATTCACCTCATAATTGAGAGATAATGCCTCACGAAGTGAAGATTCAGCTTCCTCGATGTTTCCTTCATCAAGCTTTGTTTCAACCTCTGTTGTCTTAGCAGAGAATCCATTGGCAGAAACCTCTTTAAATGCCATAGCATTCTCAGCCACGTCGCCTTCGTCTACCATGACTTGCTCCCTTGAACAGGTACACAGCATCTTGAAACTCAACACCTTCCTCAGCCTGGGTAACCACCAAGTCAAATTGACACAGCATTTACCCAACCACCTGTTGGAACAAGCAATAGCATCAACCCATTATGGGCAATTCAAAGCAGTTACATGACCATGGGCAATTCAAAGCAGAAAGTTCTGAAGCTAGAACAACAAAAGATATAAACATGAAAAGTCTGAAAATATTCTCAAAATGAAATAATAAACATTATGGTTCAGTTTTGGATTATATATCCCAACATGAATTCAAGTTGTGTACTTATAAGATCATGTTGTAACAATCACAATTATTCCATATTCACTTTCCACCTCAATTATGATGCTCCTCAGCATAGGAGAGTTGGGAACTAGGCTGTTCAGATGCAGAGAGAATGATGTATAGCATTGACACAAATAACAATAGAAAAATCTTATCAGCACTGATATGTTTGTTGTTTCAGAATGGTACAAGAACAATCCAGTTATAGTGAGTTCCATTAAAGGTACAATAAATAAATTATAATTATAAATTAATATGCCAAAACTTTTACATTAGTTGAAGTGCAAACAAGTAGATGCCATTTGCACTTTTCAGTCTTCGACAAGCAATTAATGTTCTGTATTCAATCCACTTCCAAACTTCACAACATTAGTTCTCTAACAGTCTAACTCATCCTCTAAATACATTAAATTTGCAAATTGCCATTCATTCACATTCTAAATAATCACAAATTGAATACAAAGCATGCCCAGTGATGGCAGAAATCAAATTTGCACATGTATATGCAACGTGCATATGTACAAAGCTAATTGAACCATGACAAACTTTACAACAATGAAGCTCTAAGACTATGAAACACAAAACAGGCTTAGTTGTACAACACCACCCATAAAAACAATCTAATTCTTGGGAATGAATTGCCAAATCAACCTTGACATATAAGGTTTCTCTATTTGATGTGGATTCAAATAGAACTAATGTAGCATTCAATTCTAATTTTCCTGTTCCTTGGCCCACGTGTTTGAAGGCCCATGTACAATATTTCACAAGGTCATATTTTGTATTACTATAGACCAGTCAAGACCTTTAAGTAGCCATATCCTAGCTTGTAGACATATTAGCAGATGTTCACAAATCCATGAGATTTTTGAGGGAGATGGATTAAGCACAAAGTTAGTAAAAAACATTTGCCCATACATAGCAACTTTGTTATCAACTTTAAATTTGAAACTGTAAGACTTCTTTATTGACTGTTTTACTTTGTTAGACAGTAGACTTTAATTCTCGATCTGCTATAAGGTTCACATACTGTAAGACTTCTTTATTATTATAGACAAGTCAAGACTTCTAAGTAACCATATATCCTAGCTTGTAGACATATTAGTAGTTGTTCACAAATCCATGAGATTTTTGAGGGAGATGGACTAAGCACAAAGTTAGTACAAAACATTTGCCTATACATCGCTGTCATGTCCCCCGAAATTGTAACACAAACTATGAAATATTAAAAATACAAATAAACAAAGTCAAATGAATATTAAAATATAAATAGGAGTAATCACAATTATAATTATCATAGATAACATTATGATTATAATACAAATATCATAATATGAAATAGAATAATTAATATTAGTGATTATAAATATCATAATAATAAAGATAATATTCACAAGAATATAATTAATACAATTATCATAATGAATAGAACAATTAATCAATTGAAAATATGATAATAATAATAATAACATTCATAAAAACCAATACTGTTATTAATAACTATGCCTTAGTTAATAAATTGAACCATTTAAGGTTATTGATTGTAAACATCATAATAATAAAAAATAATATAAAAGAAAACTAATATTAGAGTATGTAGTTTCTGGATTTGACTGTGTAATAGTTTTTGGATCAAATCCAAAAACTATTACACAGTCAAATCCAGAAACTACATACTCTAATGACATGGACTGTGGAAATCTAAAACTAATATTATTTGAATATAATTATACCTTAGATAAATAAATAAGTAAACCTAAAAACATTGTTTCATAATAAGAAGACATACTAATCATTAGTAATAGCAGCGATTAGTATTACAACATGGTCAAAGGAGGGATAAAGGAGCAATTAAGAAGGGATACGATAGTTACAAAAAGGCAGAAAGAAATGCAGCAATTGGAAAAGTCATGACCTCCCAAAAGACATGATCCTCCATATCAAATTGGATCTCTTCTCCAAAGTGGGAGGATATAAAAGGAGAACACATGAGAAGACAAGAAGAGGAAAAGGAAAATATTACAAAATCAGAAATCTGATAAGGCAGCAGATGAAAATAAGGATCAAATATATTGTCAAGAATACACGTGAGATGTAAGATTAATATTATTTTAAATATAGATATAAATATACATGTGGAATTATATATATATAAGTCAAAGTAATTATTGTAAATTGAAGTTAATGAGAAATAATGATATCTATATATATATATGTATTTGTAGAATATATATATATGTATATGTATATGTGTGTGTGTTTTCATACCAAGAAATTATTTTAGTTGAAATCAAGTTGGAAATAATGATATATATATATATATATATATAAAAATTTATATACAATATATAAATATATTATAAAATCAGATGTATATATATATATATAATGGGTAAGTAGATATGTAAATCACTTGTAATGATACTTGCAACAATTATTAAGCCTTATAAGTAATGATGACTCTTTAATATAAACATAAGTAGATTATGTATGTTTATGAATTGTCCTCATTCTATGATCAATCCATTATAAGGTTGAAGGAGGTGAGTAAGGAATCAAAAAACATGGGGAGATACAACAACTCAAGTGATGTACTCACTTAGCAATAATATTTAGCATATTTTGAATATAAGAAATAGATATTGCTAATCTGATTATTGATATAATGATTGCTTTAATCTTATCATAATGAGAATCATTCTAGGAAATAATGAACTTAAAGAATCATTGATACATAAAAATATATTTGATTATAGGCATGAAATAGATCTTGGATGAATGCAAATATATCTGATTGTGTAAAGATTGTTTTCTCCGTGATTGGTACCCTCTTAGGCAGGTGAAGTAGAGTCCAAGTGGATAGCCTAAAAACCCCCCTCTCATGTTCGTAGGCCAAGGAACGGGTTAGACATAAAGAGGTGGGGGTCCCACCGTAGGAAACTACACTATTATAGGGGTGGTAAGTCGTAGGCCCTTGGATCGTAGGACTTCACCTTGTCCTAATAGGGCAAGTGTCTTTGAGGTACTGTTTTGTATGGGGATATGCAAGGACTAAGCCGTTGGGAAAGGAGGATTGTGAGAGGCAACCTCCCGTGCCCAACACAAAGGCTTCAGGGCAAGATCCATACAAGGCACTCCTCTTGCTTGTTAAAATTGCATTTATAATTACGCTTATATTTTGGATATCTAGATATTAATGCTAATGGATATATGTGTATGTGGAAATGTTGTTAATATGGTGAATGCAGATTTTAAACCAAGATTACTTCATTAAAAAGAATTCATTTGGAAGGAAGAAACCCTAAACCTAATCAACAAATGAATTCTAGACCAAACTAGGTAAGGGACATTACAGCAACTTTGTTATCAACTTTAAATTTGAAACTGTAAGACTTCTTTATTGACTGTTTTACTTTATTAATTCTTGATCTGCTATAAGGCTCCTCCAAACCCTCTTTTCTTATAGAGAGCTACTTTATGTTAAGCTTGACAAGCTCAAGACATATACCTGCAAACAAAAGAATCAGCCATAAGTTTTAAAAAGAACACGTGCATTTGTAATTTCAAAAAGCTTAGACTTGCAAGGAATAGCATCACATTGATGCCAATCATACAACATTAAACAAACCATTTTTTCCAATTAAGGCTCGTACAAAACAGTAAGCTCTGTCTCAATTTATGTATAAACCTTAACAAACTAGCCGATTAGCTTGACCTGTACGTACCAATTCAAACATCTTAGTTGTTTCACACTATTTTACACATAATCTAGTAGCTCAATTTCAATTTTATAATTTTAATGCAATTTGGAGCCTAACAAATAGATGTTGAGGAGCTCTCAAAGCATAAGTGTCTGCTGCCATCATAGTTATAGTAGAACACTACACTGTTTTATTCATTGATTAGCAGCATCCTTCACCTTCTGCATTTAATGAATTAGGTGCCATCTTGCCATTCAGTGGCAGCCTACAAGCTATATTACCTGGACTCTCAATTCATTATCCTATGTTAATGCTCAAATATGTGGGTCCCAAAAGATAAGGAGATAAGAGGGGGCCTAGGGAATCGGCAAGAATCTCCACTAAACCCTCACCCGTGTGTCCACCTCTACTCCTATGGAGCCCACACAAGACAACAAAATTTGACCCAGCAAAAAGACAAAAAGACCCACGAACACACACACAAATCAGAACAAAGACAAAATTGAGAAGATCATGTTTTTGGATGAGCAGGCTTACACGTAAGCACAGATGCTCCTACATCACACACCTAGAGGCTTGAGTTGCTTGTTGAGAGATCTTGAGAAGCATTGAGTGGGACATGTGGACCTCATTTGTTGTTGGATCGGTCTCATGATGAATGCAACAACAATTGTTCATTGCTGCTAAAGGCAGCCATATCTTGCATGGTTTCCTCCTTAATTGAGAGTGTTGAATCTCTTGTGAAAGCTTAGAGCCTAGTATTGTATTGTAACTTGTTGCTGAGAATACATTGGTTTCAGTGCTTTGGAGGCTAGCTTATTCTTGAAAGGGTTTTTCCAAGGCATATTAGTGTCTCTCTCTCTATCCTTCCTTTCATTCTTGTTATTCTTTAATGTTATTACTATGCTAGAAGGTTGCTGGAATTTGTAAGATCAGATAACTTGTGCCAATCTTTCCTCGCCACCAAGAATACCACTAAAGACAACTATTGCCATTAGATGCTACAATGGCCCTAAGCCAACTACCACCAAGCCCTTATACCTTCCCCCAAAAAAATCCATATACCAAAATAAATCAATTTTTGAAAAGCTATACATTGCTGAACCCAAAAATGAAGTACTACGAGACCCTAGAAAGGATCAATCTATGATTAGAATTTAGGAATCTACTTACCCTCCATGCAACAAAGACCGAAGATTATCCTTCTACAAGAGCTCCTCCACCGCCTTCAACCACTCTAGAGCGCCCTTCCCTCCCCTTTTGCAAGATTTATTCATCTCCCAAAAAAATTGAACATTGGGCTCCACTGCTACATGCTTCAATACCTTGACCAAGCCCTCATTAAATGGCTCGAAGAGTGTAGAAACTAGAAACTGCATGCCACCCTTTTGTGGATCACCCTCAACCCATTGACATACAACTCCAGGTTTGTAAGCCGCTAAACCCTTTTCCCATGTGTAGACTGTCTAAATCTTCTAACAAAACACCCAAATTTCCTCCATCCCATTCACTTCCTCCTCTCCTATCACCTCCTTGCCAACTTCCTCGGCAAAAAAGCCTGGCCCATGCTCAGGGAGAACATGCAGAATACAATCACAGATGACAAGGTCTACAAACTTTTCCAATAGTTTCTGCCTAAGTCCACAACAATGGTAGCTTGGTATTTGAATTTCTGAATCTTAGTAAACATTAGCTTTCCAAAATCTAATCTTAATATGAACCTTTTTTTTTCATCAACTTTTGGGTCACACTCAGCGGTCCATCATTAAGATGAGGAAAAAATGTATTGCATTGCAGACTTTACTTTCTAAATAACTAGCAAGGTCAAGGGGGGGTATGAAGAGCATAGTAATGAGAATATTAAGGATAGGTAAAAACAAATAAATAGAAGAGAATGTGGTTCAAAATAGAAAGGATATACACAAACCCACTAATAAAGAGACCTAACACTACGACAACCGAAATAATGATAATAAAACAACAATAATCCTCTCCCTTGTTAATGGGGTAATCGAGAAAAAGTTAAGTCATAACAAGATATCTCAGATTCCTCCAAAGACAGAATTTAAAGATGAATTTTGATGATGCCCCCAGAGGAAATCCCAGCCCCATGGGTGCAGGGACTGTTCCTTGAGAGGCTGATTTTCTGAAAGAGGCTTCACTCTTTCTTGGGTGTAAATTCAATAATGAAGCAGAAGCTTTGGTAGTTTTACATGGAATAAAGTTGGTTGTTGTTTCAGGTTTCAAATACCTAGAGGTCGAAGGAGATTCATTATTGATTATCAATGGTTTGAAGAAGGATTCTATGCAAGATTGGAAGTTGAAAAGTATTATTAATGAAGCTCTTTATCTTAAAGCTTATTTCAATTTCATAAGTTGAAAACCAGTATTAATGAAGCTCTTCATCTTAAAGCCTATTTCAATTTGATTGATTTCAATCATTGCTTCAGAGTAGGCAATATAGTTGCAGATAGACTGGCTAGTGATGGAGTGGAGTTGGTCCCTTCTCGTCAAAGATCAGTGTTATTCCAGAGAAGTGGGATCTAGTCCTGCTGTTATTTAAAAATGCCACTGCTGGAAATGATTTTATTAACTCCAAATTTAGACTCCTGTTGATTAGAAAGTAATCATATTTCTTATGGGAAGGGATTGTCCCAGCTCCCCATTTGCATGGAATTTTATTCTCACTCATTTGTTTTTATGGCTTAGTACATAAATATCCTTGGCCGATGTGCCAAGCCCTGTTAATCATGCCCTGGCTCTTCCCTATGGCATGCATTTTTACAGTATCTTGTTTTGTTTTTCTATCTGCAGGTTTTGGCGTTTCAGAAGTGTTATTATGGCAACAAAGGGATTCATGAGTGATGCACCATATGCAGGTCCAGTATCAGATAGACACCTGAGGAACAACTTCAACATTCTGGATGTTTCAACACTGTACATGATTACATATGTTAGCAGAAGGATTCATGGGTGCATTGCACCTGTTAATTGATTACCATAGATTTTGTGAGCAAATTAGCTGCTAGAGTTCCTTCTAAGGCAGTACTGGAGTAGATATCGAGTTGTGTGATCCCCAATAACCACCTGTTAGTGCCTGGAGATAATATGGACGAGGATTACATGGGTGGAATTGCTATAATCTCTTGTACTTCTGATCTGAAACAACTTTAACTGTTCTACTGATGTCTTGACCAAGAAACATGCTGACTTTGCTTTATACTACCAAGATTTGGTAGTTTGTATTTGATCTCGTGAAAATTGTAGCGATAGCAAATTTGGACATATGTTGTGCATATCACCTCCCTACTATTGCTAAAAGAAGATATGTTGGTGGATGAATTGGGTGTTATGATTTCCTTCAAGGAGGATGACGCCAAGGGTTCTTAATTCTTTTAGTCCCCATCTTTGCTGGTGGAATCTTTGTGTTGTCAGTTTTGAAAGGTTTTTTGCCTTGGTGTTGTTATGCTTCAAGTAGTCTTGCATGTTTTTGACCTGATGTTATAGTCATTATATACTGATCTTCCCAGTCTTATGTATTTCACTTTTACATTTCAGAGAAAGCCCCATAGAACCCTCACTTAATCCATCAAAAAAATTAATCCTATTAAATAATAAACAATGGAAAACTATTATTAATAATAAAGCTGCGGGTAATGATAATAATAGTAGTAGTAACATTAATAATAATACTACTAACAGTAATGACAATAACAATAATGAATAATAATCTATTATTATTAATAATTATTATAATAATATAATATTAATAATAAATAATATATTATTATAATTTATTAATGATAATGATATGTTATTAGTAACCCCATTAAAGAGGCTAGTCGGGATAATCTGACTTCTTCCTAGAGAACTAAAGGAGGGGGTTGGATTACACCACCTAATGGCTGGACTAAGCTCAATTTCGATGGAGCTTTTCGGGGAAACCCTGGTGCTTCCATGGCAAGTTGCACCATGAGATATCATGACAGTGCAATAATCGGAGTTGCTTCATAAGGACTAGCTACCAAAACAAACAATGAAGCAAAGGCCCAAGCACTGCCATTGGGACTTCAATTGTGCAAGATCTTCGAAATAAGGAAAATGTGCATTGTAGGCAACTCCATGATCATTGTTAATGCCATTAGAAAGAAGGGCTCTCCAAATTGGAAATTAAATAGAATCTTCAGTCAAAATTTCCTAATCCTTGATTGCTTACGAGATTACAAAATAAATTATGTTTATCGTGAGGATAACACACCTAACAAAAAGCCAGTGAATTTTGTGATAGAAACTGAGACAAGATAGATAGTCGATAAGTGTTTGGACAGGTGGAGAGAACTAGATCCTTTTCAATTTAATTATGACACTAATCGTCGATTAAAAAGCCATTTGAAATAGTGACAAGAAAGGTGGCTACACATGCGAATTGAAGTCTAATTATCCTTTGCATGTGGCTCTAGTACCTGCATCATAATGGAAAGATGAAGACAGATTGTGAGGAATTTTATTACTGACTCCTCATTTGCAACGATGCCACTTTTGTTTCTATATGAAGATGGATGCCACGATGAGGCTAACAGCAAAAAAGGGGCAAATTTATTTCCTAGGGGATATCTTTGATCTTCACCTGAGGAAGGTTTTCAAAATAAATGCTCAAATTATGATTCATGTGGTGCAGATGATGCTAGGAGATCTCTTTCTTTCAATTGCGCAGAGATACAGAGTTAACACAAGTATTTCTTCTGTGTCTTGGAAGTTGGGAAATCAATGGAGATAATCACAGTTGTTGTTGAGTTTTTAATTAGACCAAGATGGCATCGAGGTCTTAAGAACATTCTCGACAATGCAATTACAAGTGTGGGGTTTCATCCTAGCAATAGTTTTTGTTGGAGTTGATGATTGAACCCCACAACTCCTAGAAATCACCTGCTCTCAAGTTGTTGAGCACATCATCTTGCTTAGATCTCTCTTTTGTGATAGGATAATTGCTTGCAGGTGATTTGTAGGAGTTGTGGGGTTCAATCATCAACTCCCACAATTTCTAGCCAATTTTCAATCCTATCCTAGCTGCTCTTTGGCTTCCCTTTGTCATATCACCAATTGGAACAAATGACTGCCTGTGGAAGCATCAATCTAAATGGGGAATTGAGTTCCTCAAATTAACCACAAGGGCCACACCTTCTCCAAGTATCAACTGGTCATTTGTTGTTGATGAAGTGTCTTTAGAAAGCGATGAGGAGGAGATGCTGGTCAATAGTTTTGAATTGTTGTTAAAATCTATTACATTTTGTATTTAAATGTTGCTATGTCCGGTTATGATCTAAACAATGAAAGGCTCCAATAGGATAACTATTATCAATAGATTTTGCCCCTGAATGGCAATTTTGTTGTAACAATACCCCTATGGAGATTTTCAAAATGTGGCCCTCCTTGAGGGAGCAACCAAAATTTTATAATCCTTTTTTGTGGTACAATATACAGGTATGGCCCCCTAGGCCAATTTCACCTAGCAAAAAATAGTAACATATTATTATAATAATAATTTTGTTAATACAATATTAGTAATAGGCATTATAATATTATTAATATCATCATCATTATTATTAATTGAATTATTCTCTGAAACAATATAAGGTGGCAAAGGAAGATGAGGAAAGAAATAAGGAAGACCAAATGTTGAGGAAAAGAGGATAAATACAAATGGCTAAGGAAGGGGGGAAGGTTGAGAAGGTCGATGGGAAAGAATCGCAAGTGACAAGAAGACCAAAAAAGGTGAATGGGGTGGAAATTCAAAGAGAGGAAGGTAGGAGAAATGAGAGCGATGGAAGATTGAAAGGAAAGAGAGCAATCAAGAGGGAGTGGACGGATTGTTTCTAGATTAAAGTAACATCAATTGCCAAGAAAAAATTGAACTTCAACTATCATCTTAGTTAAAATGGTATCTTTACCAATTTCTACCACCTCTATAAGGTTCCTCTTTAAATAGTTTCCCTCTTTGGCAAGGAATTCAAAAGCCAAGAAAATGTGGGGTTTCATATTGGATGAGAGTTAGTGAAGGAGAATTTACCAACAAGCTCGTGTTTAATGTTTCCGCTATGTTCTTGGATACTAGTGATAATAAAGTAACCCCTTTCCTCAATGTAAGGTGTGCCACACAAGTATTCAATCATATAGACTCCCGAGCTATGAAGGGGGTCTATTTAATCTTTGGTTAAAGGGATGAGGCTTCTCAATTTAGTATAGGATTTGGAAGCACATCTATGGCCTTTTTCATGGAGATCGTTGCAAATCTTACTAGAGATGCCTTCAACATAAAGGAGGGTGGCAACAAGGATAACAATTGAGTTATCTTTGCTCCAACAATAGCTCCAAGTTTTGGCTTGTCTTATCTCTCTAGCAATGTGCTTGCTCCTATACCCATTATGTTTAAAAACTTTGGTTAGATGGTAAATTTCCTCAAAATATGTTCCTAATCACAAATTCAAAAAGCCCTAATGGCAATTTTTAAGACATCCACTTTTTGCATCAAATGGTGATGAGAGGACACATGAAGGCAAAGGCCAACGTGTGTGGCTTTTCCATACACTTAACAAGCCAAAGACTCTCCTAAGAAGAAGAATGCCAAGGAAGGGGAGTTTGTTGTTGTGTTCAAGTTCTTTAGTAAACTTAATAACAACTAAATGTTTTTTAAATGAAAACGGAATTCTTCTAATTTTTCAGGATCATGCCACCAACACAAGTCAGTATCATCTACATAGCATTTCCACTATCTAGGTCTTAAGAATAAAGAACTTAAGGTTGACTCTTTGAAATGCTCCATGAAAAGGTTAGCCACTACAAGAGATAGTGGCTAACCTATCTAAATGTTAGCCACTACAAGAGTTTATTGTTGTGTTCAAGTTCTTTAGTAAACTTAATAACAACTAAATGTCTTTTAAATGAAAACAGAATTCTTCTAATTTTTCAGGATCATGCTACCAACACAAGTCAGTATCATCTACATAGCATTTCCACTATCTAGGTCTTAAGAATAAAGAACTTAAGGTTGACTCTTTGAAATGCTCCATGAAAAGGTTAGCCACTACAATAGATAGTGGAGACCCCATGGCAACCCCTTCAAATTATTCATAGACCACTCCATGGAGGGTGAAAAACATAGCCTTTAAGCAAAACTCAACAAGGGAAGACGTATCATCATCCATCTTTCTTTTAACAATCTCACCAATGGCATGGACAAGGACTTAGTTAAAGGGAGCATCAAAACTGACTAGGATTTCATCATCCTTTACCTTATTATCCTTGATGAGCTCAACAAAACAGGAGGAATCCTTGATGAAGGAGCTCAACTTTCGTACAAAGTGGAGTAATTTTCTTGGAAAGGAAAGCAGCAAGTTTGTAAGTTCGGAAATTCATAATATCAACTAGGGGCCATAATGGAATGTCATCTTTATGAATTTTAGGAGCAGCCTAAATGTTTGAGGTAATCTACTTATTTGAGATAAATTGTTTCTTAGCGTTTATCATCTAAAAAGGATTGATTAATGGCTTTGTTCATTTTTTTGTGATTTTGGGGGGGTTGTTGTCCAATGTTTTGTAATTGCCAATATTATTAAGGCGGTCTAACATTTTGGAGTTGTGGTCACATTTGTTCATGACAATGGTAGGTTCCCCCTTGTTTGTCTCAACAATGATGATATCTTTATTTGTAATTAGTCTCTTTAAGGCAACTAGCTCATCTTTAGGAATATTACACATAGGAGGCCTGGCAAGACTTAAAGCGATTACACAATCTTGTATGGTCTATTCCATCGTACCATCAAGTAAAGGTCTAACAACATTTTCAATTGCAATCATAAAATCCCCCCAAGAGGTGATAGCAAAGCCTAGAAGCCTTTTAAGAAAGTTGAAGGATGAGGTAGCAATAGGGAAGTTGGAGATATTTATAACAAGTTTACTTTTCTAGTCAATGATTTTCTTAGAAGAATCTATAACCACATGTGGTTGATGGCATGTTTAGCATGAGTGGTCAAGGTGCATGGGATAAACTTACTAGAAGTATCAACATGTGGGAATAAGATGGTGGAGCTACACAAGAGAGCACACATATTCACGTTGAGAACAAAAGGATCAAATGTTCAAGGTTTATATTTGGAAGGACAAATTTGTGTGGCAGATGGTAAAGAAAAGGATTATGAGCATTTGGCTTCAAAATGGACCTGTTGGGTCCCAAAACTATTGATCCAAAATCCTAGAACACAGTTTTACCTTTGAGACCAAGGGGTGTCTTCAAGAAGATAAAACCAAGGTTCATCAACAAACTATGGAGGATTTAAGGCCAATTGACAAGAGTGGGTAAGCTCTCCTACACTTTGGGCTCAGCTTAAACCCAAGAGGGTGTTCCTAGAGGCATCCTAATTAGTATTGAAAGTACTAAAAATAAGACAATATAATAGTTTGCAATTGTATCCAATGTGAATGTAACCCCAAAGATTGTCATTGGGTAAGAGTCTAACTGACTACACTAATGACCTCTCATATAGCTAATATTAACATCATAAGGTGAAGGCGATATACATGATTTGCTTGATAAGGTTCACAAAAGATAATTCCCTATGTGTGCTACTAAATCATGAATTACAAATATGCTAGTACTTCCAAGCTACTAGTAAAAAGTTTTGTTTGTTTGAGGAGTGTGTGATTGAATCATTTGTTTCTAAAGACCAGTGCCTATTCAACAGGGAACAAAGTCACAACTTATAAAAGGAAAGATCAATAAATTGAAGCATACATAAATAGATTTGAGAATGAAATGCACCCAAAGATAGGTATCAAACTATAGAACATACTTATTCATCCAAAATCATATAACAAAATTCCCTATGCAACATGGAAATGATTGTTACAAGGCTTGCAATATTTTCAAGATGTTGTTACATCTATCAAATTCGCATTACAAACGTGCTAGCAAGTGTGATAGGACGGTACCTTAACTAGATGTTACAAGTTCCTCTAAAAATATACAGACAACCTTGGAGACATTCAATTGTTGATACCATTTGCCACAATTCAGCCTTGATCTACTTCAAACCCTCATCAATCTCCTAAAAAACTAGAAGTGCATTGTTTGAAACCCTAGTCAAAGTGCAGCACTTGTGGGAGTTTTTAGAAACACAATGAACAACCCTTATGATCAATAATGAACTACTATTTATAGTTTCCAATTTTTAACATGTGGGGGTCCTCTCGAGTCTTTAGCATTTTCAAAACGAGCAATAGAGATCAACACATGTGGATGTAGGTAGGAAGAACCTCAACAACCCTCATAATGGCAGCAAGCTCACCCATACCTCTTCATTAGATTTGCATTTCAAATCACATTCAACAACAAAAACAAGGATTTTATGGGCAAGAAAAACCTCTAGATCATTGTAAATGTTGAATCAATCATTAATGGAGCAGACTAGAAGTTGTTGGGGTAGATGGACCGATGTGTTGGGCCATGGTGCAAATTTTAAATGCTCTATTGCTTGGCAGGAGCTCACAATTGGGTGGGACTTGAGGAACTACACAGTGGATAGGACTCGAGAGCAAGGAGGGAAATGGAAATAGGAACTAGAAAGGGCACAAGTCACGCATCTAGTCCTTGGAGGAAACTCGGAATTGGGGTTGAGATAAAGGATGAAATCAGACTCAAGGTTAGGAGCCAATAGGGACTTGGCATTTGGAATGTAGTTCCAAGGTCCAAGGTAACCAAAAGTCGAGGGGACGGGAGGGGAGGGAAAGAACTACGAAGAACAAGTTTGAGAGCAAACTTGGCACCACGAACTTGGTACCAAAGTCTTAGATCCTCCCAAAGGTTTGGGCTCCACAAGGAGGAGCAAGGAAGAGCGGTGGGAATCAAAACAATAAAGAAACTTGGCACCTCAAGATCGGGTACTAAGGTCCAAGGTTCCCCCATGAGCCTAAGGCCCAACGAGGAATTGGAACAAAGGTAGGGCAAGGAGAACATACAACATAGCTCGAGAACTAAAACAAAATTAGACTTTGGGACCGAGAACTAAAACAAGATTAGACTTTGGGACCTAGTCCCTTGGTCCAAGGTCTTCCCAAGGACCCACAACCCAAAGTAGAAGAACAAAGGAGACAAAGAGGGCAGTGAGGGATTGGAAGACCTACTCCTTAGGTTCTAATTTTGCTCGAAAACCTATTGCCTGGGACCACACACAAACACATTGGATATAAATGAACACATGACTTCCAGCATAAGGGGATGAGGACAAGAACACCACAATGTAAAACGGGGCTGAAAATGCAGGGACTTAGTTGAATTTTACAAGTTTCTAAAGAGGTCCCAACAAAACTTACCAACAAAATGTAAAGAATCAATGCCATAGGAAGGTGAGAAAGAATGTGGCTAGTTATCATAGTCCAAAATGAGGCAACTTAAGGGGGCGTCAAGTGAGAGAGAAACCCATTCATCAAAGATTATAAAAAAGAAATTACATCATGTTTACTCGAAGTAACAATAAACATTTTATGGTGGGGAGAAACAACTAGTGCCAAGAAACTACCAAGATTTGCAAGTGGACCAATGGTCCCTATCATGCCAAATTGTCCAACAGTCACTACTAATTCTTCCATACTTTTTTGGCCTTTGTACATTTTTGTAACCAATAGACAAAAACTAAGGTGCTCCATTGGGCAAGGAAAGGATTTTGCCGAAGCTACACCATATCCACTCCAATCCAAGAAGACATTTGATGAATTTCAATATTTCCAAAATTGGAGAAATAAAGGTACTTTTGAGGCAACAATCAAAGATCATGCCCCTATAAAATACAAACCAAAGACTGCCACGCCATGACTCTACACCCTACTTTGTCGTCCCCTCAACCTACACACTTAATACTACATCAGAAACAAAAGGAATGAAGATGAGATAGAGAGCAAGCTTAGTTGCATCAATCATTTAAGAGGAATTTAGAATGTTATTAAACCCAACTCCACCACTACACTTGAAACCAATCACACACCAAAAATCATTAAATAGCAAGGCAACCTTCCCATTCCCCAAGACACACAAAATGCGAAGGGAACAAACATAAATCCCTACCACTTTCTTAAATCCCTTATATCTATATATCCGCAATATTAAATCCTTGGGGGACTTAATAAATATATAGTGACACGAACCTCTAAACAACCAAACTATGGGGGCTGCTCACTTACAATGAGAGGAACCAAATCAATTCATGCTTCCACATGATCACTAAACACTACCAAAAAGGAGAGATGATCCTCTCCTGCATTAGCAAAAGGTCAATGGTTTTATTACAGTCTTTGAAAGTTTGTCATAGCGAATTAAAATTGTTTCCTCAAATCCCTAGAAAAGGTAACTTCCTAGCTTCCAGTTCAATGTCTCCCTTTTGCAAGCCCATTAATGACCAGCACTGAATCTCATTCAATGATAAGTTTCTTGCAGCCCTCAAAGATAGCTAAGTTCAAACCTTCCAGCAAAGCCTCCATCTCCACCTCATTATTCGATTCATGGCCCAAGAATAAAGTACTCAATTTGACTAACTTTCCTAAAGAATTTCTCAAAAGGCACACAGCACCTGCCTGAATAGGATCTCCAAGGGAGGAAATTAAGCTTAAAAAACCCCTCTGGAGGGTTTTACCAAACATAACCGATTATTTTCTTCTATATACCGATTACTCGATTAACAGGGTGTATATATATAAACCTGATTAGTTTATGATGTTTTCAAGCTGGTTCAAACAAATATGAGTATAAACCTACATATAGATGTTTTGTAAAGCATGTGTGCCCTGATAGACTGGAGACAGTAACATCTCCCAAGGGATGCACAATGGACCCTCTTAGATCAGGGTAATCAAGCGCACCACAAAAATAGCAACAGGGAATTGATAGCATGGATTCATTGTGTAAATTTTACTGCATACTACAGATTTTACATGATAATCTTTCAAATCTTTATTAAAATCTATCCATAAAGGTTGAAACTTTGTGAATGAAAATTATTTTCAGAATCTTATCCACTTTTGCAGATCTAAAACATCCATACTTCAGCCATGACGACAGCTTAAAAAATGAACATTCTAGCCATCAAAGGATACGGATATACCTCATTTCATTCCTGTTTTCAATAGAATATTAGGGAGTTGTAGCCCTTGCATGCAAGAGAATTTGACACTGAACTGACACACCATTAACTTATTATGGACTGCAAATAAGTAGTTTTAGTGCTTCACAAATTCATTCAGTTTAGTGACATAATACCTCCAAAATGACTAGCAAATTCATTTTACAATTGGACTGTAACAAAATTTCTAATGTGCTGAATCTTATTTGATGTACCTTCTCATACATTTTGTTGTGTTTGGAGAGCAGATATTGAACCAATACAGATAGAATTATGGTTGTTCTTAGTGACCATAAAAATATACACTTGTTCGTTTCTACATTACCATGAACTAAGGATGAAATCTCTACAGATCGGTCCAATTTTCCTGTAATCCATAATCACAGGAATTATATTTTGATTATAACGATCCTCCTTATGTACTATCATTGAAACACACTCCTTCATTTATCCCTGGGCAACAGGTTTTGAGAGTTTCATGATTTTTCGACAGGCTTTCTCAGGTACCCGCAACTTAGAAGAATTGCTGGAAAGTGGACTTTCTGAGTCGTTGCTTTAGTAAGAAAACCAAAGTTGGAAATTAAAAAGGGTAATGGTAATTTATATGGCCCCAAACATCAAGCATCCCAACTTGGCATCTGAGACCCCTCTTTTGGGGACAAGCAATTTGTTCACTTTACCTTGTATCCTTAGCCTTTGAATACAATCTACCTTAACGGCTTAAAACAATGTAAACAATAATCAACTCAGATTCACACTATCGCTCCAAATCCCTGGTAATGCATAAAAATCCACATCTGGGCGTTGAAATAAAATTAGCTTTAGCAGGGTACTCCTTGAGTTTTAAATGATTGTACATAATTTTTAACAGAAAAATCTTGACTTCAAGAATTATGAACAGCTCCAAATCCCTGGTGATGCATAAAAATCCACATTGATGCGCTGAAATAAAATTAGCTTTAGCATAGTGCTCCTTGATTTTAAAATCATTGTACACAATTTTTAACAGAAATTTCTTCACTTCAAAAATTATGAACTACAGAGGGATAAAATCTCTGTAATGAAATCATAAAATTTGAGGAAAAACTCAGAATAAAAAAAAAACTTTATAACTAATTTCACAATCTCCGGGATGTGACAACTGACAAGTCTACCAAACAACAAATGCGCGTTGCCTCTGTTGGTGCACAAATAACAGCTTTCACAGCCTTGGAGAGGGCCGAAAATTCAGTTTGTAAACTACCACGGAAAAAATATAAATATAAATATAACAGAGCCGGATTGTGACCTATTTGGTATTACAGCAAACAAGGTTCAGAATTGCCAATATAAGCCACAAGTCCAGAACGGAATTCCAAAAGAAGAATTAGAGAAAACTTAACCGACAGAACATTGGCACTTGCACTTGCCCCATTCGTGCCATTTTTCTAGTCCAAACAGCAAAAGAAGAACAAATGGTCGGGGTTTGAAATAAGTGCGTGCACAGCCAATGAAGAAATGATAAAAGTAGTCAGATAGGATAAAACTCCAAATGTTAAAACGTTGTGACCTTCCTCGGGGAGTACAAAGTTCATGTCCCAGGGGGCGTCATAGGCTACTCATTTAATTAGGTAAAATATAAGACGTAACAGGCAAGGCTGCGTTTAACTTGAGAGGGAAGAGCAAAACAACCCTGTGCCATAACCATAAACTCAACTTTACCCCACAAGCAAAATTTACCAGAAAATAATCATGTCAGCAACAATACTTACAATAACGTAACCCTCCGAAGTGACATTTCAGCGCAAGTTTACACGAAATGCAGAATTTAACAAAGAGAATAAACATATGTACTTAGTAAGGCATTGTTTTTGTGGATAGTAAGATAGAAAATGACCTGCTGCTGCTGTTGTTGGAGGCATACTGTTCAGGCAGAGGTGAAGGTGGGCGTGATTCGATACTGAGATCTGTTGAGACACGTGTAGGGCTTGGCTGGCGCTCGTCTGTCCTCCATGGCCCCGAGATCTGAATTACATAAACCACTGTTAGCAAGCCTCTTCCCCTCTCTTCCTAACATTACGGTTTTCCTTCTTTTGACTTTTTAGAGAGCAGAGGGAGGGGAAGGAGGGAGCGGGGTTGAACTACCTACTTAATGTAATGACTTGCCGTTTACTTACCTTCCCCGTTTTCCCAGTTTACGATATTTTCATACTTCTCCCCTCCCTTCCGCACGTGCTGTTTCCTGTTTGCTGTTTGATGGTTTTTTTCAATTCCCCTCTTCAAAACTGATTTTACAAATCATTTCAGAAAGATTCGTCAAAATTGTATCATTCTCTAAATTTCCTCAAATTTGAGGGGGGATTAATTTTCCCCAAGTGCCACGCGCCCCCTGCTTAATCTGTCCTTTTAATCTTGACAAAATGCTTAGTATTACAAAACACACATTTATTATTATCTGAATTCTTTTCATGAGTAGTACTTATTATTATACATCTGTAAAGCAAAAGTGCATATTTTGTATTTTATTCATTTTAGTCATGTTGATATAGGTAGCATTCGATTAGGATTATTTATGTATAAAAGTTGACATTACTTGTAAATTATCATTATGTTTTGTTCATTTTTATTCTTATTTATTTGTATATTTTATTTTATTTTATTTTGGATAGGATTGTTAATATAATTTTATGAGAAAAATAATAGCAATGGTGTGGTCATGTTTGTATAATTTTAAATAATTTCTTATTAATTCTTAATTGATTCAATTTTAAAATATGATTATTTTTCTTTCAAATGCATGTTTAATTATTCAAAATGAAGGTCTATGTGGTCATATTTAACATGTTATAACTTATTGTCAAAAGGCATCATTGGGAGAAAAGAAAGATCATAACTTGCATTAACATTTTAAAGGCTACATTATGCACTATTCATCTTTTTTGTCATTACAAAAATCAAAAGCATAGAGATTGGCTAAGGGATAAGGAAGTATCAAACTTTAGCCCTTGTATATTTTGCCCACAAAAATGTTCCTCGACACCACGCTATTCCAAATCAGCTAGCAAGTGAAGGAAAATAACTTCCTCAGGTATACAAACACATGGGATGAGATCACAAAAAAGGATGTCATTGCAAAAATTGTATAAGATTGAACTAGCAATCTTGTCTAGAAACTCATAACCACAAAGTTAGTTTGATATGGTTGTCCACATGCATTTCCAATGTCAGTCGAGTTTCATAGTATGTGTCTATCAACATATCAGTTGGCTCATTACAATGAAATAGATATGACATTTCTCTTCTCTTCTCTCGTGGATTTTGATATTTCATGTATGAGTGACTTAGTTATTTATGTTGATTTAGGTATATTTATATTAATTGAAGCATCATATGTTATATCTAAATTAATATTCAACAAGGAAATTAAAAGAAATTTATTTCTTAAGTTTTACTTTCTCCTTTGCATTTGGGGATCTTGACATATCCTACACCTAATATGGTTTGACCTTATGCTTTGTTCCTCTATTTCTACTCACATCATATCTTATATTAATGATTATTTTTGTCTTCCATTCAAATTTGAGGTAACCAAGTATCCTCATTGCCTATATTTATTTCTCGCTTAAGGTTTGTTTTTACCCCTAATGGTTCTTACCATGTTCTAGGGTTTGGAACTTGTCCCTATTACTAGCTTTTAGATATAATTTAATTATTATTTATTAATTATTTTCAAATCTAAAACTCATTGACCTATCCATCCCCTATTATTATAATTGTACTTGATTCTTTAATTCTTGAATTATGGATTCTCACCAACCCTTTTCTTTAACGCATATTCATAATTGCACCAAAGATTTTGATGTTATGTTGTAATTTATTACAATTGATCCTTCAATCCTTGATGTCCTTGTCTCATTTTATCATGGGGTTGGTAGTAAATATTCCATTGTGATACTCTTTCATTACACATGTGAGCTTTTATTTTTCATGGAACTTGTGGTTGATCCATTTTATCCTTGGTGCCTTTACTTCACACATTCATAAGCTTAATATTGATTACACTTCTCATACGGATAATATTTGTGATGATGATTCTCCTCTACCTAGTGACATACTTAGTGTTAATGATCCTTTCATTACCAATTATAGTATTTTTTCATTAGCCACTTTCCCTTCATTTCATTACATGTATAATAAGGAAAACTTGGATGGTTACATTTTGATATGCATTCTCTCTGTCAATCTTCATATGATGTTACTTTTATTGATGATGTTCTTACCTTTGAATCAGCTCAAGTGGCTACCTTGACTTATATGGATGTTCCCAAAACTCATAATTGTATCATTCAAATTCATAATGCATGTATTCTCAATAAATTCATGCTCAGTAAATGTACTGAAAATGAAGATTCATAGTGTTGCCACAATAATGGATCACACTTCTAGGACATCTTATTTTTACCTTAAATCACATATTTTTAGAAGATTTAATGATTTAATCCTTTAGGGATTCCATCTAAAGGGTTTTAATTGAAGAGGATTAGATCAAACCCCCTTAGATAGAACCCCTCTACTCTTAAATCAAACCCTCAAAGGAGTCTCCTTTGCACCTATCAAAATGTTGACAAAAAATCACTTTTACTTCACCTTTTGAGGGATCAAATGAAGTCATCTAGGAGTTCCATTTTGTAAGTATCAATTTCTAGTTTCCAAATTATTATACATTGGAGGCATGGCATAGAGTTGTATATTCTTTTGCAAGTTTGAGAAAGGTTATGCTACCATAATATTGGCAGATGAAGGGGAGAAGTTTTATTTATTGATGTACTCACATATTTGAGAAAAATATAGAACTATGATCTCTTTGGTGATGGTGTTCTTTCCCAAAAAGGGTTTCCCCACATATATCTAGTGTTGCATCATGTTGCATTATTTTATTGCTACTGAAGTGTTATTTCTATTTCATGAATTATCAACGTATTCTTAATTAGATTTTATCACTTTGGTTAATATGTTCATTATGATGTTTACCCAATTTCTTGGCATTTGATGTCAAAGCATTGTTGTCTTGATTGGAAGAGAATGATGCCTTTATTTATATGTTGTGGGGTTTTGTTTGTTTTAGCAAGAGCATTTGGTGATTTATTGGAACTTAGATCTATGTGATAGAGATCATGGTAATCACATGTCGAATGGATATTAAGAATTTTAATGGCTCTATCTTCATATTTTAGAACCAAAAAGTGGAGGATCTCTTAGAGGAGAGAGATCAATGGAGAGTAGTAAAATTGAAAAACAAGCCTACATATATATTGGATAAAGACTAGGATAAGCTCAATAAGAAATTTTTTGGCACCATTATATTGTGTTTCTCAAATTCTATTATTTTGAATATTTTTGAAGAAAATATCACATTTAATTTATGGATAAGAATAGAATAAATTTATCAAATTAAGAGTATTGTTAATAAGTTGCATTTGAAAAGAAAGATTTGATTATTAAAAATAAAGAATGGGGGCCTGATTGTAAAGCATTTAAAATGCTTTTAATATGATTGTGAGTCAACTAGATTCATCATATGAAAAATCAAACAAATAGGATAAATGTATTGTTCTGCTTTACTCTTTACCTAAATCATGGGAAAATCTAACTATGGCAATTAGTCATGATGCTAAATACCTAAGATGGATGTTCTTGTTACTACTTTGTTAAGTGAAGAAATAAGAAGAAAATCCATTGATGAAGGTTTCAAGGATCCATTGCATGTTTAAGTTAAGTATTAGGGAAAAAACTATGCAAATAAGGGGGATCAAAAAGATTAAAATATAAGGGTAGATCTAAAACCATTGGCAAGAGCAAAGTGAAATGTAGGAACTATAATAAAAAGGGGTCCTTGAAGGTTTATAGGAATAAGAGGAAAAAATTGTTCACTTGTCTACTAAGTGTCCTTAAATGATGTTTTTAATGGTTATTCCTTTTTATGCATGCTAACATTGCTAGTGATAGATCATGGCTAATTGATTCAGGTGCCTCGTATCAAATGATTCCTCATAAAGAGTGGTTCTCAAAGTATGAATTGTATGATGGTGGTAAGTTGTTTCTTAACAATAAAAAATTTCACAAGATTATTGGTCAAGGAAAGGTAAAGCTGTTATTCAATGATGCAAGAGTGAAATCTCTTTCTAATGTGTTATACATTCTAGGGTTTGCTAGAAAATTGGTTTTTGTATCTAAGATGAAGGATGTTACTGTGCATGTCACTTTTGATAAAAATGGTTGCAAGCTAGCTAAAGGTAACTTGGGTTTGGCTAAGGGTACAATGGTGTGGAACCTTGTTTAAGCTCAAAGCATCTACTTTTTGTAACTTTGTTAATGTAACTAATTTTTTATTCATGCATGTTGTGGAACCACGGGTTGGGATACATTGGTAAAAAGGGGTTAAAATTTTGATTAATGAGGATATGGTTGATGTTTTGTCAAGTTATTTTATAAATTTTAACTTCTATATGTGGTGTGTATTTGGTAAACAAAGTATAGTGAAGTTTAATTCAGGTAGTACTAGACCAAAGAGGAATTTTAAGTTATTTGTAATAATGTGTATGGTCCTATGGATACTCCTTTGATTGGTAGATATCAATATTATGTATCATTTTTAATGAATATTCTTGGTAAGATTTACTTTGTAAAGCATGAGTCTAGTTATTTTAATATTTTATCGATTTTAAGCTTCTTGTACATAATGGATGGATCAAAAGATGAAAGTATTGATGTCAAGTAATGGAGGTGAATATTTCTCTAGGGATTTTGATTTTTTTGTAGACATGGAGGTGATATGAGATAGAAGACTACTCCATTTATGCCACAACAAAATAGAGTTGCAAAATGGATGAATAAAACATTAATTAACATATCTAGAAGCATGTTGGGTAGTGCTAAACTTGATCAGTGCTTTTTCACTAGGGCTACAAGTATTACTTATTACTTGTTAAGCAGACCCCTAACTTCTACTCTAATTGAGAAGACACCTTATGAGATGTGGATAGATGAAAAACCATATATATCACATATTGGAGCTTTTGATTGAGCCTTATGTTCATCTACCTAAAGGAAAATGGTATAAGTTAGATTTAAAAAGTGCTTTTCATTATTTAAGGTGAGAATGTTAAAGGTTATAAGCTTAGACTTCGCTTAACACAAACTAAAGCTTATCATTTTCTTTGAATTTGTTTTAAACAACCATTTGCATATTGGATTCCTTCCCTCTATTTTTTCAAGGAATGTAGAGTTAATTCTAATGTTAAACAACCAAATAAAAAAAAAAGTGCAATTTGAGATAAAAGATGAAAAGAAGGAAGATGCACATGTGGAAGAAAAAGTTGAAAAAGAGGATGGAGAGGTAAAAGAATATTTAGAGGTTAATTCAAAAGAAGAAGAAGAAGAGTTGATTACTCCACCCTTAAGGAGGTTCACAAGGTAATGAAAACTAGTTAAAAGGTATAGCCCACCAAGTTTCTATTGTGTATTGGTTTTATCTTATTTATTGACGAACCTAGATATACAAAGGAAGATATTTCCCTAGAAGAGTTAAAATCTTGGAGGGATGACACAAAGGAGGAGATGATGGCTTTAGATAAATGCAAGACTTGAGATCTCATAGAACTAGCAAAGCGAAGGAATTCCATTTAATGCAAATGGTTGTTTAAAATAAATTAAAATCAAATGGTAAGTTGGAAAGACACAATCTAGCTTGGTAGCAAAAGGTTATTTTTAGGTCTAGGGAATAGATCTTGGTGAAATCTTCTCTCCTATTGCTAAATTGGATTCTATTATATTCCCACTTTCTATTGTTGTTGCTTGTGATTTAGAAGTAGAGAAAATGGATGTTGTTCATTGAAAACAATAAGAAAATGATTAAGGAACTTAAATATCAAATTTTAAGTATATTGATATGAAGGATTCAAGGGTTGAAAATTATATAAAAATCAACAAGGATGGGGTACATAAATCTCTGCCTTACTTGTAGAGATTTAGCATGTAGGACTATAAGCCAATGAGTGTTCCTTTACTTGTTGGTACTAGCATTTATTTGGAATGATTTCTTGAATTTGATAATGGTTTCAAATATATGTATAAGTTTGTTTCTCTACTGTTGTAGGAAGCTTGGTGTATGTTATGGTTTGCACTAAACTAGATATTACTCGAGTAATGAGAGTCCTTAATAGGTTTATTTATAATCTTGTAAGGAATATTTTACCTATGTGAAGAGGGTGTTTAAATATTTTTATGTGGCTTCTAATTATTACATTTTCATCCTTAAACTAAGTACTTGGGCAAGTTATTGAATATGTAGGGCTTTATTTATGCAAATTAGACTAGTAATTTGGATAGTAAAAGGTAAACAAGTGATTATGTTTAATTTGTTTAGAGGTGTTGTTATCTAGTTGAGTAAGAGACATCCCAAAATTTATCTTTCTAGTACATAAGAATGATACATGGTTGTGAAACATGCTTGTAAGGAAGCATTCTAGTTACAAATATTGTGTTTAGGTATTGGATTTGAAAGTAGGATATAGCAAGGATCAATTGCGACAGTTTGAGTGTTATTTGTTTAGTCATGAATCTAGTGTAACATGATCATATTGAGCATATTGACATATTATGTACCAATTTTTCACAATATGTTTAAGGATTAGAGGGTTCAAATGGAAAAAAAAAGTTGTTACTTTATAGAACATTATAAATTTAATTATTGAGCTAGTGAGCACAAATAATTTTTGCTGGTATAGGGAGGTTATTGAATTTTCCCTCTCTAACACTTAAAAATATTTTATGTTCCTTTATTATTTATTTTAAATATAAATATCAAATGGAAGAATGTTAGGATTAGCTATGCTATTTATCTAGCAAATCATATGGTATGTTATAACTTAATTGTTTGTAGATGGTAAATAAAGTATATATCTCCAAGAATCAAAGGCAAAATGGGAAGGAAAATAGGACACTAATGTGAGGATGAGGACACATGAAATTAATTTATTATTCTCTAGTGACTTGGAAACATTATTGCAAATGGGAATTGAATTAAGGTTTATATTGAAAATATAAAAAAATGCATGTTACAAAGCATCTTCCATTATTAGTTGGCATGTGGGTGTAATTGGTTTCATTATGGATTTCTTGGGACTTAGCTAGGTGGAGTGAAGAAGGTCAAATATTATTAGGCACAGGTTGCATTTTATTCCTATACAGTTCATTCATGAATATGAGGTGTTGGATTTTTGCATGTGGACTTGAGCACCTAGTTAGGGCCCATGGTTTTCACCACTTGTCTTGGTAAACCATTAGTGGTTTCTATTTTATAAATTCCTATATACTAGAGTCACATGATAAATTTTTTATATTATTTTTTAGGTTGGAGGAAGGTTATGCTGCTAAAATATTACTAGATTTAAGTTGGAAAGTTTGTTGTATTGATTTGCTCATGTCTATGAGATATACATACATGTGTTCTCTTTGGTAGTGGGGTTTTTCTCAAAAGGTTTCCCCATGTATATCTAGAATTATCTTGTGTTGAATTATTTTATTTCAACTCTTATTATTTCTATTTGATTATCTAACGTTGTGTTCTTAATTGGATCTGATCGATTTGGTTAATGTTTTCATTGCGTTGTTTACCAAAATTATCAACACCTTTTGCATTATTTCCATAAAGTATTACACCGCATGATTTTAAATATTGTGAAAGGATTATTATTGCCTAATTGGTTAAGAAATCATGCAACTTAGTGATGATATTATAAAATAAATTGATGAATTATACACATCTCTTATTTATATTATATATTTTTTATTGAATAGTTTTTCTCCCTATTCCTTTACCTATTTTTTTAAGGTTACTTTTGGATTACAATAGGAGTATATTAGATTTTATATTTTGTATGAGATTGAATGATGAATATTTCATTATTTTTAAAATATTGATGGATTTTCCTTTTAAAAAAAGAAGCCAAAGCATGCCTTCAATAAACAAGTAAAAGCTCACTTTTCTGAGAAACCAAAACTTCTAAATAGAAATAAATTCACACACCTTTAAGTTAACCAAGAATTCCTCTATGATTTTCTTGACCCTAGGAGGGTGATTTCCTCACTTTCAAGAGGACCAAATCATTCCTTGAGTTTGTGTGTTAAAATGTTTATTGACAAGGCATCAATGAATATATGTTATGAGGGTTGTTCCATCTAATTTTTACCATTCTTTGAAATTTATATATAATGGCAAGATTTATATGATTGATGTTAATGATGATCCATTTATGTTTTTTTAATTCTTTGAGTATTAAAGTACTATAATTCCTTATAACCAAGTGACAGACTATCTAATCCACATATAGAGGACCCATCTTCATCAAATCTATATTTTAATCATGAAGATGGTTAGGGTACGCTTAACATCACACCTATACATACTAGGGAGTGAAAATATATAGGGATATGTGTAGTGGGCAGGTAGATGACATCAAGTGTAAGAGCTCTAATACCGTGCAAGAGTCACACAACAAATTCAAGAAACCAATATCACCTGTAAAACTAGAAAAAACCTTCCACAAAAGAGTAGCAAGGAATGAATGTTCAACTATAGGATGCAAGAATGGTATACTAATGCGTAATTTATAAGATAAGCCTTGCTTATATAGGGAAGGTGAAGAAATGGGATAACATAGGATTATTACAGGTGTCATTAAAATATGACATGACACATAAAAATTAAATAGCCTAAACTTGTCCTAAATAATCTTAATCGAGTGTGAATAGGACTTGGATAGGAACTAGTTAGATAATATACCTTGTTCACACCAACATACCCCCTTAAGTGTAACTTAGGAATGAATAAACAAATGCATGAACTCAAATATGGGTCCTAACAACAAGGAAATGTTAGGTACCCTTGTACAAAAGATCTCTCACAAATAAAGTAAAGGATAAAAACACATTGAAAAAACCTTCTCCAAAAGAGAGAAACACATGAAACAAACATGTATAAGTGATAGAGGAAGGACTTGATATGACCCTTGAGGACTTCACCCATCATAAATATAAAATAAATAATCCCATGTAAGAGAGAAATATTTAGACTATAGATCCTCCTACAATGAAGTAGCTCTTATGCCAATGGTGAATGCACAAAGATGAATGTTAAAAAGAGTCCAAAATTAGAAAACAACATTTCTCCCTTTGGAAAGAAACAAATCCAATGGTGTATGTAAAAAAAATCCAACTCCAAGAAGATAAATGAGGGAAGAAGTCTCATGATAGGTGCTTTTAAAAACTACTCAACTATCCATATGTAAAAATCAAAGGACGTCAAAATGTAATGAGTTGTAAATAATCCAAAAACCTATGAAGACTCATGAAGAATATGATGTGATAATACTTGTATTATAATATTCATTAAAGAGGAAAGGGATTTCATTAACCATGTCCTCTAAATTATCAAGATGAGACACACAAAATAAATATGTAATGCTTGCCAAGTAGTCATCTCATATAGTTGAATTTGTAAGACAAGAATTATCCTATTGAATTGAATTGCTAGAAGATGAAACAACATTAAAATTTAAAGAAGTGGGAATGAGGGGAGTCTCAATCAAAGATACTACACTAGGAATCAATGAAGGTGAAGGATCGACTATTTCTATAAGAGTAGAAGGGAAATTGGAAGAAACCTTATCATCATTATGAATATAAACATTCAAATATTTTAAAGAGATAAACCCCTTATTATTATTAGTCATATGGTATATTGTCTAAATAATCAAGAGGTACAAGATAGTCTAAAACAAGAACATTTGGGAATGGTCCAATATCAAGATCTACATAAATTTAACGTTTGAAACCCTAAACTATCTCAAGAAAAATAAGTAGGAATTTATTTTCCATAAATATTAAAATAAAATGAAACATCTTCAACTTATACAAATGACATATTACATCTCACATGTACAAGTTTCTAATCCAGAATATTAACTACCAAAAATAAGGTACATCATCACATGAAGTACTATCTAGTCAAGCATTATAGAGTATGAGATATAATTTATGCAAGAATATGACTTGGGCTCTCAAACCCGTCTAGTCATAACAATAAAAGTAAATATATAAAAGAATCATAATCACTAGAGTCTCCTACTACCGCTAACCCAATGATAATTTATAAACTAAGAGATAAGAACATGGCTCAAGCACTTTCCACCCAACTACAAAGCTTACACTCCCTCAAAATTCTTCCTAACATGAAGAATTCCCGACTTTGCACGAGAAGCCTAGCAACCTAGAAAGGACTGGCAGGATGGAAACTGATATATCTACATGCATTTCACATGATGAACATGATATTCCCTACTATTAGGATATGGTATAGAGAATAAAGTAGCATCCATCTATTTTAATGGTACACATATCTTTGGCCAAAGCAATTAAACCGTAAATTATAGGTAGATCTGGAAAATAAAATCTACTCCCCTCTATTAGTCCATATTCAACACCCATCCCAGAAGGTAAAGCCAAATCGCATATATAAGAAAACTAATTTCCTCATAAAAACAATATAGCATGCATATATCCAATGATCATAAAAATAAATAACCCTTTTATTTTCATGCAAAATGATTATACGAAGGTATTTTGTTATTTCATTCCTTTCATGCATAATGATGATTAAATGTATAATTGACATGCAATTTGATTATTGACATGTAACCTGATTATTGACATGCAATTTAATTTCTAAATAATGATATTTTTGCAATATTTAATGTATATGCAATGCTAACTAGTTTGTTTGATGTCATATAAGTTAAATCCATAAGAACCCAGTTCATAACTTATGATGCATAATAAATAGTATTGTTTAAATTTGTTGAGTTTATGGAATAGCACAACAGTTTTGTAACAAAAACAAAGAATTCATATATGGTTATAGTCATGATTTTTTCATTAATTCAAGTGTAATAAACTCATATTGTATATATATATATATATTAAATCAATATACATAACTACTATTTATATATTATACGTAATAATCAACGCACAAGTTCTTATAAAAACAATGAATATTTCTAAAAACATGGTCAATTCTATGGCGTTGAAGCGGTAGAAGTGAATCGGTGCGATGGTATTTACACATATATATATGGAAATCAAATGTCTTAATCAATTTTGGATGCAGGTCCATGCATAATAGAGGTAAAAAAATATATATTGAATTGACATAAAAAGTTACAGGCAAATTGATGCCATATATTAAGGCATTAAGGTCAAAACAAAAGTTTTGTTATGTATGCACAGGTAGATCAATACATAAATTGGTTGATACAAAGAACTAAATACATGCTATGATACAAACAATAATCTCCTTCAAACCCACGATATAATAACAATATCATTCATCATTTAAACTTGCAGATTTGGTTCTATTTAAGCCTTTACCATGCATTCATAATCCATGTTACAAATAACAATAACAGGGTAATACTCGGTCTCCTATTTTGTGTGCCAACTCCTCAACTTTGCTCAAATACTACAATGTCAATCCTCCTCAATCATTACTACTAATGTTATCCCCATAGTGGTCCCTCTCCTCTCTCTTTTATCATAGTTTTCATATTTCCATGCAAGTGTTCAACTCCAATTGGAGTATCTCTTTATTTTTAGAACCGAACTTTCTCCTCATGCTAGGATCACATGATTTATCATGCATGTCGTTTCAATTTAAAACTTATTGTATTTAATTTTGTTTTCTTTTTAATAGTAATTTATGCAGATCATTTGAATTTAAAACTTTTTTTATTTAATTTTTTATTTTTAATAGTAAGTTATTTATATATTCATATATATAAATAATGATATCATTATTATATAAATAAATATATAATATATAAATTATAAGATTTATCATTATCAAACACTCGAATTTTTTTTTCCAATTAAATTGATTTCCACAAACAAAACAACCATAAGACATGGTCATTATTTAAATCATAATGCATAATAGGTAATGACATATTCGTGATAAAAATATGCATAATGTAATCATTCATAATATAGGATGAATGCAACTACATGAGTGTGTGTGTGTAGGATTTCCGTCATGCTGACTATTGTTGGGTAGCTAGGTCATCTCTACCTCAACCATGTTCTCACCTTCAACCTTTTCCTACACTCATTTGCACTCAATAACTTGTCAATGGGTTAGCTCATGAAACCATAATCAATAATCAAATTATTTGCATCATAATAATTCATCATTATTTTAATCACAATAGCATGCATTTTAAAGATAACATCTAATTTATCATCCACAAAAACTCATTAATCTATGCTCTGAACACATATTGTCCAATGGTCCCATCCAATTCCATTTGTTATCAAATAAATTTAGGCAAGCAAAATCAAGATGTGTTGTGGGAGGTAGGGCAGGCATCCTTCCAAGTAGGTGGAGGGAGGTGGCTAGTATGCCACGGTGGACGCAGTTAAAGGAACCACGGAGGCTGGTGAACATGGGGTAGTACAGATGGAATCCATGGGCTCAGACGCAAGGTAATAATACGGGTCTGACATACCCCAAGCTGGTGGCAACTCTCCATTATGATGATCTTTCATGTATTTCGAGCCCGTCGCTCAGGATTGACATCTCACCTAGAGCAAAAAGTATAATTTGCAAGGTGGCAGTGTTATCGGAATAGGTACATTAGTTTATGGTAAGCTTGTATAAGCATTGGTCTTGCATTGATAAGTTTTCGCACTGCCTTTTCTCGGTCTATCCCCGCCAACAAGTGTTGTGGATAGAAGGTGTGGAATGGAGAAATGCACCATTATTGTGGTGGAAGTATCGGTTACAGGTTTAGCTCATTTTGGGGCGGACACACCAATTTCTTTAGGCAATTCGGAAGGGAAAAGCTCATTTAGAAAGATCACGAACCAACGCTTGAAGAGGATTTTGTTGAAATATGATCCTCTGGTGATTGTGGCGATAAAGATGGTGTTGGGTTTGGGTCATGTGGAAGATAAGGAGTATGGGAGAGATAATCTCCACATCTCATCCTGGTTCCTTGTGTCCCTTCTAGACAATCTAGTTCTAAAGGCCAAAGACAAGCAGCTGGTTGTGAAGCTCTTCAAGAACGAATTGACGGAAGGCATAAACGAGGTGCTACGAGTGGCAATAATGGGTAGAGGTTGCCCTCGACCATGTGATATGGAGAAGGTTCGGGACGAGGACACCATCATAATTTATCCATTCCTTTTGGATATGCAGGGGATGGGCTTGGTGCGGAATAGAGCCATAGCGGCAGTGGCCATTATCTTTCTAAAGAAATATTTTGGGATGATGTAGGTGGATCACGAGGAATTGCAAGAGGAATTTGATGATTTTTTTATTTTAAACAAGTTTATGTAAGTCGGGGGTTTCAATTCCCATAATAGGATTTTTGGGTTGGGTAGGACTTGAATGCAGTAGCTTACTTTTGCCATTATAGTGGCTTGTTCATTTTTCAGTAGTTTTTTGGTGCCGAGTCCTGGTGTTTTAGTGCTCAATCAAACTCTAGTTCAGTTTTGTGGGCAATGGAGGGACAGAGTGTGATGTCATGTCAAACTTTAGCTATGAGATACTATGAATTATAAACTGTTATTTTCTTTTAATATAAACTCTCAACTCTTATGGATCAAAAAAATAAAATCAAGATGTGTCATCCTTCCCCATTAGGAAGAGACATCATCCTGATATCTTATTAGACACACACTAAAACAAATAATAGTATCACACTGATGCAACAACAAAAAGTATCTCAAAACTAAGCACTCAAATGAGGAAAAGAGCGGTTTATATCCTCTACATTCTCCCATGTAGCACTATCCATAAAATATTGGTCCCACTAGACCTTATAATGTGTTATATCTCTATCGTGCAACTTAAGCTTGCACCTATGAAGAATTTGAGTGGGATCCACCACCACCACTCCTTGATCATGTACCTATAAATCATGCCAATTAAGTATATGGGTGGTGTCAGAATGATATGGCTTAAGCATAGACACATGAAACACATTATGGATTCGAGAAAAAGTAGATGGTAGAGTAAGTTTGTAAGTAATTAGGTTGATCACTTCCAATACATCAAAAGACCCACAAATCTTAATGTTATTTTGGAATATTTACCAAATGATATGGAAACCTTATGAGGTTTAACCCTCAAGAATGCCTTGTCTCCAACTAAAAAATACCTAAAAGTCCTATTCTTATATACATAACTCTTCTTCTTATATGTTGCTTCCTTTAATCGCCCCTTGATCAATTTCATTTGTTCATCCATCTCTCTAAGAATATTTGAACCAATTATAATTTTGTCTTCCACCTTATCCCAAATAATAGGTGTACAACACTTTCACCCATAAAGAGATTCAAATGGTGTCATCCCTAAATATGTATGGTAGGAGTTATTATAAGCAAACTCCACCAATGGAAGATACTCTTCCCACTTGTATTGTTGATCCATATAATACATTCTAAGTAGGTATTCAACTACCTGATTCATTCTCTTTGTTTATCTATTTTTTTTGTGGGTGGTATACTAAATTGAAATTTAATCTTGTTCCCAAAGTTGCATTCAATGTTTCTTTAAATCTAGATGTCATGTGAGAATCCTAATATGATTGTTAGAAGCATAGGAAAACTGAGAAGGTGGGGGGTGAATTAGTTGTACATTAAAACACTCAATCCCTCATTAATGTTAAAACCCTTATCAAAATTTAAACCCTCATTAAGCATTAGTAGAATGTAAACATGTGAAACAATAATACAAACACAACCATACACAAATAACACTAGATTTACGTGGAAAACCCTAAGTAGGGAAAAACCACAGTGAGGATTAGCTCGCATATATATGAATAGAAATATTGAATAAAATTAGGCTCATTATCAAGGGATCACTGCCCAAAGGACTCATTCTGGAAGAAAGAAGATAGAGGAAAAATGTTACAGAGAGATTCACTATCTCAGAGCAATAGGAAAGATCCACTAGTGCAAATCTATTCCATTTACAACCTTTGGCTCACTACCTTCAACAACTTCAAGCACACTGAAAATGTAGACACCTTCTGCTGACTACATCTGGAGTCATAGGCATTAAGATAGCACTCATATCACCACACTTTATCATATTTGCACCACACACTTGCCACACTACTCAACACAACCTTCACCTTGCATTTATACCATTTGTGGCCTCAAACAACTCCTTAAGGTTAGCCTTAATGAAACATATGCACCTAAAACATGTAACACCAAAATAGGTCAGCACCAAACACATCCACGATGGAAAGAAGTGAAGGAAAACCATGACATGGGTTAACTAGGACCCAGATTTATACCAATGCACATCACCATGCTTCCATGAACAAACAACCTCCACAATTAGTTTTAGCACGTCAAGTCAACCAAACTCGCACTAACACTAAGAAGCAACCACATACACACCTCTCCAGGTCCAAAAATAACATGTGGACCACACAATAACACCACATGACAACTAGGAATATTCCAACATGAACATAATACACTACAACACTATTGCAACCACCTGAAACAAAGATTACTTTCATCCTGCATTAGGATGCACTACCATTAAACTCTAACATAACAACTAAACTTGCAGAGCAACTCAACACCAGAAACTCCAAGGGATGAGAAATATAGACAATATAAGCATTTTCCCAAATCTACAAGATAGGAAATAACAACTTAGAGCAATTTCATTTCTCCCAAACAACATTCTACATAGGGAAACACACTATCAAACACATCTTCCACCGCCGCATGATCCAGAACCTAAAACTCTAGATATAACACCTCTAATCATCACACCCAAACCACACAAGAATATATTCAACCATGAAGAAATGTGGAGCACAACATTGAACACACCTCTGTCACCATGCACACTCTTCTATTCAAATTTTCTCAAAAGCACTTGGAAACCAAGTGAACCAGATGCATCAACAACACCACAAACATCTCTTCAACACACCCATAACATCTACAACACCATAACTTTTTCTCATGCAACACTCTCCAACAACTCTAACAATATAGATACACTAGGGGTTGACAACACCACTCAATCCTGTCAACAATCTTATACTATTGATATTAGTGACCAACTGTTGACATCAATAACAACACTTTCAACATACTTGCAACAATCTCCCCCTTTGTCATCGATGGCAACACCATCTCTAAAAAACCATCAACAACAAAAGCAACTCTACATCAAGCAACACTCCCCCTTACTGGGGTACACTTCACTCTCTCCCTTTACCTCTATTTTTCAAACACCATTCTCTTCCCCTTACTTGAGTAGTTTCAAATATCACTCTCTCTTTGCTTTTCAAATTTCACTCTCCCCCTTTGACATTAATGGAAAAATTAAACATCTTTCCCTTTGACAACCCTTGCACACTTCTCTGTAGTCAACACTAACAAGCAACTGCTCTTTCTCCAATACTCTTCTCCATACAATTTTCACTACTACACACATTGCAGTGCTTTTATATTTTAGTTATCTCCCCTTTAGGGGCATAAGATATGCTCCCCTTGACTGCACCAACTAAAAAACACACCACTACCTGCTCCCCCTAAGAGGTAGCCTTCACCAGTCGAGGATAAAAATAATGTATCTTGAATTGCTCCCCTAGACAGATACACCACTTATGCATCTAATTGAAAGAAGGAGGGGCAATAACCCCTAACTTATGCTAGAGATACTCAAATGTATCTTTAGAAAGAGCCTTGATAAAAATATAGACAACTTGATCCTTTGTAGGCATATACTCCAGCTTCACCTCAATTTCAACAAATTTCTCTCTTAGAAAGTGATACCAGATAAAAATATATACAACTTGATCCTTTGTAGGCACATACTCCAGCTTCACCTCAATTTCAACAAATTTTTCTGTTAGAAAGTGATACCAGATAGAGATATATTTTGTTCTTGAATGCATTGTTGAATTCTTTGAAATATTGATAGCACTTGTATTATCACACAAGATAGAAATACGTTCATCAAATGATACTATGATATCCTTCAATGTCTACTTCATCCAAAACACGTGTACAACATGATGTTGCTACAATATATTCTACCCCTACAATAGATACTGATACTGATTCATATTGCTTACTCAACCAAGAACCCAATATGCTTCCAATAAAGAAAGCACCTCCACTTTTAATTCTTTTATCATCTGTATAACCTTCTCAATCTACATATGTATATGTACTCAAAGAGAAATCAGTATCCATAAGATACCATAAACCAAAGTTTGGAGTGCCCTTCAAGTGTCTAAATATCCTCTTTAGTACTGCCACATGTGATTCTTCGGGATCTTCTTGAAATCTTGCCATAAGACATACTACATGCATGATATTCGGTCTAGTAGCAGTGATTGGTATGTACTTGCTTTGATCAACCTTAAGAGATTCATCATTTTTTATCAACTTACAACCAACAACCATGGAGTACATATTGGCTTAGAATCCTCCATTCCAAACGTCTTCAATATTTCCTTGACATACTTTGATTGTGAAATGAAAATACCTTTTTTTTATTGACTGGTTTGTAATCCAAGGAAGGAATTCATCTCCCCACACATTGACATCTCAAACTCATTTTGCATCTCATATGCAAACCTCTCGCACATACCTTCATTTCCTCCAAAGATAATGTCATCAACATACACTACCACAATCAAGATTTGTTCTCCCTCAACCTTGAAGTAAAGGTTGCTATTTGCAGTACCCCTTTTGAATCCCTACTGTAATAAGTACCTATTCAACCTTACATATCAAGCTCTAGGAGCTTGTTTGAGTCTATATAATGCCTTTTCAATCTGCAAACCATATCAACATTTTTTGATAACTAAAAACCTTATGTTTGTTCAATGTAAATCTTTTCTTCTAACTCACCATTCAAGAATGAAAACTTCACATCCATATAATATACCTTGAAGTCTTTATGTACTAAAAAATCCAAAAACATTCTAATAGCTTCCATCCTTGCCATTGGAACAAAATTATCTTCAAAATCTATTCCTTCCTCTCCATAACTCCATTCTACTGAGGAGTCCTAGGGGCTGACAAATGTCTCTTTATTCCATGATCTTCATAAAAATTGTTATACTTATTTGAAGTAAACTCACCACATCTACTAGACCTTTAGCACTTGATTTTCATATCCATTTCATTCTTACCCATAGATTTAAAAGATTTAAACTTATCTAGAGTTTATGATTTTTCTTTGAGAAATGTCACCCAAGTCATTCTAGAATAATCATCAATCAACAACATAAAACACATATCGCCTTAAGAGCTTCTTGTTCTAGTAGGTCCACATATCTTTGTATGCACCAACTCCAAAGGACCTATGGTAGAATATTCTTTAGTCTTGAACCTCTTCTTTGTTTGCTTTCCAAATTGACATTCTTTGCAAATTGTGTTGATAGGCTTTGTAATTCTTGGAATATCTTTCACAACATCAGTAGAACTGATCTTCACTAGGCTATCAAAATTGTTGTGATCCATTCTTCTATTTCATAGCCAACTTTCATTGATCTGAGACATAAAGTACTTAACACCACCACCTTTGAGTTGATAAACATTACCTTATGTCCTTGTCCCTGCAACAACCAAAGTATTAGAGCTTCCTTTTTTTATTTCACAAGAATCATCCTGAAACACCAAATTTTATTCTCTACTACGCATCTATCCTACACTTAGAAGATTATGTCGGAGACCTTTGACATAAAGGACATAATTTCTTTTATGTGTGCCATCAAAACTAATTTAGACTTTTCCATGAATCTTAGCAGATGTATCATCACCAAACTTAACTAGACCGTCATCGTACTTCTAAACTTTAAGAAACTTACTCATATCACCTATCATATGGTTTGAGCATCCATTATCAATTATCCAATGATTCCTATCCTCTCTTAAATGAAAAGCAGTCACCATAGTTCCTTCAATATTGTGACCTATTACTAGAACACTTTCCTTCAAACATCTTTCAAGATTAGTAGAATTAATTTCAACATTTAGATCCATGAACAATCATTCATCATTGTATTCATTAAGATAGTTTGATTCCTCATCATTAGATACGCCATTATATTTTTTAACATGGTAACTCTTCTTGACAATTTTTCCTTTATGATCCTTATTTTTGTCATTTGCAACTTTGATTGGACATTTAGAAGCATAATGACCTATCTTTCCACAATTGAAACACTTAAAGGGTAACTTACCTTATATTTTCCAGTGCCCTTTTTTAGTCTCCTCACAAAATTTGCTTCCACCTCATTAAGATCATCCAAATATGATTCATAAACCTTCTCTACCTTGCTGACTTTAAAAATAGTTTCTTTCTTTGTAGCATCTTGAGAAAATTCTCTTGATTCATAAAAAAATAAAGCACCAAACATCTGATCTCTAAAATATTGATCTAAATTTTGAGCTTCCTCAATAGAATACACTTTAGAACTATAAGATTTAGGAAGAGTTCTTAGTACCTTTTTCACAACTTCACTTTCTTCTTGCAAACCACCAAGAACATTAATGACATTGACCACTTCATCCACTATGAGCATGTAGGCTATAATATCTTCATCTTCAAACATCCTAAGGGTTTCAAATTTGGCAGTGTAATTTTGTATCTTCGTTTGCTTGACCTTGTCATCTCCTTCATAAATACTCTCCAACTTTATCAAAATATTTTTTTGCATTTTGGACTTATCACCTTTTTAAGTTAAAAAACAGAAAAACCACTTAGGATAACATTCCTTTATTTAACATTTTTCTCATATTACTTGATCTCATCATTACTTGTCAGACCATTAGCAAGCAAGGTGTATCCCTTTTCAACTGATTTCCAGTTTCCAAATCCAAGAGAGACTAGAAAATATTCCATCCTAGCTTTCTAATAAGCATAATTTGTTCCATTGAACATAGGAGCTTTGACACCCTTCTCGTGCATCATCTGAATCTACCTCAAGTGGTTAAGATTCTTCCAAGGAACCAAAGCTCTAATACCAAATGTTAGATGCATAGGACAAATGAGAGGGGTGGTGAATCAGTTGTATATTAAAACATTCAATTCCTTATTAACTTTCAAACCTTTATCAAATTTTAAACCCTCATTAAGCATTAGCAAAATGTAAACATGTGAAACAACAATGCAAACATAACCATACACAAAAGAAGACCATATTTACATGGAAAACCCTAACTAGAGAAAACCATGGTGAGGATTAGCTCACATATATATGAATAGCAATACCAAATTAAATTAGGCTCATTGTCTGAAAGAAAGAAGATAGAGGAAAATCATTATAGAGAGATTCACTATCTTAGAGCAATAGGAAAGATCCAACACTACAACTCTATGCCATCTACAACCTTTGGCTCACTACCTTCAACAACTTCAAGCACATTGAAAATGTAGATACCTTCTACTCACTGCATCTAAAGTCATAGCCATTAATCTCACAATCAGATCACCACACTCGATCACGTTTGCACCACACACTTTCTAGGCTACTCAACACAACCTTCACCTTGCATTTATACCATCTACAACCTCAAACAACTCCTTAAGGCCGGTCTTAATGAGACATGTACACCTCAAACATGCAACACCAAACACTTCCATGGTAGAAATAAGTGAAGATAGACCATGCCATGGGTTAACTAGGACCCAAATCTATACCGACATGCATCACCATGCTTCCACAAACAAACAACCTCCACAACTAGCGCTAGCATGCCAGGTCGACCAAACTTGCACTAACACTAACAAGCAACCACATACATGCTTCTCTAGGTCTAGTTACAACATGCAAACCACATAAAAACACCGCACAACATCCAAGAATATTCCAACATCAAAATACTACACTACAATACTATTGTAACCACTTGAAACAAATATTACTTTCATCCTACGCATGAGGATACACTACCATTAAACTCCAAAATAAGAATTGAACTTGCGGAGAAACTCAACACCAAAAACTCCAAGGGAAGATAAATACATATAATATAAGCATGTTCTAAAATTCATAAGATAGGAAATAACATTATAGAGAAATGTGGAGAAATTCCATTTCTCTCAAACAATCTTCTTCATAGGAAAACACATTTTCAAACACATATTCCACTAGGCCACCACACAATCCAAAACCCAAAACTCTAGATATAACACATATAAACATCTTTGATCATCACATCCAAACCACATAAGAATATCTTCAACCATGAAGAAATGCGAAGCACAACATTGAACACACCTTTATCACCATGAACACTCTTTTATTCAAAGTTTCTCAAAATCACTTGGAAACCAAGTAAACCGACTACATCAACAACACCACAAATGTCCCTTCAACACACCCACAACATCTACTACACCATAACTCTTTCTCATGCAACACTCTCCAACAACTCCAACAATCTCCATACACTAGGGGTTGACAACACCAATCAATCACCAACAATCTTCATACTGTTGATATCAATGACCAACTGTGACATCAATGACAAAACCTGCAACATGATTGCAACAATAATATGATCATCTCACGTACTCCATGCTAACAAAAGATCTCTTTGATAAATCTATTAGCTAATGTCAATGAATCATCCTTAATATTTCCTAGAATGAAGTGTGCTATCTTAGTCAACTTATCCACAACTACCAAAATGATACCATGCTTGTTCTTGTACATAAGAAACCCTTGAATGAAATCCATACTAATCACTTTTCATTTGTACTCAAGTATGTCACGTGGGTACAAAATCCAGTTTGATGCACATGCTGAGCCTTGACTTGTTGGCACTCTCAAGCAACACTTTACACTTCACAACAACAACATCAACACTCCATCACTTCAGTAGAGCAAGTGTGGAATGAAACACCATGACAACAAAGGCTTGAGTTCCTCTCATTTTCTCCCCTATTAGCCTTAAGTGCTTTGGGAAAAGGTGGTAAACTTTCACTCCTCCTCTATTATTTGGTTGGGTAGCATAACATTATTTTGTAGTGTTTTTGTGTTTACTTCATTTCATACTTTTCTCTCTATCTATTTCACTGTTTGTGGAGGTGGGAACACCAAAATGAGGGTTTGACTGAGTCAAACTCCTATATAGCCCCGAATCTCTCTCTCTCTCTCTCTCTCTCTCTCTCTCTCTCTCTCTCTCTCTCTCTCTCTCTCTCTCTCTCTCTCTCTCTCTCTCTCTCTCTCTCTCTCTCTCTTGGAGGTATTGAAGACATTCACAAGCTGGAGGCTTCATCACTCGCACGGTTGTGGGCATTTCTTTTCTCTCATTGTCTTTATCTTTTCTATTTCAGTCTATTTCCTTTATCACATTCTATTTATTTATTGCACTCTCAAAGTTCTTAGTAATTAGATTGCTAGTAGTCACTTAGTTGTTCTCTGAGATAAACCTGCTTTCTGGTCCGTACGAGATGCCAACGCACCTTGGGGACGCCAGCGTGCCGCACTATCGTCCATATTTTGCTCTGACGTCCCTTGGCGGAGAGCTCGTCGATTTGTCCAGAGAATCTCTGTGACCTATTCTTTATGATTCTAGAACTTCCCCACTGTCCTTTGAGGTAGTATAGGGCAGTTCACCCCGTGAGGATCTTTGAGCGAAGATAACTCGTGAGTAGAGAATACCCCTTCTCTACACCTTCTTCTTCTGCTAGACCAAATGAGACATCTTCATCATGTGTTTCTTCAATGACAAAATCAATTTTGTTACTTAACAAAAAAATTCTCAAGATTTGTTCAATTTCCTTTGCAACTTCATCAGTCTAACCAATCATGAGCTTATTCACTCTTGTCTTGCTCTTGAATTCATTTTTAGCTTTATTCAAGATTTCCTTCATTTCTTCCAAAGATATCACTAGACATAACTTAGCAATAATTATTTCTCTAATTTGTTCTTCTTTTGTTCTTGCATCTACTCTTCTCATTTCCAAAATCTCATACAAGCTTTTAGGTAAATTAGGCACTATTTCAATAAGAAATTTATTGAAAATATTCAAATACTGTATTGTAGCCTTCTCAAGAGTTTTTTGACTTGATTTATCTAAGGTTTCATACCATTTACAAAGTGGCTTAAGATTGCCATCCTTGACCAAATCTTTTTCAACTTCTTCTACTGACATACCAAGTTTGTCAATTTTTGCCTTCTTCTTTGCTTTGTCTTCTTCACCAGAGGGCTTTCTTTTAGTAACCTTTGTTGCATGGGTGCCTATATGCGTTATTTCTCTTACTCCATCAGATTTTATTTCTTCATCTTCAAAGACTGCCACATAGACTCTTTTGCTTTTATCCTTCTTCCTTTTTCCTTCCTTATCGGATGTCTTTATCTGAGTTTGCACAGGAATTGGCTTTGTTGCAGGGGTAGTTAGGGATGCAGAGCTTCTTGTTGACCTAGCTCGGGTAGATGGTACTGCTAGACTAGCAGATTCAGTTTTTGCTGGCTCTTTTTCTACTTCAGCTTCTTCTCTCTTCCTTCTAGATTCTTTTAATTTTTCTATAGATATACCCATTATTTCTACAAGGATTTCCACCTATTTTCTAACTCTTCTGACTATCACAGGTTTTGAGTTCATTATGTACCTATATATTCTTTTCTACATAAGTACCAAATCTTTCTTTTGATGGATCCAAAGGCTTATTCAGTAAATTTTGTGCATATACTTCCAAAATGTGCTCTTCAACTTCATAACCCCATTGGAATGATCCTGACTGTTCTAGGATCAACTGCTTCCATAATGCATTGATCAATGTCTACCATAAAAAAATTGTGTCCTTATACTTCTCCACAATAGAAGTAGGAAGTCTTTCTCTGGCATGCATCATACTTTGAAAATTCTTGAGGTATCCCCAGATTGTAGTTTTTTTGGCTTGACTATTTCCAATTCCATACAACATCTCTCTAATCTGAATAGCTACAAGCTGACCACCTTGCCAATGTACTTTCCCAACACCCGAAACTTCATTCATGAAATAAAAGAATAAACATAACAACAAATTACCATACTTAAAAGAATTTTTCTTGTCCTTCTTGATCTTACCAAGATTTTCCATCAGCTGACTCCTGAGTAACTCACGCAAGTCATAATCTGCATTCTCCTTTACCATTTGATACACTACACAAATGACTGTACCGAATATAGAATTGTCCCGACTTGAGTGATAAATCTTATAACCAATGATCATCGATGAAAATTTCACATCCACTTTAATGATCTCTTCGATTGTCATGGCTCTTCTATCATACTTTGATCCTGTTGCATCACTAACTGTTTGATTCTTTACGGACTTCAAAATCAGCAATCTACCGGAGGAATTTAAACCTATAACAACACTTATACCCTCCTTTGTAATCTTGAAGGGTATACTCAACCACATAAATTCATCATGAACTCTACTCAAGATATATCAAACCCATTCATTCTCTTCAAATAAGGGAAATTTAACAATCTATGTAAATTTCTTCTCTTCTAGGGTCTTGAATTTTCACCTGACACAAAAAAGTCTTCTCCTATAATGTGATTGTTATACAAATTTAGTAGTTGTGAGCCTCCTATTTCTTCAATGTTTGCGTGAATATATGCCCTAATATCTTCAATATGTAAGACGTCATACGAAACAAATGAAAAAGCACCTAATGGGTCGGTCTTGACAGACTTGAAAGGATGCCATTTGAATTTGGGATGGGGTCTATCCTTAACTTTGACTACTAATGGAGTAGCCAATTTCACCAATTCACAAATTCATAGGTTTTTCTAATAAATACTTTTTCGTCAGATCAGAGTTAGATTACCAAATCACCTTCATGCTTGAATTTTGCCTCAATTCACCAAATTTCGCTTTAGAGCTCTCCAAACTTCTTTTCTTCTAAATGCAAAGTGGAAAGTGAAAGATAAAAATGACCTTTTATCACTTGCACACTTACCCCTTTTTGACGCAATAAATGCTTTTACCCTAACTCATCTGGTTACCATGTTTCCATGCATTGTGATAGATAATTCTTCTATGGACCTCCAATACTACATAATACTCTCTCCAATAGGTTCAAAAACATATGTAGAGTATCTATGCACTTACTGTACTCATCCACATTCTGGTGCCAGTTACCAACAGGGGGTTAAGAGATTTTCTTGACACCTCCCCCAAGGCCGAAGGCCTAAAGCTAATTCCTAGAGGAATTACCAGAAGCAAGTTCTGGTACTGGCACATTTTCTTCGTCAGAGGGACCTTTCATCACCCATTTCTTCTGCATTTTCTTCTTGATCACATCTATAGTGGCTTTATTTTTCCCTTAACGCCCTTTTATATGTTTCTCCTATGATTTACCAGACCTTTTCTGCTCCAAAAAAATCTAGCAATGTGAGAAAATTTGTTGTAGTTATAGCACACAACATTTTTATGTCCAGACCAGTTGTTCCATTGATTTTCTTTTGATCTGCACTGGTTAGCAATATGGCCAAATCTATTGCATGTATAACATCTGACATCTCTATGAAATTTGTTCATCACATTTATGCATTCATTTGACTTGTGACCAAACTTATTGCAATTAAAGCACTAACCTAAGAATGATGGACCACTTTGATTCATCCTACTTCTACACTGAGAAGCCATATGGCCAAACTTATTACAAGTAAAACAGTAGCCATTGAATCTTTGAGCATCAGGTTATCTTACCAGATTCCTTCCATCTCTATTAATTTGATTTCCTTGCCTAGATATCCTTTTTCCGGATATGGAACTTTCTCCTTCTTCATAACCAAGACCTCGCTTGTCACCATCGATCCTATGACTTTTAATCAATTCATCAAGATTAGCTAAGCTAACCTTAAACTTCTCCTTGTATTCATTAGTTGTAGCAAGTTCATCTCTGAGATCATCAATCTATTTATCAAGCACTTCCTCATTGTCTTTAGATTGTTTCAATTCATTGTCCAAATGACTACATACTTCAGATTTTTATTTGAAGGATTGTGAAATATTCTCTTCATTCTTCTTTTTGTCTTCAACCTCCTTGGTCATCCTCATCATAATAGATTCCATCTCATGCTTTAGGACTGCATTTTCTTTGGTAAGTTTTTCACATTCTTTTGTCTTTTCCTTCAAGGCTTGACTCAGTTGCTCATCTTCAATGCTTTTGTTGTCATTCTACTTAATTTGGTCATAGAGTTCCTTTCTTTTCTCCCTAAAATTATTGATTTTATCTTTCAATGATTCAATGAATTTCTCATCATCCATGATATTTGCTTGCAATTTTTGAACTTTGGATTTTGAATGATCAAGATCATCTAGGGCCACCAAAAGTTGTTGTTGAAGGCTGCTTGAATCCATTGAAACACTTTCCAAGATCTCCCCATGTTGTTAGACTTCTTCTGAGGAACTAGCTCTGATACCAATTGTTGGAATCAAACAACACTGAGAGGGGGGGTGAATCGGTGTTGTGCAATTTTCAACTTTATTGATCCGATCCTTCAAACATTTAAAACATTCATTCAAAAGAAATATGCATGAACATGAAAAAAACAACCACAACACCATAACACTGGAATTTTTACGTGGAAACCCTGTGAGGGGAAAAACCACGGTGGATGGCCAATCCACAATATGATCTGAATATACTCAAAATGAAGTTTACAATATGGGAATGTACTTGCATTCAGGCGCACTGCCTAGAGCTCACTGCTCAAAGAAGACTCACTCTCTTACAAAGATAATCAGATTAAATCCATATAAGAAATTGAACTGAGAAAATAGCATCTACATATGCTTGATTACAGTTCTGGTTAGGCTCAACAATCAATCTTTTGTCCTTCTGACTGATTCTGCACTTCTAGTCTTCTCCACTTTGATTCTCAACACCAATCCATTATGCACAAGTGAAACTGTGTATTATCTCTCTTCTACTCTTCTGATATTCACAATTCACATCGACACACCTTATTTGTATATCAAAATGATATAAAGGATCTCTTATATATATCTGCGACTAAGAATTTAATTGCTAACTGTCGGCTCAGATAAAAGCAAAAATATATTCAAGTTTTTGGCTCAATCCATCTTTAATTATATATGCGCATCAACCAAAGTCAACTCCAACATAGTAATGATCAACATCAACATGCATGAACACAAAAATACTTAAACATTTACTTCCCAAACATTCACGACATGTTATATCCACGAAGTTGGCTTTTGTACAGATAAACAGAGAATTAACCAACCGAATCTTCTAACTCGCGCATGGATCAATACGAGGCACTAAGATTTAGTAGCAACATAGATCATATTCTAAACAACATTCCATGAGATACACAACATAAAATAATAATAGAAAATCTTCATGTGAATCGATGAACACAAAATTGTCGGATGCTCTGTTCTGCCTTGACTGTCTTCAATCTTACTATCGATATGGTTAAATGGTGACATGTGGATCCAATCAATGACTAGGGTTTCCACCAATGACAACACCAAATGATATTAGCAGTGTCTCTTTCCAACATTTATCATCTAAAAATATCAACATAAATTCATCTAAGCAATCTCCGGATACACTATTCATTAAGTTCATGAAAGCTATTGGAGCATTGGTTAACTCAAATGGCACTATAGTGAATTTTTAGTGGCCATAATGAGTCCTAAAAGCTATGTTGTATATGTCATCCTCTTTAATCCTCAATCGGTGATATCCAAATCTTAGATCTATCTTAGAGAACATTGTAGCCCCTTTCATCTGATCAAAGACTTCTTCAATTATTGGAAGGGGGTAGTTATTCTTGATATTTTCCTTGTTCAACATCCTATAATCAATGCACGAGTACAAATTTACATCCTTCTTCTTCACAAAAATGAATGGTTTACCCAACATTGATACACTAGGTCTAATAAACCCTTGGTTTAACAACTCATGTAATTGGGCATTTAATTCATACAACTCAATAGTGTTCATCCTATAGGGAGTCTTGGACTGAGGTTCAATTACAAGTGGAAACTCAATAGAAAAGTCAAATTCCATTTTTGGTGGCAACTCTCTTAATTCCTTTGGAAAAACATCCTAAAAATTTTGTAAGGATAGGGTAGTCATCAAGTACTAGCTTCATAATAGCAAGGTCACTAATGTGAGTGTCATAAATGGAACATCCCTTCCTTTTGGGCCTTATTTAGTTGCATAGTTGAAATTTGTCTAAGTTCCAAAGGTCTTGAAAAGCCATGAATCTCAACATGATTCCCAAAATCATCCAAACATCTAACAATATTATCTTCACAATTTACTATAGAATTGTGTTAAATCAAGCAGTAGATTCCAAAAATCGCATCATATGTTCCTAAATGGAGCTACATTAAGGTTGACCTAAGTCTAAAAATTGGAAAGTTCTAACTCACTACAAGAAAGACAAGAATCTACTCTCTTTTCTTCTCAATTTTCATACTAAACCATCCATGAATTAGCCATGTGTCCTGATCTAATTGGTAACTTTGAAACTATTTTTGGATCTACAAAGCATTTAGTTTCTCGAATATCAATTAATATAGAAATGGGTTGGCCATAGAGCTTACCGGTATATTGAATTGGTGTGGCTTGGAAGTCAACTTTTTGATTGTCTAAAGTTGCATGGATTTGATGTTGAGGCGCTCCTTGTTGATTTCTTTCCCTTTGTTCTCTCGAACCTTGAGGGAAAACATTGGCATAGTGCTCTCCTCCACATACAAAGCATCCACCATTAGGTACTCTTGGTCCTCTTGGCTTGTACCTCCTATTATTATTTTTGTTGTAGTTAGCCCTTTTATTGCCTCCATTGTGATTCCCTTCTACTTTATCCTGAGAATCGTTGTCTTGTTATATGTTTTAGATCCGTCGATTGTTACCTCTTTGCTAATTATTATTTTGAAATTTCTTTTTTCCAAAACCAGATTTAGTATCTCAGTTCTTGCGATAGTTAGCCACTTGCTAAAGTTTTTGCTCTTGTTTGGTAGCCTTCTCAAAAAATTCATCTATAGTCAAAGGGTTATGGATGTCCACATCTACTCCAATTTGAGACTTCAATCCTAAGATGAATTTCCTAACTGAAAATTGCTCATCCAACTAATATTGAGGTACATACTTAAGCAAATTGGTGAACTTTTCCCAATATCGAGTCATCGTCATGTTACCTTGAATTAAATTCTTGAATTATGTCATGTTATTATCAAAGAAGAGTTGAGGTAACCACTGTTGGATGTTGTGGTTGTATTGTTGATATTTGGTTGTCATTGATGTCAAAACTATTAGCATTAATTTCTTTAAGATTGTATATGTCGAGGATATTGAGAAAATTGTAATAAAATATGTTACAAGCTGTCTGTGAAGCAGTGAAGATCAGTGTGTTGGAAAGTTCAGTATGTTGATAATGAGAAGTTGTGTATTAAAGGGTTTGTTTCCAGATGTATTTAGTTTCTATTTCAAAAGTTTCAGAGGTGCACATGAAGAATTGAGCAAGTTATAAGGTTTTGTGTTCTGACAGTTATTTTGTTACTGGAAATGGTGTTCATGGAAGAAGATAATGTGTTTCTGGCAATTTGAAGTGTTGCGTATGTTTTTGAAGTGTTTGTGGATATTTCTAGATCATGTTCTATCTATGTTGCACATCCGCATTGATCATTGTGCTTGCGACCCAATATTTTCTCTTGTGTGTTCATGTTTTTCATGTTCATGGCTGACAAGGTGTTTGAAGCATGTTGTGGATCTCCGAGGAAGAATATTTGAAGGTGTTTTGTGTTTGAGGACATTGTTTTGGGTTTCTACTATATTGTGGCCAACCTTGGTTGATGCGCATTGATAATCTTTATTGTTTTGGGCCGATAGTTTGCATTCATTCTATTATTTTGTTGAAGCCGACATAAAGCAATATAATTTCTCATTGCGGATATATATAAGTGATTGTTTCTTCATTTGAGAAGTTTACAAGTGTGTGTGTAAGTGTATGTATGTGAAGTATGTGAGTGCTACGTAAGAATAAGGTTTAGATCATTCGAAAGTAGAGCAGAGTGTGAAGAAGAGTAAAGGAGTGTGAAGAAGTGTTCATGCGCTTAACCAGAACTATACTTAGGCATTAGAAGATGCTACGTTCCTAGATCAAATTCTTCAGATGGATTTAATCTGAAAGTTTTATGTAAGATAGCGAGTCTTCCTTTGAGCAGTGAGATCTAGGTAGTGTGCTTGAATGCATGTGCATTCCTCATTTATTCTTATTATACTTTTAACAGGGTATAACTTGTGGATTAACCTCCATCGCGGTTTTTCCCTTAATAGGGTTTCCACGCAAAAATCTTGGTGTTATGTGTGTTTTTTATGTGTTGTTGATTCATGCTTTCACTATTAATAATTATATATGAGAATAAAGGTTAATAAGTTTAATAAGTATGAAATTATGTGATAACTGATTCACCCCCCACTCTTAGTTGTCTGCCCTTATGTTGCCAATAATTGGTATCAGATCAGGTTCCTTGGAAGAATTTTAATAGCTTGAGGTGATCTGGGATGACGACATACAAGAAGGATAGTCTGAGATTTGATAGAACAAATTATTCTCTATGGAAGACTTGAATGGAGTGTCATTTGAGATGCATTGGTGAATCCTATTGTAACATTACAATTCATAGGTATGTTATTCCTCATAATGGTCCTACTACTATTGTTGAGATTAGGGATGTTGAATATAATATCAGAGCTAAGGAAACATTATTGAGTGCTTTGACTGGTTCTAAGATTACAAATGTTATGGAGCTGAGGACTGCTTATTAGATCTGGAAAAATTTGGAAACCTTGTATGAAGGAGATGCAAATGTAAAGATTCCTAAGCTACAAATTTGAAAGGGAAATATGAACTTTTGAAAATGGGTGATGATGAAAATATTGTTACTTTCATGCAAAGAGTGAATGAACTTGTGTGTGGCATTAGATGTGTTGGTGGATAGTTAGATGAATTAGATATTGTTGCTAAAGTGATTAGATCCTTGCCTAATACATACAAAGTTAAAGCTACAACTACTGATGAGCTCCTGACTGTGATAAATGTAACCAAAGATATGTTGGTTGGTAAACTTACTACTTTTGAGTTGAGTGAATTCGGTGATGCCCTTCCTAAGACAAAATTTGCATTTAAAGCTACTACTTCCGGGAGAGACAAGCAAAGATATGATCCGGGTGAAAGTTCTTCTAGAAAGGTATTCAAATATGAGGACAAAATGAGACAGGTTGAAGAAGAAGAAGAAGAAGAAGAAGAAGAAAGAGAACTGAATGAGCTTTAAGCACTTATTGTCAAAAGGGAAGCCAAAGGAGAAGGTAAGTATAAAGGAAAGCTGCCTATAAAATGTTTTTCTTGCAATAATATAGGTCATTTTGCATCAAGGTGTCCAGAAAGAGTTGCTAAGCCAAGACCTTACAAGCCTAAATTTCAAAAGAAGTGTTATTATGCTGCTGATGAAGGTGTGACAAATGATGATTTTGACAAAGGGAATGCAAGTGAAGATGAGCTTGTGTTTATTGCTATCAAGGAAATTAATCCCGTGTCTACTGAATCTGCTAGTTTTACAAAAGTGGAGAAAGCCCTAGTTTCTCAAGTTGAAGAAAAAGATGAATGGGTAATTGACAGTGCATGTTCACATCACATGACAAGTCATAAAAGCAAATTTGTAAGCCTGGATAAATATGATGGTGGTGTTGTAAGATTTGGAGATAATAATGGTGGTATAATTTGTGGCAGAGGATGAATTTACTGATGATGTTATTTATGTTGAAGGTTTGAATCATAATCTTATGAGTGTTGGACAAATGGTTGATAAGGGATATAATCTTCAATTCAAAGATGGAAAATGTAGCATACTGGGAAGTTCTGGAAATGTGATTGCTTCTGGTACAAAAATAAAAGGTAACATCTTTCATCTGAATGTTGGTAGTAAAAGTTGTTTGATTGCTCAAGTTGATGAAAGTTGGTTGTGGCATAGAAGAATGTGTCATGTAAACTTTGACAATATTATCAAAATAAGTTCCTCACAGGCTATAAGAGATCTTCCTAAGTTGGTGAATCCTTCTAATGTCATATGCAAGGAATGTTAGTTGGGAAAGCAAACTAGAATTTCATTTCATAAAAAATAACATTGTTCAAATGAATTGTTGGAGCTTGTGCATACTAACTTGTGTGGTCCTGTTAGAACCAAAAGTCTACAAGGCTACAGGTACTTCATGTTGCTTATTGATGATTACTCTAGGATGATGTGGGTTACTTTCTTAAGGGAGAAATATGCAGCTCTAGAGAAGTTCAATATCTTTAAGACTATGGTTGAGACAAAGACAGGTCTGAAGATTAAGTGTCTAAGATCAAATAGAGGTGGGGAATTCACTTCTAGTGAGTTTAATTATATTTGTGAAGAACATGGGATAAAGGGACAATTATCTGCACCGCAGACCCCTGAACAAAATGGAGTTGTGGAAAGGAAGAACATGACAATTCAAGATACTGCTAGAACTATGATGTTGGAAGGAAATGTCCCTCACATATATTGGAGAGAAGCTGCGAGTATTGTTGTTTATATCCTCAATCGGGTACAAATCAAAAGTAATAATGGTAAGACTCCTTTTGAGCTATGGTTTGGTCATAAGCCTACTGTGAGATATTTAAAAATCTTTGGGAGTAAATTCTATATCAGAAGAGATGAAGATATAGAAAAGTTTGATGCTAGAAGTGATGAAGAAATATTTCTTGGTTATTCAACTAAGAGTAAGGCCTACCAGTGCTACAACAAGAGATTGAAGAAAATGGTTGAAAGTGCAAATGTTAAGGTTGATGAAAAAATTACTAGACCCTCCAGAACCTATGGATATGATTCTGATGATCAGAATGACAGTACAAATAAGATTCAAACTTCAAATCAAGTTTAGACCATTCTGGTGAATCAAGAAGAATAAGAAGAAGGAGAGAGTAGTGAAAGCACAAAAGAGAGATCACAAGAGCCTGAAATTCAAGAAAACTCTTAGACTCCAATGTATGTGAGATTAAATCATTCAGAAAATCATATTATAGGAGATAAGAATAAAGGTGTCCAAACTAGGAGAAGAATTGCAGAAGAATGTTGTTTAATTTCAAAGGCTAATCCCAGTAATGTTAATGAAGCATGCAAATATGAACATTTGGTTGAAGCAATGAAAGAAGAATTACAACAAATTGAGAAGAACAATACATGGATTCTTGTTCCTAGAGCTAAAGACAAAAATGTAATTGGAACTAAATGGGTTTTTAGAAACAAGCTGAATGAACAAGGTGAATTTATTAGAAACAAAGCAAGATTGGTGTGTAAAGGATACTCCCAGATGGAAAAAATTGATTTTGAAGAAACTTTTTCTCTTGTTGCTAGAATTGAAGCTGTGAGACTGTTTCTTGCTTATGTTGCTTACAAAAACTACAAAGTTTATCAAATGGATGTCAAGTCAACATTTCTAAATGGTGAATTAGAAGAAGAGGTGTATATTGAGCAACCTGATGGATTTCAATTGACTGATCAAGGAGATATGGTTTGTCGGTTGAAGAAAGCATTGTATGGACTCAAACAAGCCCCTAGAGCTTGGTATGCTAGATTGGATAAGTATTTGTTGAAGCTTGGATTTAACAAAGGTATTGCTGATATTTCAAGATTGATGAAGATAAAAATTTGTTAGTGGAAGTCTTTGTTGATGATATAATTTTTGGAGGAGATGATGGTTTGTGCATGAAGTTTCCTAATGAGATGCAAAATGAGTTTGAGATGTCAATGATAGGAGAGTTGAAATTCTTTCTGGGATTGCAAATTACTCAGTTAGATAAAGAAATATTTATATCTCAGTCCAAGTATACGAGAGAACTGCTAAAGAAGTTTGGTATGGAAGATTCAAAGCCAGTCAGTATACCCATGGTGATTGGATGTAAGTTAACACAGAATGATGATTCTCCAAAGGCAAATTAGACTAGATACAGATCAATAATCGGTGGATTGCTTTATTTGACTCAAACTAGACTAGATATCGTGAATGTTGTATGCATTATTGCTAGATTTCAAGTCGATCCTAAGGAATCTCATGTGACTGTTGTGAAGAGAATTTTTAGATACTTGAAGGGAACAATTGATTTTGGCCTATGGTATCCTAAAGATGATGATCTTACTTTAAGTTCCTTTACTAATGCTGATTAGGCAAGAGATGTGAATGACAGGAAAATTACTAGTGGTGGTGCATTTCTCTTGGGAAAGAAACTGATTTCATGGTTAAGTAAAAATCAGAATGCCTTTTCTTTGTCTACCTTATAAGCAAAATACATTGTTGCTGCTAACAATTATACTCAAGTATTGTGGATGAAGTAGATGTTGAAAGATATCAGAGTTGTGTAAAATGAACCTATTGCCACATTCTTTGATAATTAATGTGCTATAAACATTTCTAAGAATCTGGTGTTGCATTCAAAGACCAAGCATATATCTATCAAGTACCACTTTTTGAGAGACAAAGTGAGTGACAAGGAAGTCAGACTGGAGTATGTGCCTACTAAGGAACAGATTGCAAACATCTTTACTAAGCCTTTGTCCAAAGATACTTTTGAGTATCTCAAAGAGAAGTTAGGGGTGATTATCCCTCCTAATCAGAACTAAGATGCATAGTATTTTCATCAGTTTGTGCATTCATAATCATATCTTGATCCAGATTGATGTTGTGGTGGCTGCTAATCAGGGGGAGTAGTCAGATGATTCAGATATGTGGTTCAAAGCTTGTGTACCTTGCCATTGATGTCAATGGGGGAGAAGAGCAATGTGATCAACTATGGATGAACTAAAAAATAGAGGGAGAAGAACAGTGTGAACTAAGGGAAAGAATAGCAATATATAAAGGGGATATTGTTGGTTGCATTGATGGTATTTTTTCACATCATGTGTTGCCATCAATGCCAAAGGGGGAGATTGTTGGTTGCATTGATGGTATTTTTTCACATCATGTGTTGCCATCAATGCCAAAGGGGGAGATTGTTGGATGTTGTGGTTGTATTGTTGATATATGGTTGTCATCGATGTCAACACTATTAGCATTAATGTCTTTAAGATTGTATATGTTGAGGATATTGAGAAAATTGTAATAAAATATGTTACAGGTTGTCTGTGAAGCAGTGAAGATCAGTGTGTTGGAAATTTTAGTATGTTGATAATGAGAAGTTTCATATTAAAGGGTTTTTTTGCAAATGTATTTAGTTTCTACTTTGAAAGTTTCAAAGGTGCGCATGAAGAATTGAGCAAGTTATAAGGTTTTGTGTTTCGACAATTATTCTGTTACTGGAAATGGTGTTCATGGAAGAAGATAATGTGTTTCTGGTAATTTGAAGTGTTGCTTATGTTCGTAAAGTGTTTGAGGATGTTTCTAGATCATGTTCTATCTGTGTTGCACGTCGACATTAATCATTGTTCTCACGATCCGAGATTTTCTCTTGCATGTTCATGTTTTTCATGTTCATGGCCGACAAGGTGTTTGAAGTGTGTTGTGGATCTCTAAGGAAGAATATTTGAAGGTGTTTTGTGTTCGAGGACATTTATTTGGTTCTCTGCTTTGTTGTGGCTGACCTTGGTTGATGCACATTGATAATCTATTATTTTGGGCTGACAGTTTACATTCATTCTATTATTTTGTCTAAGCCGACATAAAGCAATGTAATTTCTTGTTGCGGATATATATAAGTGATTGTTACTTCATTTGATAATTGTACAAGTGTGTGTGTAAGTGTATGTATGCAAAGTGTGTGAGTGCTATGTACGAATAAGGTTCAAATCATTCAAAATCAGAGCAGAGTGTGAAGAAGAGTAAAGAAGTGTGAAGAAGTTTTCATGTGCTTAACTGGAACTGTACTCAAGAATTAGCAAATGCTACTTTCTTAGTTTAAATTCTTTAGATGGATTTAATCTGAAATTTTTATGTAAGACAGTGAGTCTTCCTTTGAGCAGTGAGCTCTAGGTAGTGTGCTTGAATGCATGTGCATTCCTCATTTATTCTTCTTATATTTTTAATAGGGTATAACTTGTGATTAACCTCCACCGTGATTTTCCCCTAACAAGGTTTCCATGCAAAAATATTGGTGTTATGTATGTTTCTGATGTGTTGTTGATTCATGCTTTCACTGTTATTAATCAGATATGAGAATAAAGGTTAATAAGTTTAATAAGTTTGGAATTATATGAGAACTGATTCATCCCCCCTCTTAGTTGTCTTCCCTTGTGTTTCCAACAACCACCTCTTCCTAAAATATTGAAGAAAGATTTCCCAAGTTGTCTCCCTTGGCAGTAGATATTTCCCATGTTGTCTCCCCCAAAAGTAGCTTCTTTTCAGTTCTTTTATTGTCCCACCAAGTAGTGTCTTCACTAGTGAGTTGATATACAAACCAAATAGCCTTGGTATCATTCCATAGATTCCTAAGTTCAAAGTACTTATCCATCTCAATGATCTAGGCTTCAGCTCCGTCTCTGATGGTTTTGCCATCAAATTTGGGTGGCGCAATCCTCTTAGGGTCCTTACTCAGTTCTTCTTTAATTCTAGCCCTACGATTTCTATGGTCTTTATTCCCTTGATTTCGTACCTCTTGGTTCCCTCTAACCTCTTGTTCTAAGTTGTTCATCATGTTCCTTGTTTTGGTTAGAAGGTTGAGGATTTGGTCCAACCTATCATTTTTCTCATTGTTGCTCAGTCCATTATGGTCATTGTTCATAATTTTCACCATGGTTGGTTATAAAATGACCTGGGTCAAGCTTTTTAATCTTAGTGTAGTAGATAAAGGCCCTAAACTATCTCACAAAAATAAATAGTAACTCATTTTTTATAAATATAAAAATGAAATGAAACATCTTCAACATATACAAATGACATATTACATCTCACATGTAAAAGTGTCTAATCTAGAATATTAAGTACTAGTGCGATATCATAAAATTGCACCCTTATGTAATTTCACATTATATTAACCTTCACTTTAGCTTAATAAGATGATAATGTGAATACCCACCTTCCTAGCCTTCACTTTCATCCTTGCCTTGTCATTTTTCTATTGGTGGGGTAATTTTTGTTTGAGACACTTTTGCACTGTGTACATTTGTGCGCCATGTGAATATCTTGACAAGATTCCCGATCCTGTGGTCATTGGGACATTACACTATCACCTGCTCACAAAGTGTAACTCCTCTGTAGTCACAGTCGCATCCAAAAATGACCCTCTTGCATGCAATTTAAATTCATATTCTTCCCTCTCTTCAATCAATCCCATTCTTGCTATTCAAATGATTAAATATCTCATTATAGCACTTCATTCTTACTTCTTAGCATTATTCACTCTCTCCTTCTTGCAACTCTACATATTTTCTTACCGATTCAAGATCTTCTACATTACATTCTTGCATGCTCGTCTCAATCTTTCTCAAGGCATCGCTCTTCCTCTCGACTTCACCAAGCTCGTTGAAGGGAGGGTAACATTTCCTTTTATTGCATTATTTTTCTTATTGAATAAAATATTGTTATATTGCATATACTATCTCTTTGTCTTTTCATTTCATTATCTATCATATTATCTCTTTGAATGTCTATGGAGGTGTAAACACCAAAGTAGGGGTTTGGCCAAGGCAAGCCCCAAAAATAACCTCAACACTTTTACTATTTCTATGTGTGCAGGTTTTCTGTGAGGATATTTGTGGGATGCTTAATATTTGGACCACACGTGATTTCATCCCTTTTCTTCCACTACTTATCATTTCATTAAATAGTTCATTTACTTGTCAATTAGTATTCTTCTTGTTGTGATTTCCTACATTTTTACCATTCTGTCTATTTATTTAAACTGTCAAACTTTAGATTTTGGGTAGTTAGCAGACCCTAAGTGTTTATGGTGGATGACTCTATCTTTGGTCCATGCCAAATGCCAATGCACCATAAAGATTCTAGCATGATGTGTTATCGTCCTTGTTCTATGCTTTCATCCTCTAGTCAAGAGTCTAACTGTTTGTCTCCCGAGACCTTTGAGTTTTATTCACTCGGCTTCTGAAGTTCTCTTTTCATAAACAATCATAAAACACAAAAAATATTAGATAAACTCTTCCTTAACTGTCTCCCATCACTTGAGATTTTGTCCCTAAGGTAATAAAGATCTATTTTCTCCCTATAGCCTCTTCCTTGTCCCAGATACTCGGGAGTAGCAAATCCTCTCCATTACATTTTGGTGAACTTGACATGAACTTTATTTCTCCTTGTCTTTATCTTGAAATTTTTATTCTTTCATGTTAGGACGTGTAGCTTATAGCATTTTGTGACACTCTTTATGAGCTTTATGACCTAATCAACTATCTTCACATACATAGTAAGAATAAGCTATCAAAACTTAGATATGGCGTCCAGAAGGTTTAGTCCCCGCTATTTCATCTTGAATTTTGAAGAGTACACTACAAGACTCTTTGTTGGATTTTCCCCTCCTTGAAATGAAGTTGTAATTAATACCCCTCATGCCTCACCCTCAAACTCTTCCTCTTCTTTAGAGGAGGAATTTTCTCTTAGGATTCCTATATAGAAGACTGAATCTTTAGAATTTAATCTTGAAGAGTTTGTGGGGTTTTTGGTGAAAGAGGATGCATATGCTCAAGTCGCTCCTCTTATCGATGGTCTAAAGAGTTTATTGATTAAAAATTGAAGAGGTTTAGAGTTCCTTCATGGTATAGCAAATATTATAGAAACTCATGTCTCATCTTACACCTCTTTCTTGGATAATACCCAAGATGTCTAATCGAAGATCGCTTTGGAGTGGTATTGCTCCTTACTTGATAATTTTGTCTTCTCTTTTGATCAGCTTGTAAATCAATTCCTGTGTCAGTTCTAGGATAACATTGGGTTGAAGGTCATATTTTTTGATCTCGTCTAGTGTAAGAAGGGGCCTCACAAGAAGGCAACTAATTTTATAGCTCGATATCAAGCCCTTTTCTCTCAAATCTACTATGCCTTGCTTGATTTTGATGTGCAAAGAGTGTTCATTATAAACTTACAATAGACACTGTGAGATAAATTCATGTTGATGAAGTATCCATCCTTTGCACATCTATGTGCCACTCTACGTGAGTACCGAAAAACAGTTGCACAATACAGGAACTGATCCTTCTCCCCCCATCAAGATGGTTGATCAACCGTGTTAATCTTTGGTGAGTCTAGAAAGAACAAAGTTGTGGAAAACATGGTATTTGTTCCCACTGATAAATTTTTTACGAGTCAAAACTGAATATTCACTAAATTATTTGATTCTTATAGTAATTTCCTACAAAAACTATTAAAAGATGGAATAATAACACTCCCAGAGATTAGACCATTTTTTGAGTCGTATCCTCAATGGTACAATGGACAAAAGTTATGTCAATATCATTGGGTCTCGTGTCATGATACTAAGAGATGTGTTCATATTTGTCACGTGATACATTACCACATCAATAATAGTACAATCCGACTCGATGGTAATAAGATAAACTAAAAAAAATCTATAGCAAATCCCAACAACCAACTACAAATCTATTTATGTCTCATTCCACTAAACTTATCACCACTTCTTCTTTTGATCCAACCCCATCAAAGTATGTTAATTTGTTTGGAGGTGTTGTTATCTAATTGAGTAAGAGATATCCCAAAATTTATCTTTCTAGTACATAAGAATGATACATGGTTGTGACACATGCTTGTAAGGAAGCATTCTAGTTACAAATATTGTGTTTATGTATTGAATTTGAAAGTAGGATATAGCAAGGATCAATTGCGATAGTTTGAGTGTTATTTGTTTAGTCATGAATCTAGTGTAACATGATCATATTGAGCATATTGAAATATTATGTACCAATTTTTCATAATATGTTTAAGGATTAGAGGGTTCAAATGGGAAAAAAGTTGTTACTTTATAGAACATTATAAATTTAATTATTGACCTAGTGAGCACAAATAATTTTTGCTGGTATAGGAAGGCTATAGAATTTTCCCTCTCTAACACTTAAAAAATATTTTATGTTCCTTTATTATTTATTTTAAATATAAATATCAAATGGAAGAATGTTAGGATTAGCTATTCTATTTATCTAGCAAATCATATGGTATGTTATAACTTAATTGTTTGTAGATGGTAAATAAAGTATATATCTCCAAGAATCAAAGGCAAAATGGGAAGGAAAATAGGACACTAATGTGAGGATGAGGACACATGAAATTAATTTATTATTCTCTAGTGACTTGGAAATATTATTGCAAATGGGAATTGAATTAAGGTTTATATTGAAAATAAATAAAAATGTATGTTACAAAGCATCTTCCATTATTAGTTGGCATGTGGGTGTAATTGGTTTCATTGTGGATTTCTTGGGACTTAGCTAGGTGGAGTGAAGAAGGTCAAATATTATTAGGCACAGGTTGCATTTTATTCATATACAGTTCATTGATGAATATGAGGTGTTGGATTTTTGCATGTGGACTTGAGCACCTAGTTAGGGCCCATGGTTTTCACCACTTGTCTTGATAAACCATTAGTGGTTTCTATTTTATAAATTCCTATATACTAGAGTCACATCATAAATTTTGTATATTATTTTTTAGGTTGGAGGAAGGTTATGCTGCTAAAATATTACTAGATTTAAGTTGGAAAGTTTGTTGTATTGATTTGCTCATGTCTATGAGATATACATACATGTGTTCTCTTTGGTAGTGGGATTTTTCTCAAAAGGTTTCCCCATGTATAACTAGAATTATCTTGTGTTGAATTATTTTATTTCTACTCTTATTATATCTATTTGATTATCTAATGTTGTGTTCTTAATTGGATTTGATCGATTTGGTTAATGTTTTCATTGCGTTGTTTACCAAAATTCTCAACACCTTTTGCATTATTTCCATAAAGTATTACACCGCATGATTTTAAATATTGTGAAAGGATTATTATTGCCTAATTGGTTAAGAAATCATTCAACTTAGTGATGATATTATAAAATAAATTGATGAATTATACACATCTCGTATTTATATTATATATTTTTTATTGAATATTTTTTCTCCCTATTCCTTTACCTATTTTTTTAAGGTTACTTTTGGATTACAATAGGAATATATTAGATTTTATATTTTGTATGAGATTGAATGATGAATATTTCATTATTTTTAAAATATTGATGGATTTTCCTTTTAAGAAAAGAAGCCAAAGCATGCCTTCAATAAACAAGTAAAAGCTCACTTTTCTGAGAAACCAAAACTTCTAAATAGAAATAAATTCACACAACTTCAAGCTATAGAAGAATTCCTTTATGATTTTCTTGAGCCTAGGAGGGTGATTTTCTCACTTTCAAGAGGACCAAATCATTCCCCGAGTTTGTGTGTTAAAATATTTATCGACAAGGCATCAATGAATATATGTTATGAGGGTTGTTCCATCTAATTTTTACCATTCTTTGAAATTTATATATAATGGCAAGATTTATATGATTGATGTTAATGATGATCCATTTATGTTTTTTTAATTCTTTGAGTATTAAAGTGCTATAATTCCTTATAACCAAGTGACAGACTATCTAATCCACATATAGAGGACCCATCTTCATCAAATCTATATTTTGATCATGAAGATGGTTAGGGTACGCTTGACTTCACACCTATGCATACTAGGGAGTGAAAATATATAGGGATATGTGTAGTGGGCAGGTAGATGACATCAAGTGTAAGAGCTCTAATACCATACAAGAGTCAGACAAAAAATTCAAGAAAACAATATCACTTGTAAAACTAGAAACAACCTTCCACAAAAGAGTAGCAAGGAATGAATGTTCAACTATAGGATGCAAGAATGGTATACTAATGTGTAATGTATAAGATAAGCCTTGCTTATATAGGGAAGGTGAAGAAATGGGATAACATAGGATTATTACAGGTGTCATTAAAATATGATATGATACATAAAAATTAAATAGCCTAAACTTGTCCTAAATAATCTTAATCGAGTGTGAATAAGACTTGGATAGGAACTAGTTAGATAATATACCTTGTTCACACCAAAATCCCCCCTTAAGTGTAACTTAGGAATGAATAAACAAATGCATGAACTCAAATATGGGTCCTAACAACAAGGAAATGTTAGGTACCCTTGTACAAAAGATCTCTCACAAATAAAGTAAAGGATAAAAACACATTGAAAAACCCTTCTCCAAAAGAGAGAAACACATGAAACAAACATGTATAAGTGATGGAGGAAGGACTTGATATGACCCTTGAGGACTTCACCCATCATAAATATAAAATAAATAATCCCATGTAAGAGAGAAATATTTAGACTATAGATCCTCCTACAATGAAGTAGCTCTTATGCCAATGGTGAATGCACAAAGATGAATGTTAAAAAGAGTCCAAAATTAGAAAACAACATTTCTCCCTTTGGAAAGAAACAAATCCAATGGTGTATGTAAAAAAAATCTAACTCCAAGAAGATAAATGAGGGAAGAAGTCTCATGATAGGTGCTTTTAAAAACTACTCAACTATCCATATGTCAAAATCAAAGGATGTCAAAATGTAATGAGTTGTAAATAATTCAAAAACCTATGAAGACTCATGAAGAATATGATGTGATAATACTTGTATTGTAATATTCATTTAAGAGGAAAGGGATTTCATTAACCATGTCCTCTAAATTATCAAGATGAGACACACAAAATAAATATGTAGTGCTTGTCAAGTAGTCATCTCATATAGTTGAATTTGTAAGACAAGAATTGTCCTATTGAATTGAATTGCTAGAAGATGAAACAACATTAAAATTTAAAGAAGTGGGAATGAGGGGAGTCTCAATCAAAGATACTACACTAGGAATCAATGAAGGTGAAGGATCAACTATTTCTATAAGAGTAGAAGGAAAATTGGAAGAAACCTTATCATCATTATGAATATACACATTTAAATATTTTTAAAGAGATAAACCCCTTATAATTGTTAGTCATATGGTATATTGTCTAAATCATCAAGAGGTACAAGATAGTCTAAAACAAGAACATTTGGGAATGGTCCAATATCAAGATCTACATAAATTTAACGTTTGAAACCCTAAAATATCTCGAGAAAAATAAGTAGGAATTTATTTTCCATATATATTAAAATAAAATGAAACATCTTCAACTTATACAAATGACATATTACATCTCACATGTAAAAGTTTCCAATCCAAAATATTAAGTACCAAAAATAAGGTACATCATCACATGAAGTACTATCTAGTCAAGCATTATAGAGTATGAGATATAATTTATGCAAGAATATGACTTAGGCTCTCAAACCCGTCTAGTCATAACAATAAAAGTAAATATATAAAAGAATCATAATCACTAGAGTCTCCTACTACCACTAACCCCAATGATAATTTATAAACTAAGAGATAAGAACATGGCTCAAGCACTTTACACCCAACTACAAAGCTTACACTCCCTCAAAATTCTTCCTAACATGAAGAATTCCCGACTTTGCACGAGAAGTCTAGCAACCTTGAAACGACTGGCAGGATGGAAACTGATATATCTACATGCATTTCACATGATGAACATGATATTCCCTACTATTAGGATATGGTATAGAGAATAAAGTAGCATCCATCTATTTTAATGGTACACATATCTTTGCCAAAGCAATTAAACCGTATATGATAGGTAGATCTGGAAAATAAAATCTACTCCCCTCTATTAGTCCATATTCAACACCCATCCCAAAAGGTAAAGCCAAATCGCATATATAAGAAAACTAATTTTCTCATAAAAACAATATAACATGCATATATCCAATGATCATAAAAATAAATAACCCTTTTATTTTCATGCAAAATTATTATACGAAGGTATTTTTTTATTTCATTCCTTTCATGCATAATGATGATTAAATGTATAATTGACATGCAATTTGATTACTGACATGTAAATTGATTATTGACATGCAATATAATTTCTAAATAATGATATTTTTGCAATATTTAATGTATATGCAATGCTAACTAATTTGTTTGATGCCATATAAGTTAAATATATAAGAACCTAGTTCATAACTTATTTTGCATAATAAATACTATTGTTTAAATTTGTTGAGTTTATGGAATAGCACAACAATTTTATAACAAAAACAAAGAATTCATATATGGTTATAGTCACGATTTTTTCATTAATTCAAGTGTAATAAACTCATACTGTATATATATATCGATATACATAACTACTATTTCTATATTATACTTAATAATCAACGCACAAGTTCTTATAAAAACTATGAATATTTCTAAAAACATGGTCGATTCTATGGCTTTGAAGGGGTAGAAGTGAATCAGTATGATGGTATTTAAAAATATATATGGAAATCAAATGTCTTAATCAATTTCAGATGCAGGTCCATGCATAATAGAGGTAAAAAAATATATATTGAATTGACATAAAAAGTTACAGGCAAATTGATGCCATATATTAAGGCATTAAGGCCAACACACAAGTTTTGTTATGTATGCACAGGTAGATCAATACAATTAATTGGTTGATACAAAGAACTAAATACATGCTATGATACAAACAATAATCTCCTTCAAACCCACGATATAATAACAATATCATTCATCATTTAAACTTGTAGCTTTGGTTCTATCTAAGCCTTTACCATGCATTCATAAGCCATGTTACAAATAACAATAACAGGGTAATACCTGGTCTCCTATTTTGTGTGCCAACTCCTCAACTCTGCACAAATACTAAAATGCCAATCCTCCTCAATCATTACTACTAATGATATCCCCATAGTCATCCCTCTCCTCTCTCTTTTATCATAGTTTTCATATTTCCATGCAAGTGTTCAACTCCAATTGGAGTATCTCTTTATTTTTAGAAATGAACTTTCTCCTCATGCTAGGATCACATGATTTATCATGCATGTCGTTTCAATTTAAAACTTATTGTATTTAATTTTGTTTTCTTTTTAATAGTAATTTATGCAGATCATTTGAATTTAAAACTTCTTTTATTTAATTTTTTATTTTTAATAGTAAGTTATTTATATATTCATATATATAAATAATGATATCATTATTATATAAATAAATATATAATATATAAATTATAATATTTATCATTATCAAAGACTCGATTTTTTTTTCCAATTAAATTGATTTCCACAAACAAAACAACCATAAGACATGGTAATTATTTAAATCATAATGCATAATAGGTAATGACATATTCGTGATAACACGATGCATAATGTAATAATTCACAATACAGGATGAATGCAACTACATGAGTGTGTGTGTGTAGGATTTTCGTCATGCTAACTATTGTCGGGCGGCTAGGTCATCTCTACCTCAACCATGTTCTCACCTTCAACCTTTTCCTACACTCATTTGCACTCAATATCTTGTCAATGGGTTAGCTCATAAAACCATAAGCAATAATCAAAATATTTGCATCATAATAATTCATCATTATTTTAATCACAATAACATGCATTTTAAAGATAACATCTAATTTATCATCCACAAAAACTCATTAATTTATGCTCTGAACACATATTGTCCAATGGTCTCATCGAATTCCATTTATTATCAAATAAGTTTAGGCAAGCAAAATCAAGATGTTTTGTGGGAGGTAGGACAGGCATCCTTCCAAGTAGATGGAGGGAGGTGGCTAGTATGCCACTGTGGACGCGGTTAAAGTAACCACGAAGGCTGGTGAATGTGGGGTAGTACAGATGGAATCCGTGGGCTCAAATGTAAGGTGATAATATGGGTCTGACATACCCCAGGCTGGTGACAACTCTCCATTATGATGATGTTTCATGTATTTCGAGCCCGTCGCTTAGGATTGACATCTCACCTCAAGCAAAAAGTACAATTTGCAGGGTGGTGGTGTTATCAGATCAGGTGCATTAATTTATGGTAAGCTTGTATAAGCATTGGTCTTGCATCGATAAGATTTTGCACTGCCTTTGGAAGCGAAAGTGTGAGTGCAGAGCTCGGTCTATCCCTACCAACAAGTGTTGTGGATAGAAGGTGCAGAATGGTGAAAGGCACCATTATTGTGGTGGAAGTATCAGTTACAGGTTTAGCTCATTTTGGGGCAGACACACCAATTTCTTTAGGCAAGTCAGAAGGGAAAAGCTCATTTAGGAAGATGACAGACCAACGCCTAAAGAGTATTTTGTTGAAATATGATCCTCTGGTGATTGTGGCGATAAAGATGGTGTTGGGTTTGGGTCATGTGGAAGATAAGGAGTATGGGAGAGATAATCTCCACATCTCATCCTGGTTCCTTGTGTCCCTTCTAGACAATCTGGTTTTGAAGGCCAAAGACAAGCAGCTGGTTGTGAAGCTCTTCAAGAACGAATTGATGGAAGACATAAACGAGGTGCTACGAGTGGCAATAATGGGTAGAGGTTGCCCTCGACCATGTGATATGGAGAAGGTTCGGGACGAGGACACCATCATAATTTATCCATTCCTTTTGGATATGCAGGGGATGGGCTTGGTGCGGAATAGAGCCATAGCGGCAGTGGCCATTATCTTTCTAAAGAAATATTTTGGGATGATGTAGGTGGATCACGAGGACTTGCAAGAGGAATTTGATGATTTTGTTATTTTAAACAAGTTTATGTAAGTCGGGGGTTTCAATTCCCAGAATAGGATTTTTGGGTTGGGTAGGACTTGAATGCAGTAGCTTACTTTTGCCATTATAGTGGCTTGTTCATTTTTTAGTAGTTTTTTGGTGCTGAGTCCTGGTGTTTTAGTGCTCAATCAAACTCTAGTTCAGTTTTGTGGGCAATGGAGGGACAAAGTGTGATGTCATGTCAAACTTTAGCTATGAGATAGTATGAATTATAAACTGTTATTTTCTTTTAATATAAACTCTCAACTCTTATGGATCAAAAAAATAAAATCAAGATGTGTCATCCTTCCCCATTAGGAAGAGACATCATCCTGATATCTTATTAGACACACACTAAAACAAATAATAGTATCACACTGATGCAACAACAAAAAGTATCTCAAAACTAAGCACTCAAATGAGGAAAAGAGCGGTTTATATCCTCTACATTCTCCCATGTAGCACTATCCATAAAATATTGGTCCCACTAGACCTTATAATGTGTTATATCTCTATCGTGCAACTTAAGCTTGCACCTATGAAGAATTTGAGTGGGATCCACCACCACCACTCTTTGATCATGTACCTATAAATCATGCCAATTAAGTATATGGGTGGTGTCAGAATGATATGGCTTAAGCATAGACACATGAAACACATTATGGATTCGAGAAAAAGTAGATGGTAGAGTAAGTTTGTAAGCAATTAGGTTGATCACTTCCAATACATCAAAAGACCCACAAATCTTAATGTTATTTTGGAATATTTACCAAATGATATGGAACCCTTATGAGGTTTAACCCTCAAGAATGCCTTGTCTCCAACTAAAAAATACCTAAAAGTCCTATTCTTATATACATAACTCTTCTTCTTATATGTTGCTTCCTTTAATCGCCCCTTGATCAATTTCATTTGTTCATCCATCTCTCTAAGAATATTTGAACCAATTATAATTTTGTCTTCCACCTTATCCCAAATAATAGGTGTACAACACTTTCACCCATAAAGAGATTCAAATGGTGTCATCCCTAAATATGTATGGTAGGAGTTATTATAAGCAAACTCCACCAATGGAAGATACTCTTCCCACTTGTATTGTTGATCCATATAATACATTCTAAGTAGGTATTCAACTACCTGATTCATTCTCTTTTTTTATCTATTTTTTTTGTGGGTGGTATACTAAATTGAAATTTAATCTTGTTCCCAAAGTTGCATTCAATGTTTCTTTAAATCTAGATGTCATGTGAGAATCCTAATATGATTGTTAGAAGCATAGGAAAACTGAGAAGGTGGGGGGTGAATTAGTTGTACGTTAAAACACTCAATCCCTCATTAATGTTAAAACCCTTATCAAAATTTAAACCCTCATTAAGCATTAGTAGAATGTAAACATGTGAAACAATAATACAAACACAACCATACACAAATAACACTAGATTTACGTGGAAAACCCTAAGTAGGGAAAAACCACAGTGAGGATTAGCTCGCATATATATTAATAGAAATATTGAATAAAATTAGGCTCATTATCAAGGGATCACTGCCCAAAGGACTCATTGTCTGGAAGAAAGAAGATAGAGGAAAAATGTTACAGAGAGATTCACTATCTCAGAGCAATAGGAAAGATCCACTAGTGCAAATCTATTCCATTTACAACCTTTGGCTCACTACCTTCAACAACTTCAAGCACACTGAAAATGTAGACACCTTCTGTTGACTACATCTGGAGTCATAGGCATTAAGATAACACTCATATCACCACACTTTATCATATTTGAACCACACACTTTCCAGCCTGCTGAACACAAACTTCACCTTGCATTTATACCATCCGTGGCCTCAAAAAACTCCTTAAGGTTAGCCTTAATGAAACATATGCACCTAAAACATGTAACACCAAAATAGGTCAGTACCAAACACTTCCACGATGGAAATAAGTGAAGGCAGACCATGAAATGGGTTAACTAGGACCCAAATCTATACCAATGCACATCACCATGCTTCCATGAACAAACAACCTCCACAATTAGTGTTAGCAAGTCAAGTCAGCCAAATTTGCACTAACACTAACAAGCAACCACATACACACCTCTCCAGGTCCAAAAATAACATGCGGACCACACAATAACACCACACGACAACTAGGAATATTCCAACATGAACATAATACACTACAACACTATTGCAACCACCTGAAACAAGGATTACTTTCATCTTGCATTAGGATGCACTACCATTAAACTCTAACATAACAACTAAACTTGTAGAGCAACTCAACACTAGAAACTCCAAGGGACGAGAAATACAGACAATATAAGCATGTTCCCAAATCTACAAGACAGGAAATAACAACTCAGAGAAGTTTCATTTCTCCCAAACAACCTTCTACATAGGCAAACACACTATCAAACACATCTTCCACTGCCGCATGATCCAAAACCTAAAAATCTAGATATAACACCTCTAATCATCACATCCAAACCATACAAGAATATATTCAACCATGAAGAAATGTGGAGCACAACATTGAACACACCTCTGTCACCATGCACACTCTTCTATTCAAATTTTCTCAGAAGCACTTGGAAACCAAGTGAACCAGATGCATCAACAACACCACAAACATCTCTTCAACACACCCATAACATCTACAACACCATAACTATTTCTCATGCAACACTCTCCAACAACTCCAACAATATAGATACACTAGGGGTTGACAACACCACTCAATCGTGTCAATAGTCTTATACTATTGATATTAGTGACCAACTGTTGACATCAATAACAACACTTTCAACATACTTGCAACAATCTCCCCCTCTGTCATAGATAGCAACACCATATCTAAAAAACCATCAACAACAAAAGCAACTCTACATCAAGCAACACTCCCTCTTACTCGGGTACACTTCACTCTCTCCCTTTACCTCTATTTTTCAAACACCATTCTCTCCCCCTTACTTGAGTAGTTTCAGATATCACTCTCTCTGTGCTTTTCAAATTTCACTCTCCCCCTTTGACATTAATGGAAAAATTAAACATCTTTCCCTTTGACAACACTTGCACACCTCTCTTTAGTCAACACTAACAAGCAACTGCTCTTTCTCCAATTCTCTTCTGCATACAATTATCACTACTACACACATTGCAGTGCTCTTATATTTTATTTATCTGACCCTTTAGGGGCATAAGATATGCTCCCATTGACTGCACCAACTTAAAAACACACTACTACCTACTCCCCCTGAGAGGTAGCCTTCACCAGTCGAGGATAAAAATAATGTATCTTGAATTGCTCCCCTGGACAGATACACCACTTATGCATCTAGTTGAAAGAGCCTTGATAAAAATATATACAACTTGATCCTTTGTAGGCGCATACTCTAGCTTCACCTCAATTTCAACAAATTTCTCTCTTAGAAAGTGATACCAAATAAAAATATATACAACTTGATCCTTTGTAGGCACATACTCCAACTTCACCTCAATTTCAACAAATTTCTCTCTTAGAAAGTGATACCAGATAGAGATATATTTTGTTCTTGAATGCAGTGTTGAATTCTTTGAAATATTGATAGCACTTGTATTATCACACAAGATAGAAATAGTTTCATCAAATGATACTATGATATCCTTCAATGTCTACTTCATCCACAAAAATTGTGTACAACATGATGTTGCTACAATATATTCTACCCCTACAATAGATACTGATACTGATTCATGTTTCTTACTCAACCAAGAAACCAATTTGCTTCCAATAAAGAAAGCACCTCCACTTTTAATTCTTCTATCATCTGTATAACCTTCCTAATCTACATATGTATATGTACTCAAAGAGAAATCAGTATCCATAAGATACCATAAACCAAAGTTTGGAGTGCCCTTCAAGTGTCTAAATATCCTTTTTAGTACTGCCACATGTGATTCTTTGGGATCTTCTTGAAATCTTGCCATAAGACATACTAAATGCATGATATTCGGTCTAGTAGCAATGATTGGTATGTACTTGCTCTAATCAGCCTTAAGAGATTCATCATTTTCTATCAACTTACAACCAACAACAATGGAGTACATATTGGCTTAGAATCAATCCTCCATTCCAAACGTCTTCATATTTCCTTGACATACTTTGATTGTGAAATGAAAATACCTTTTTTTGATTGACTGGTTTGTAATCCAAGGAAGGAATTCATCTCCCCACACATTGACATCTCAAACTCATTTTGCATCTGATATGCAAACCGCTCGCACATACCTTCATTTCCTCCAAAGATAATGTCATCAACATACACTACCACAATCAATATTTGTTCTCCCTCAACCTTGAAGTAAAGGTTGCTATTTGCAGTACCCCTTTTGAATCCCTACTGTAATAAGTACCTATTCAGCCTTACATATCAAGCTCTAGGATATTGTTTGAGTCTATATAATGCCTTTTCAATCTGCAAACCATATCAACATCTTTTGATAACTAAAAACCTCATGATTGTTCAATGTACACCTTTTCTTCTAACTCATCATTCAAGAATGCAAAATTCACATCTATCTAATATACCTTGAAGTCTTTATGTACTAAAAAATCCAAAAACATTCTAATAGCTTCCATCCTTGCCACTGGAACAAAATTATCTTCAAAATCTATTCCTTCCACTCCATAACTCTATACTACTGAGGAGTCCTAGGGGCTGACAAATGTCTCTTTATTCCATGATCTTCATAAAAATTGTTATACTTATTTGAAGTAAACTCACCACCTCTACTAGACCTTTAGCACTTGATTTTCATATCCATTTCATTCTTACCCATAGATTTAAAAGCTTTAAACTTATCTAGAGCTTATGATTTTTCTTTGAGAAATGTCACCCAAGTCATTCTAGAATAATCATCAATCAACAACATAAAATACATATCGCCTTAAGAGCTTCTTGTTCTAGTAGGTCCACATATCTTTGTATGCACCAACTCCAAAGGACATGTTGTAGAATATTCTTTAGTCTTGAACCTCTTCTTTTTTTGCTTTCCAAACTGACATTGCTTGCAAATTGCATTGATAGGCTTTGTAATTCTTGGAATATCTTTCACAACATCAGTAGAACTGATCTTCACTAGGCTATCAAAATTGTTGTGACCCATTCTTCTATTTCATAGCCAACTTTCATTGATCTGAGACATAAAGTACTTAACACCACCACCTTTGAGTTGATAAACATTACCTTATGTCCTTGTCCCTGGAACAACCAAAGTATTAGAACTTCCTTTTTTTATTTCACAAGCATCATGCTGAAACACCAAATTTTATTCTCTACTATGCATCTATCCTACACTTAGAAGATTATGTCAGAGACCTTTGACACAAAGGACATAATTTCTTTTATGTGTGCCATCAAAACTAATTTAGACTTTTCCATGAATCTTAGCAGATGTATCATCACCAAACTTAACAAGACCATAATCATACTTCTAAAGTTTAACTAACTTACTCATATCACCTGTCATATGGTTTGAGCATCCATTATCAATTATCCAATGATTCCCATCCTCTCTTAAATGAAAAGCAGTGACCATAGTTCCTTCAATATTGTGACCTGTTACTAGAACACTTTCCTTCAAACATCTTTCAAGATTAGTAGAATTAATTTCAACATTTAGATCCATGAACAATCATTCATCATTGTATTCATTAAGATAGTTTGATTCCTCATCATTAGATACACCATTATATTTTTCAACATGGTAACTCTTCTTGACAATTTTTCCTTTATGATCCTTATTTTTGTCATTTGCAACTTTGATTGGACATTTAGAAGCATAATGACCTATCTTTCCACAATTGAAACACTTAAAGGGTAACTTACCTTATATTTTCCAGTGCCCTTTTTTAGTCTCCTCACAAAATTTTCTTCCACCTCGTTAAGATCATCCAGATCTGATTCATAAACCTTCTCTACCTTGCTGACTTTAAAAATAGTTTCTTTCTTTGTAGCATCTTGAGCAAATTCTCTTGATTCATAAAAAAATAAAGCACCAAACATCTGATCTCTAAAATATTGATCTAAATTTTGAGCTTCCTCAATAGAATACACTTTAGAACTATAAGATTTAGGAAGAGTTCTTAGTACCTTTTTCACAACTTCACTTTCTTCTAGCAAACCACCAAGAACATTAATGACATTGACCACTTCATCCACTATGAGCATGTAGGCTATAATATCTTCATCTTCAGACATCCTAAGTGTTTCAAATTTGGCAGTGTAATTTTGTATCTTTGTTTGCTTGACCTTGTCATCTCCTTCATAAATACTCTCCAACTTTATCAAAATATTTTTTTGCATTTTTTGGACTTATCACCTTTTTAAGTTAAAAAATAGAAAGACCACTTAGGATAACATTCCTTTCTTTAACAATGTTCTCATATTACTTGATCTCATCGTCACTTGTTAGACCATTAGCAAGCAAGGTATATCCTTTTTCAACTGATTTCCAGTTTCCAAATCCAAGAGAGACTAGAAAAGATTCCATCCTAGCTTTCCAATAAGCATAAATTGTTCCATTGAACATAGGAGCTTTGACACCCTTCTCGTGCATCATCTGAATCTACCTCAAGTGGTTAAAATTCTTCCAAGGAACCAAAGCTCTAATACCAAATGTTAGATGCATAGGAAAAATGAGAGGGGGGTGAATCAGTTGTATATTAAAACATTCAATTCCTTATTAACTTTCAAACCTTTATCAAATTTTAAACCCTCGTTAAGCATTAGCAAAATGTAAACATGTGAGACAACAATGCAAACACAACCATACACAAAAGAAGACTGTATTTACATGGAAAACCATAACTAGAGAAAACCATGGTGAGGATTAGCTCACATATATATGAATAGCAATACCAAATTAAATTAGGCTCACTGTCCGAAAGAAAGAATATAGAGGAAAATTGTTATAGAGAGATTCACTATCTTAGAGCAATAGGAAATATCCACCACTACAACTCTATGCCATCTACAACCTTTGGCTCACTACTTTAAACAACTTCAAGCACATTGATAATGTAGATACCTTCTACTCACTGCATCTAAAGTCATAGCCATTAATATCACACTCAGATCACCACACTCGATCACATTTGCACCACACACTTTCTACCCTACTCAACACAACCTTCATTTTGCATTTATACCATCCACAACCTCAAACAACTCCTTAAGGCCGGTCTCAATGAAACATGTACACCTCAAACATGCAACACCAAACACTTCCATGGTAGAAATAAGTGAAGATAGACCATGCCATGGGTTAACTAGGACCCAAATCTATACCGACATGCATCACCATGCTTCCACAAACAAACAACCTCCACAAATAGCGCTAGCATGCCAAGTCGACCAAACTTGCACCAACACTAACAAGCAGCCACATACATGCTTATCTAGGTCTAGTTACAACATGCAGACCACATAACAACACCGCACAACATCCAAGAATATTCCAACATCAAAATACTACACTACAACACTATTGTAACCACTTGAAACAAATATTACTTTCATCCTACGCATGAGGATACACTACCATTAAACTCCAAAATAAGAATTGAACTTGCAGAGAAACTCAACACCAAAAAATCCAAGGGAAGATAAATACATATAATATAAGCATGTTCTAATATTCATAAGATAGGAAATAACATTATAGAGAAATGTGGAGCAATTCCATTTCTCTCAAACAATCTTCTTCATAGGAAAACACATTTTCAAACACATATTCCACTAGGCCACCACACAATCCAAAACCCAAAAATCTAGATATAACACATATAAACACCTTTGATCATCACATCCAAACCACATAAGAATATCTTCAACCATGAAGAAATGCGAAGCACAACATTGAACACACCTTTATCACCATGAACACTCTTTTATTCAAAGTTTCTCAAAATCACTTGGAAACCAAGTAAACCGACTACATCAACAACACCACAAATGTCCCTTCAACACACCCACAACATCTACTACACCATAACTCTTTCTCATGCAACACTCTCCAACAACTCCAACAATCTCCATACACTAGGGGTTGACAACACCAATCAATCACCAACAATCTTCATACTGTTGATATCAATGACCAACTGTGACATCAATGACAAAACCTGCAACATGATTGCAACAATAATATGATCATCTCACGTACTCCATGCTAACAAAAGATCTCTTTGATAAATCTATTAGCTAATGTCAATGAATCATCCTTAAGATTTCCTAGAATGAAGTGTGCTATCTTAGTCAACTTATCCACAGCTACCAAAATGATACCATGCTTGTTCTTGTACATAAGAAACCCTTGAATGAAATCCATACTAATCACTTTTCATTTGTACTCAAGTATGTCATGTGGGTACAAAATCCGGTTTGATGCACATGCTCAGCCTTGACTTGTTGGCACTCCCAACATCGATATGTATATTCAATTACATCCTTCTTGAGTCTTGGCCAAAAGTATAAAGGTATCAATTCTACTACTATCTTGGTTACTCTAGGGTGCCCCAAATAAGGTGCAGTGTGAATTTCTTCTAGGATCAAGTTTCTCAAATCCCTTGAGTTTTGAATGTACATTCTTTTTTAGTATCTCAAAATTACTTCTAATTCCAACACATACCCATCAAAGCAATGGTCTGAGGGGTTCTTCTCTAAGGCTCTCTTTACTCTATAATAGTGCTCATCTCCTTGTATATTCTAAACCACTTATTATCTCAAATTAAACCTTGTAATAGTCATGGCTATTAGATGCCTTCTTTTGCTAAGAGCATCAACTAATCTATTTGCTTTCCCCTTGATATACGTAATGACAAAATAATATTCACTAAGGAACTCTAACCATCTCCTTTGTCAAGGGTTGAGATTGGTTTCTATAAAAATATACTTGAGTCCTAGGTGGCATGTCTTTAATTCAAATGACTTCCCCAAGAGGAAATGTCTCCACATTTGTAGTGCATGAACTGTGGCTACTAACTCTAAGTCATGCAATGCATAGTTTAACTCATACTGATTCATATTCCTTGATTCATAAGCCACCACTTGCTCATTTTGCATTAGCATTCCTCCTATCCCTTCTCTTAATGCATTAGTTATCACCATGAATTGTCCATTTGGATTAGGTATATTCAAAATTGGATTTGTTGTGAGATTTTCCTTCAAGAGTTGGAAAGCTTGCTCACACTTGTTAGTCCACTCAAATATTTTTCCTTTCTTTGGAGTGAAGTGTTTGGTGTTTCAATTCTAGAAAACCCTTCTACAAACTTCTTGTAGTATCCTACAAGTCTCATGAAGCTTTAAACTCTAGTTACATTTTGTGGTGTAACACAATCAACTATTGCCTTGATTTTGTTTTGATCTACCATAATCCATTTTTCTAAAAGGATATGGCCTAGATAATGCACCTTGTCTTGATAAAAGGTGCACTTGGACAAATTTCCAAAAAAACTCTCTCCCTCAAGTGTTGCAACACTATCCTTAAAATATTTTCACGCTCCTCAATATTCTTGGAATAAATCAAGATATTATTGGAATCAAGCAACATTGAGAGGGTGGGTGAATCAGTGATGCAATTTTTAACTTTATTGATCTGATCCTTCAAGCATTTAAAACATTCATTCAAAATAAATATGCATGAACATGAAAAAAACAACCACAACACCATAACACAAGAAGTTTTACTTGGAAACCCTATTAGGGGAAAAACCACGGTGGATGGCCAATCCATAATATGATCTGAGTATACTCAAAATTAAGTTAAGAATATGGGAATGCACTTGCATTTAGGCGCACTGCCTAGAGCTCACTTCTCAAAGAAGACTCACTTTCTTACAAAGATAATAAGATTAAATCCATATGAGAAATTGAACTAAGAAAATAACATCTACATATGCTTGATTACAGTTCCGGTTAGGCTCAACAATCGATCTTTTTTCCTTTTGACTAATTATGCACCCTTAGCTTTGATTCTCAACACCAATCCTTTATGCACAAGTGAAACTATGCATTATCTCTCTTCTTCTCTTTTGATATTCACAATTCGCATCGACACACCTTATTTGTATATCAAAATGATATGAACGATCTCTTATATATATCTACGACTAAGAATTTAATTGCTATCTATTGGCTGAAATAAAAGCAAAAATATATTCAAGTTGTCATCTCAATCCATTTTTAATTCTTGATGCGCATCAACCAAAGTCATCTCCAACATAGTAATGATCAATGTCAACATGCAAAAACACAAAAATAAAACATTTACTTCCCAAATATCCACGACATGTTATATCCACGAAGTCGGCTTCTGTATAGATAAATAGAGAATTAACCAACTGGATATTCTAACTCGCACATGGATCAATACGAGGCACTAATATTCAATAGAAACAAAGATCAATTTCCAAACAACATTCCATAATATACGCAACACAAAATAATAATAGAAAATCTTCATGTGAATCGACGAACACAAAATTGTTGGATGCTCTGTTCTGCCTTGACTGTCTTCAATCTTATTGCTAGTATGGTTAAATGATGACGTTCGGATCCAATCACCGACTAGGGTTACCATAAATGATAACACTAAATGATATTAGCAGTGTCTCTTTCCAACAATCTCCCCCTTTGGCATTGATGGCAATACTTAGTGAAAAATGACTAAGTGTCAGATTAGTACCAACATCAATACACTACCACTCTTCAAAATTTCAAAAACAAAACTCTCCCCCTGAGATGATTATACATTTTTGACTCTACTACTCTTCCCCTTTGACATCAATGGAAAAATTTGGGGAAACCGCATACCAAAAATCAAACAAAATCTTCAGACTGTACAAACATGCTTCTAACTTACACAAGCTTGAGAACATCTGCAAAATATTTCTTCAACAAAATCAAATTTGTATCCCAAACCCTTTTGAGACTCTCCAAAATTGTTATGTGACCACAAACTAAGTAGGATTCTGTCTCCGCAGACTCAAGGTTCACTGGATCACCAATTGCCTTAGCATCTTCAGCTTCCTTTAATGCACTTGACATTGTTTCTATCTTTAGACCAATTAGGCCTCTAAGTTCACATGCTCTTTCCATAATTTTGTCATTGTAATGCTTCAAGCTCCTTATATTTTCAAGCAGAGATATCTCCTGACCTTCTTTCTTTGCAACACCACCAACTAAAGGATCAAAAGCTTCAGAAATATCAACTAACTATTTTTCAAGATCCTTAACCTTCTTCTCATTGACCTCAGTAAATTTAGAAAGAGACAAACATGACTTATAGATCTTTCCACCTTTAGATAGACCAGTTTGAATATTCTTCACACAGGTGGCTAACAGAGTTTTATCTTTGACAAAGTGGATAGGTCGATAGGACATTCAATCAATTCAGGGTCAAATTCTTCCTGTTGCTTCACTAGAAATTTCTTCACTGCCTCTGCAGCGTCTCTTGCTTCAATTAGAACTTCCTTTACCTCAACTTTCTTTTCCTCAACCACTGTTTCTTCAGTTGCAGATTCTTTTTTCTCTTCAAGAATCTCAATTTTCTCAATCGATACAATTTCAGGAGCTTCAATCTCCATATGAATTTTTGTATTATCTACATCAAGAGGAATTTGAGTATCCTCAACTACATCTTGTTTTTCTTCTGTATAGGCGTTAATTTTCACCCCTAACACAAATTCCCCTTTTACCTTCCCTCACCTTAGGAAAACCAAATCCGAAGGCGAAATTCCACATAAGCTCGCTGCCTTCATTCCACTTGGCGCCTATTTTGAGCTTTGGTAGAGGCGTTTTTGTTTGGGACACTCGCACAACATGCAGACGTCGTGACGCGCTTACGTCCCTGATAGATTTCCACATCTGGAGCCTGCAGAGGCATTACAATTCCCATTGGCATTTGACTTGTAATGCCCTCTTCAGCCAACCGACCCGAATATGGTCCTTTTCTTCACTCTTTCCTTCAAATTCACCTCTTCTTCATCCATTTGAGAGGGCTCTTCTTCCTCTAGCCTTATTCCAACTTCTAGCTTCACTCCAGCCTTGCTTGCATAGCTTCATACAACTTTTTATAGTAGCTTCAAGCTCTTTCAATCACTCTCAAGCAACACTTTACACTTCACAACAACATCAACACTCCATCACTTCAGTAGAGCAAGTGTGGAAGGAAACACCACGATAGCAGAGCCTTGAGTTCCTCTCATTTTCTCCCCGATTAGCCTTGAGCGCTTTGGGTGGAGGTGGTAAAATTTCACTCCTCTCCTTTATTATTTGGTTGGGTAGCATAACATTGTTTTGTAATGCTTTTGTGTTTACTTCATTTCATACTTTTCTCTCTATCGATCTGGTTGTCTGTGGAGGTTGGAACACCAAAATGGGGGTTTGACTGAGGCAAACCCCTATACAACCCCAACTCTCTCTCTCTCTCTCTCTCTCTCTCTCTCTCTCTCTCTCTCTCTCTCTCTCTCTCTCTCTCTCTCTCTCTCGTGTGTAGGTATTAAAGACATTCACAAATTGGAGGCTTCATCACTCACACGATTGTGGGCATTTCCTTTCTCTCCTTGTCTTTATCTTTTCTATTTCAGTCTATTTCCTTTATCACATTTTGTTTTCTTTGTCGAACTCTCAAATTTCTCAGTAATCATATTGCTAGTAGTCACTTAGCTATTCTCTAAGATAAACCTGATTTCTCGTCCATACAAGACGCCAGTGTGTTGCGCTGTCATCTGTATTCTGTGCTAACATCCCTTGGTCGAGAGCTCGTCGGTTTGTCCAAAGAATCTCTATGACCTACTCTTTCTGATTCTAGAACTTCCCCGCTGTCCTTTGAGGTAGTTTAGGGTAGTTCACCCCATGAGGCTCTCTGAGTGAAGAGAACTCATGAGTAGCGAATCCCCCTTCTCTACATTTTGGTGAAATCGACGTGAAGAACGTCTTTTTCGAAAACTAGGAATTTATTTACCCCTACTTGGCGGGGTTATAACTTTTGACTTGCTGCTCGGAATTCAGAACCGTTTGCACCATTGGAAAGGTCTCCTAGCGAACAAGTTTAATCTCTAAAATACTAATGCCTTTGACAATCAAATTTTAAGAACCAACGCAAGTTCCAACCCCAAATTCTACTCCGAAGACCTCCAAAAAATTAAATTACTAGAACATAGAAAATATCGAAAAAATGAATTTAATATCTTCTTTTATTGGTATAGTATCTAATTTTATTCAAAATGTTAATGGCATTCCATTTCATGCATGTGATAGTGATTTTTCTTTGCCCATGTCACTTTATATCCTTGATCCTTCTCACGAGAGTTCTCTCGCTTCAGAGGATATCTTACTGCAAGAAGATGAAATTATTGATACCTTTCTTAATGTCACTCTACCTTCTATTCATTCAAATGCACTCTCTTCTAGAGATGACGCATTTGTGAATGATGAACCTTCTATTCATTCCAACGCACTCTCTTCTAGAGATGATGCATTTGTGAATAATAAATTTCTTATCTATTCTATTACACTCTCCTCTAGGGATGATGCATTAGCGCATGATGAATCTCTTTCCATAGTTGATCCTATTTGGATCGATGTCGAGAATATGTCTTCAAATAATTGTTCCACTAGGTGTGATGATTCTGTAAATGTGATCTATGTCTTTTCTACCCCTCAAAGGCCTAATAGATGAGTCATTTACGTGACCCCAGCTAGTCCTTCTGAAAGGGTTTGTTCTATTGATGGTGTTCCATTTAATAGTAACTCTCCCGATCTTTCCAAGACTCCCTCTTATAGATCAGTAGCCCGTACCTATGATACTAGAAAGAATAAACAACTAAGACTTCCTCAAGCACTTGACCTACGACTAGAGCACCTGGTGATTACGATCTTGTCGAGGAACGCCGCGTTACTTCGGATAAGATCTCATTGTGGGGCTTGCTTCAGTCTACTTCGATTTACCAAGGTATGCTTCAAGAAGCCTTGCAAAAGGTCCTCTTACCTTCTTCTGCTAGGCCGAAAAATGTTGATACGTTGTTAGCTCATATTCATGTGGATTCACCGAATGTTATGTTCTATCCCCAAGAACTCCCGCTTCCGAAAGTATAGAAGCAAGCAGATCCCCTAATGATTATAGTTAATATTAACAAGATTGGCATTAGATGTACTCTCGTTGACGCTGATTCAACACTTAACATATGTAGCATTGATCTTTTACCTAAGATTTATATTGATTCTTCTTCTATCAATGCTTCTTATGTTGACATTCATGGGTTTGATAACGTCAGTCGACAAGCCTTGAGCATGATAGTCTTTCCTTTGAGGTTGGGACCCATTACCATACCTACCCTTGTATATGTTATGTCAGAGAAGTTGCCTTATAACCTCCCTCTCGATAGACCATGGATTCATGCTATGGGTGCAGTCCCGTCTACCTTGCATAAATCAATTAAGTTCATTTGTAATAATTGAGTAGTCACAGTTAAGGCTGGCCTTGATGGTAAGCACTTATGTGAGATGGCAATTGTTGGTCAAGCTTTGGTTGTTCCTACTCTTATTCCTTTAGTATCTTCCAATGTGTCGATATTTACTCCAACAGTACCTACTACAAAGGATACTCTTGAGATAAATGTCCTTGAAGAAGATCCTTCTGAAGTGAGAAACCTTAAGTTTTCTCCTTCTACCTCTTCACAAAGGAATGCATGTCTTGGTGATGATTGGGGTCCTTTGGAATTTATAAATTCCTTCATTAAGGAACATAAAGTCAACCCGATCCTCTTAGACCTTCCGACAACATCATTCACACCCGTCATCAAAAATCATTGTTCCTCTATATCGTAGGATAATGTGAATGCAAACTATAATGTTCTTAGTGTTGATCCTCCTTCCGAGGAAGACAATTAAGCTTTCGCTAAGGAGGATAATGCTGACAGTCCTATCAAGAAGGATGACGACAATCCCAAAGAAGAGTATGTTCCCCCTTGTTGGAATAATGCTCTTTATGAAGATCCTCCTTCTCATGATTTGCAAACATGATATGGCCCTAGATTTAAGCTCACCTTTATGTATGGATATGAACGTAAAGGTTGTGGGCGTAATGAACAAGGCATCTAGGTCCCTATATAATTTTTGCTTCGTAAGTGTAATATGGGGCTTGGTTTCTCAAATAAACAATCTGAGCAGAAACCATGGTTAAACGTTGATGTGATGTCTGCTCAACCTCATTCTCATGGATTGGTCTATCCTCCATTGTCTTCCACCTTCATGTATTCATCTTTTGAGTAGTCAAACTTTTCTCCGCAAGAGAAAGGGTTGCTTCTTGCTCCTTATCCTTTATCTGAGAAAAAACATATTTTGTTGCGGCTTCTAAAAACCTACTTAATTACTCTTCCTCCTCCTACACGCAAGAAATCTCATAAACATAATAAATCATAACATTCTTTATGCACATACCATCAAGTGCCTAGCCATTCCACTAGTGAATGTAAGGCCTTGAAGGATAAAATACAAAAAATTCATGATTCAGGTGCCTGTTGATGCACCTGCCTATTCTTCACATGACAAGTGATATCGAGGTTTACCTCTATCTTGTTTTGGCATGGTTCTCCTACCCTATATGTTGGGGGAAGTGATAACTTGTTTTGGAGACGTGCGTCCTTCTAAGGACCCCCTCCCTTCTCTCTATCTTTCAAATGTAGTGTCCCTTGAGTGGACCTTCTTCCTTTTGAAGGGTTCTCAAGGGACCCCTTTGAAATATTTTCCTCTTGAATGAATTCATTGGCATCTAGCTTGGGGGTAGCCCAACTAGATCGATTTCAGATCTTCGCATCTAGCTCGAGGGTAGCCCGACTAGACCTTTTTCTATCCTTGCGTCTAGCTCAGGGGCAGCCCGTCTAGACCTATCCTTACATCTAGCTTGGGGACAGCCCGACTAGACTTCACTTTTCAAATAGTGCATCCCTTGAGTGGACCCTCCTTCCTTTTGAAGGGTTCCCGAGGGACCCATTTGAATGCCTTACAACTTAGCGATGGTCTGCGTGACTGTCCGTTCACTGGCCTACGCAGCCGTTTCCTGACATGTTCTATCTATGGGTAAACATGTCCCCATATCTGACTCTGCAGAGTCATTTTTGCTTAGTCTCCTTCATGTGAGAGTTCATGGAGGATACCTTCCTTGCAGTTCTACGGGTCTGTTAGGCACTTTCTTGGTTTCCTTCATGTGAGAGTTCTTGGACGATACCTTCCTTGCAGGTCCGCGGGTCTGTAAGGCACTTTCTTGGTTTCCTTCATGTGAGAGTTCTTAGAGGATACCTTCCTTGCAGGTTTGTGGGTCTGTAAGGCACTTTCTTTCTTCAACTTCATAGTTCTGCAAAGTTATGAAGTCCTTTGCTTGTCTTGCACTCTCGAAATTGCCAGATCGCGTTTTGCTTCCTTGACGGTTCAAGTATACATCTCGAAACCTATGTCTTCTTTGATCTACTTTACCAAAGCACTCACCAGTATTCATGCTTGCTAAAGTGGGGGAAAAATGTATAGGCGTGAATTTGCACCCCTAACGCAAATTCCCCTTTTACCTTCCCTCACCTTAGGAAAACCAAATCCGAAGGCAAAATTCCACATAAAGCTCATTGCCTTCATTCCACTTGGTGCCTATTTTGAGCGTCGATAGAGGCATTTCTGTCTGGGAAGCCCACGCAACACACTTACATCCCTGACAAATTCCCATGTCTGGAGCCTGCATAGGTGTTACAATTCCCATTGGGAGTCGTCTTGTAACCCCCTCTTCGACTGACCGACCCGAATATGGTCGTTTTATTCACGCTTTCCTTCAAATTCACCTCTTTTTCATCCATTTGAGAGGGCTCTTCTTCCTCTAGCTTCATGCCTACCTCTAGCTTCACTCCAGCCTTGCTTGCAAAAATTCATACAACTTGTTACAATAACTTCAAGCTCTTTCAATCACTCTAAAGAAACACTTTACACTTCACAACAACAACATCAACATTTCATCACTTCAGTAGAGCAAGTGTGGAATGAAACACCAGGGCAACAAAGGCTTGAGTTCCTCTCATTTTCTCCCCTATTAGCCTTATGTGCTTTAGGCAGAGGTGGTAAACTTTCACTCCTCTCCTCTATTATTTGGTTGGGTAGCATAACATTATTTTGTAGTGCTTTTGTGTTTACTTCATTTCATACTTTTCTCTCTATCTATTTGGCTGTTTGTGGAGGTGGGTACACCAAAATGGGGGTTTGATTGAGGCAAACCCCTATATAGCCCCAACTCTCTCTCTCTCTCTCTCTCTCTCTCTCTCTCTCTCTTATGTGCAAGTATTGAAGACATTCACAAGCTGGAGGCTTCATCACTCGCATGGTTGTGGGCATTTACTTTCTCTCATTGTCTTTATCTTTTCTATTTCAGTCTATTTCCTTTATCACATTATGTTTCTTTATTTCACTCTCGAAGTTCTTAGTAATCAGATTGCTAGTAGTCACTTAGTTGTTCTCTGAGATAAACTTGCTTTTTGGTCCGTATGAGATGCCAACGCACCTTGGGGATGCCAGCGTGCCGCGCTATCTTTTGCATTTTGTGCTGACGTCTATTTTCTGCTCTGACGTCCCTTGGTGGAGAGATCGTCGGTTTGTCTAGAGAATCTTTGTGACCTATTCTTTCTGATTCTAAAACTTCCCCGCTGTCCTTTGAGGTAGTTTAGGGTAGTTCACCACGCGAGACTCTTTGAGCGAAGATAACTCATGAGTAGAGAATCCCCCTTCTCTACATCTTCTTCTTCTGCTAGACCAAATGAGACATCTTCATCATGTGTTTCTTCAGTGACAAAATCAATTCTGTTACTTAACAAAAAAATTCTCAAGATTTGTTTAGTTTCCTTTGCAACTTCATCAGTCTGATCAATCATGAGCTTATTCACTCTTGTCTTGCTCTTGAATTCATTTTTAGCTTTATTCAAGATTGCCTTCATTTCTTCCAAAGATATCACTAGACATAACTTAGCAATAATTATTTCTCTAATTTGTTCTTCTTTTGTTCTTGCATTTACTCTTCTCATTTCCAAAATCTCATACAAGCTTTTAGGTAAATTAGGCACTATTTCAATAAGAAATTTATTAAAAATATTCAAATGCTTTATTGTAGCCTCCTCAAGAGTTTTTTGACTTGATTTATCTAAGGTTTCATACCATTTACAAAGTGGCTTAAGATTGCCATCCTTGACCAAATATTTTTCAAATTCTTCTATTGACATACCAAATTTGTCAATTTTTTCCTTCTTCTTTGCTTTGTCTTCTTCACCAGAGGGCTTGCTTTTAGTAACCTTTGTTGCCTGGGTGCCTATATGCTTTATTTATCTTACTCCATCAAATTTTGTTTCTTCATCTTCAGAGACTACCACATAGACTCTTTTGCTTTTATCCTTCTTCCTTTTTCCTTCCTTATCGGATGTGTTCATCTGAGTTTGCACAGGAATTGGCTTTGTTGCAGGGGTAGATAGGGATGCAGAGCTTCTTGTTGACATAGCTCGGGCAGATGGTACTGCCAGACTAGAAGATTCAGTTTTTGCTAGCTCTTTTTCTACTTTAGCTTCTTCTCTCTTCCTTCTAGATTCTTTTAATTTTTCTATAGATATACCCATTATTTCTGCAAGGATTTCCACCTATTTTCTAACTCTTCTGACTATCACAGGTTTTGAGTTCATTGTGTACCTGTATATTCTTTTCTGCATAAGTACCAAATCTTTCTTTTGATGGATCCAAAGGCTTATTCAGTAAATTTTGTGCATATACTTCCAGAATGTGCTCTTCAACTTCATAACCCATTGGCATGATCCTGACTGTTCTAGGATTAACAACTTCCATAATGCATTGATCAATGTCTACCATAAAAAAAATTGTGTCCTTATACTTCTCCATAATAGAAGTAGGAAGTCTTTCTCTGGCATGCATCATACTTTGAAAATTCTTGAGGTATCCCCAGATTGCAGTTTTTTTGGCTTGACTATTTCCAATTCCATACATCATCTCTCTAATCTAAATAGCTACAGGTTGACCACCTTGCCAATGTACTTTCCCAACACCCGAAACTTCATTCATGAAATAAAAGAATAAACATAACAGCAAATTACCATACTTAAAAGATTTTTTCTTGTCCTTCTTGATCTTACCAAGATTTTCCATCAGCTAACTCCTGAGTAACTCACACAAGTCATAATCTGCATTCTCCTTTACCATTTGACACACTACACAAATGACTGTACCGAATATAGAATTGTCCGGACTTGAGTGATAAATCCTGTAACCAATGATCATCAATGCAAATTTCACATCCAATTCAATGATATCTTCAATTGTCATGGCTCTTCTATCATACTTTGATCCTGTTGCATCACTAATCGTTTGATTCTTTACAGACTTCAAAATCAGCAATCTACCGGAGGAATTTAAACCTATAACAACACTTATACCCTCCTTTGTAATCTTGAAGGGTATACTCAATCACATAAATTCATCATGAACTCTGCTCAAGATATATCAAACCCATTCATTCTCTTCAAATAAGGGGAATTTAACAATCTGTGTAAATTTCTTCTCTTCTAGGGTTTTGAATTTTCACTTGACACAAAAGTCTTCTCCTATAATGTGATTGTTATACAAATTTAGTAGCTGCGAGCCTCCTATTTCTTCAATGTTTGCGTGAATATATGCCCTAATATCTTCAGTATGTAAGACATCATACGAAATAGATGAAAAAGCACCTAATGAGTCGGTCTTGACAGACTTGAAAGGATGCCATTTGAATTTGGGATGGGGTCTATCCTTAACTTTGACTACTAATGGAGTAGCCAATTTCACCAATTCACAAATTTGTAGGTTTTTCTGATAAATACCTTTTCGTCGGGTTAGAGTTAGATTACCAAATCGCCTTCATGCTTGAATTTTTCCTCAATTCACCAAATTTTGCTTTAGATCTCTCGAAACTTCTTTTCTTCTAAATGCAAAGTGGAAAGTGAAAGATAAAAATGACCTATTATCATTCGCACACTTAACCATTTTTGACGCAATAAATGCTTTTACCCTAACTCATCTGGTTACCATGTTTCCATGCACTGTAACAGGTAATTCTTCTGTGGACCTCCAATACTGCATAATACTCTCTCCAATAGGTTCAAAAACATATGTAGAGTATCTATGCACTTACTGTACTCATCCACATTCTGGTGCCAGTTACCAACAGGGGGTTAAGATATTTTCTTGATAGCTCCCCCTAGGCCAAAGGCCTAAAGCTAATTACCAGAGGAATTACCAGAAGCAAGTTCTGGTATTGGCACATTTTCTTCATCAGAGGGACCTTTCATCACCCATTTCTTCTGCATTTTATTCTTGATCACATCTATAGTGGCTTTGTTTTTCCCTTAACACCCTTTTATATGTTTCTCCTATGATTTACCAGACCTTTTCTGTTCCAACAAAATCTAGCAATGTGACGAAATTTGTTGTAGTTATAGCACACAACATTTTTCTATCCAAGCTAGTTGTTCCACTGATTTTCTTTTGATCTACACTGGTTAGCAATATGGCCAAATCTATTGCATGTATAACATCTGACATCTCTATGAAAGTTGTTCATCACATTTATACATTCATTTGACTTGTGACCAAACTTATTGCAATTAAAGCACTGACCTAAGAATGATGGACCACTTTGATTCATCCTGCTTCTATAATGAGAAGCCATATGGCCAAACTTATTACAAGTCAAATAGTAGCCATTGAATCTTTGAGCATTAGGTTATCTTACCAGATTCCTTCCATCTCTGTTTATCTAATGTCCTTGCCTAGATCTCCTTTTTCTCAATATGAAACTTTCTCCTTCTTCATAACCAAGGCCTCGCTTGTCACCATCGATCCTCTGACTTTTAATCAGTTCATCAAGATTAGCTGAGCTAACCTTAAACTTCTCCTTCTATTCATTAGTTGTAGCAAGTTCATCTCTGAGATCATCAATCTATTTTTCAAGCATTTCTTCATTGTTTTTAGATTGTTCCAATTCATTGTCCAAACAACTACATACTTTAGATTTTTATTTGAAGGATTGTGAAAGCTTCTCTTCATTATTCTTTTTGTCTTCAACCTCCTTGGTCATCCTCATCATAATGGATTCCACCTCATGCTTTAGGATTGTATTTTCTCTGGTAAGTTTTTCACATTCTTTTGTCTTTTCCTTCAAGGCTTGACTCAGTTTTTCATCTTCAATGCTTTTGTTGTCATTCTACTTAATTTGGTTACAAAGTTCCTTTCTTTTCTCCCTAAACTTATTGATTTTATCTTTCAATGATTCAATGAATTTCTCATCATCGATGAGATTTCCTTGCAATTTCTGAACTTTGGATTTTGACTGATCAAGATCATCTAGGGCAACCAAAAGTTGTTGTTGAAGGCTACTTGAATCAATTGAAATGATTTCTAGGATCTCCCCAAGTTGTTAGACTTCTTCTGAGGAACTAGCTCTGATACCAATTGTTGGAATCAAACAACACTTAGAGGGGGGTGAATCGGTGTTGTGCAATTTTTAAGTTTATTGATTTGATCCTTCAAACATTTAAAGCATTCATTCAAAAGAAATATGCATGAACATGAAATAAACAACCACAACACCATAACACTGGAATTTTTACTTGGAAACCCTGTTAGGGGAAAAACCACGGTGGATGGCCAATCCACAATATGATCTGAGTATACTCAAAATGAAGTTTACAATATGGGAATGCATTTGCATTCAGGTGCACTGCCTAGAGCTCACTGCTCAAAGAAGACTCACTCTCTTACAAATATAATCAGATTAAATCCATCTAAGAAATTGAACTGAGAAAATCGCATCTACATATGCCTGAGTACAGTTCTGGTTAGGCTCAATAATCAATATTTTGTCCTTATGAATGATTTTGCACTTCTACTCTTCTCCACTCTGATTCTCAACACCAATCTTTTATGCACAAGTGAAACTGTGTATTATCTCTCTTCTACTCTTCTGATATTCACAATTCGCGTCGACACACCTTATTCGTATATCAAAATGATATGAAGGATCTCTTATATATATATGCGACTAAGTATTTAATTGCTAACAGTCGGCTCAAATAAAAGCAAAAATATATTCAAGCTGTCAGCTCAATCCATCTTTAATTATTGATGCGCATCAACCAAAGTCAGCTCCAACATAGTAATGATCAACATCAACATGCATGAACACAAAAATAATTAAACATTTACTTCCCAAACATTCGCGACATGTTATATCCACAAAGTTGGCTTTTGTAGAGATAAACAAAGAATTAACCAACCGAATCTTCTAACTCGCACATGGATCAATACGAGGCACTAAGATTTAGTAGCAACATAGATCATATTCCAAACAACATTCCATGAGATACACAACATAAAACAATAATAGAAAATCTTCATGTGAATCGATGAACACAAAATTGTCGGATGCTCCGTTCTGCCTTGACTGTCTTCAATCTTACTATCGATATGGTTAAATGGCAACGTGTGGATCCAATCAATGACTAGGGTTTCCATCAATGAAAACACCAAATTATATTAGCAGTGTCTCTTTCCAACATTTATCATCTAAAAATATCAACATAAATTCATCTAAACAATCTCCGGATACACTGTTCATTAAGTTCATGAAAGTTGTTGGAGCATTGGTTAACTCGAATGGCACTATAGTGAATTTTTAGTGGCCATAATGAGTCCTAAAAGCTATGTTGTATATGTCATCCTCTTTAATCCTCAATCGGTGATATCCAAATCTTAGATCTATCTTAGAGAACATTGTAGCCCCTTTCATCTAATCAAAGACTTCTTCAATTATTAGAAGGGGGTAGTTATTCTTGATATTTTCCTTGTTCAACATCCTATAGTCAATGCACGAGTACAAATTTCTATCCTTCTTCTTCACAAAAATGATAAGTTTACCCCACATTGATACACTAGGTATAATAAACCCTTGGTTTAACAACTCATGTAATTGGGCATTTAATTCATAAAACCCAGTAGTGGTCATCCTATAGGGAGTCTTGGACTGAGGTTCAATTACAAGTGGAAACTCAATAGAAAAGTCAAATTCCCTTTTTGGTGGAAACTCTCTTAATTACTTTGGAAACACATCCTGAAAATTCTTTAAGGATAGGGTAGTCATCAAGTACTAGCTTCATAATAGCAAGGTCACTAATGTGAATGTCATAAATGGAACATCCCTTCCTTTTGGGCCTTATTTAGTTGCATAGTTGAAATTTGTGTAAGTTCCAAAGGTCTCGAAAAGCCATGAATCTCAACATGATCCCTAAAATCATCCAAACATCTAACAATATTATCTTCACAATTTACTATAGAATTATGTTAAATCAAGCAGTAGATTCCAAAAATCACATCATATGTTCCTAAATGGAGCTACATTAAGGTTGACCTAAGTCTAAAAATTGGAAAGTTCTAACTCACTACAAGAAAGACAAGAATCTACTCTCTTTTCTTCTTGATTTCCATACTAAACCATCCATGAATTAGCCATGTGTCCTGATCTAATTGGTAACTTTGAAACTATTTTTGGATCTACAAAGCATTTAGTTTCTCGAATATCAATTAATATAGAAATGGGTTGGCCATAGAGCTTACCGGTATATTGAATTGGTGTGGCTTGGAAGTCAACTTTTTGATTGTCTAAAGTTGCATGGATTTGATGTTGAGGCGCTCCTTGTTGATTTCTTTCCCTTTGTTCTCTCGAACCTTGAGGGAAAACATTGGCATAGTGCTCTCCTCCACATACAAAGCATCCACCATTAGGTACTCTTGGTCCTCTTAGCTTGTACCTCCTATTATTATTTTTGTTGTAGTTAGCCCTTTTATTGCCTCCATTGTGATTCCTTTCTACTTTATCCTGAGAATCGTTGTCTTGTTCCATGTTTTAGATCCGTCGATTGTTACCTCTCTACTAGTTATTATTTTGAAATTTCTTTTTTCCAAAACCAGATGTAGCATCTCAGTTCTTGCGATAGTTATCCACTAGCTAAAGTTTTCGTTCTTGTTTGGTAGCCTTCTCAAAAAATTCATCTATAGTCAAAGGGTTATGGATGTCCACATCTACTCCAATTTGAGACTTCAATCCTAAGATGAATTTCCTAACTGAAAATTGCTCATCCAACTAATATTGAGGTACATACTTAAGCAAATTGGTGAACTTTTCCCAATATCGAGTCATCGTCATGTTACCTTAAATTAAATTCTTAAATTATGTCATGTTATTATCAAAGAAGAGTTGAGGTAACCACTGTTGGATTTTGTGGTTGTATTGTTGATATGTGGTTGTCATTGATTTCAACACTATTAGCATTAATTTCTTTAAGACTGTATATGTCAAGGATATTGAGAAAATTGTAATAAAATATGTTACAGGTTGTCTGTGAAGTAGTGAAGATCAGTTTGTTGGAAAGTTTAGTATGTTGATAATGAGAAGTTTCATATTAAAGGGTTTTTTTGCAAATGTATTTAGTTTCTACTTTGAAAGTTTTAGAGGTGTGCATGAAGAATTGAGCAAGTTATAAGGTTTTGTGTTCCGATAATTATTCTGTTACTGGAAATGGTGTTTTTGGAAGAAGATAATGTGTTTCTGGTAATCTGAAGTGTTGCATACATTCCTAAAGTGTTTGAGGATATTTCTAGATCATGTTCTATCTGTGTTGCATGTCCACATTGATCATTGTTCTCACGATCCAAGATTTTCTCTTGCGTGTTCATGTTTTTCATGTGCATGGCCGACAAGGTGTTTGAAGTGTGTTGTGGATCTCTAAGGAAGAATATTTGAAGGTGTTTTGTGTTTGAGGACATTGTTTTGGTTCTCTGCTTTGATGTGGCCGACCTTGGGTGATGCACATTGATAATCTATTATTTTGGGCTGATAGTTTACATTCATTCTATTATTTTGTCTAAGCCGACATAAAGCAATGTAATTTCTTGTTGCGGATATATATAAGTGATTGTTACTTCATTTGATAATTGTACAAGTGTGTGTGTAAGTGTATGTATGCAAAGTGTGTGAGTGCTATGTACGAATAAGGTTCAAATTATTCAAAATCAGAGCAGAGTGTGAAGAAGAGTAAAGAAGTGTGAAGAAGTTTTCATGTGCTTAACTGGAACTGTACTCAGGAATTAGCAAATGCTACTTTCTTAGTTTAAATTCTTTAGATGGATTTAATCTGAAATTTTTATGTAAGATAGTGAGTCTTCCTTTGAGCAGTGAGCTCTAGGTAGTGTGCTTGAATGCATGTGCATTCCTCATTTATTCTTCTTATATTTTTAATAGGGTATAACTTGTGATTAACCTCCACCGTGATTATCCCCTAACAAGGTTTCCATGCAAAAATATTGGTGTTATGTATGTTTCTGATGTGTTGTTGATTCATGCTTTCACTGTTATTAATCAGATATGAGAATAAAGGTTAATAAGTTTAATAAGTTTGGAATTATATGAGAACTGATTCACCCCCCCTCTTAGTTGTCTTCCCTTGTGTTTCCAAAAACCACCTCTTCCTAAAATATTGAAGAAAGATTTCCCAAGTTGTCTCCCCTGGGAGTAGATATTTCCCATGTTGTCTCCCCCAAAAGTAGCTTCTTTTCAGTTCTTTTATTGTCCCACCAAGTAGTGTCTTCACTAGTGAGTTGATATACAAACCAAATAGCCTTGGTATCATTCTATAGATTCCTAAGTTCAAAGTACTTATCCATCTCAATAATCTAAGCTTCAACTCCATCTTTGATGGTTTTGCCATTAAATTTGGGTGGCACAATCCTCTTAATGTCCTTACTCAGTTCTTCTTTAATTCTAGCCCTACGATTTCTATGGTCTTTATTCCCTTGATTTCGTACCTCTTGGTTCCCTCTAACCTCTTGTTCTAAGTTGTTCATCATGTTCCTTGTTTTGGTTAGAAGGTTGAGGATTTGGTCCAACCTATCATTTTTCTCATTGTTGCTCGGTCCATTCTGGTCATTGTTCATAATTTTCACCATGGTTGGTTATAAAATGACCTGGGTCAAGCTTTTTAATCTTAGTGTAGTAGATAAAGGCCCTAAACTATCTCACAAAAATTAATAGTAACTCATTTTTTATAAATATAAAAATGAAATGAAACATCTTCAACATATACAAATGACATATTACATCTCACATGTAAAAGTGTCTAATCTAGAATATTAAGTACTAGTGCAATATCATAAAATTGCACCCTTATGTAATTTCAAATTACATTAACCTTCACTTTAGCTTAATAAGATGATAATGTGAATACCCACCTTCCTAGCCTTCACTTTCATCCTTGCCTTGTCATTTTTCTATTGGTGGGGTAATTTTTGTTTGAGACACTTTTGCACTGTGTACATTTGTGCGCCACATGAATATCCTGACAAGATTCCTGATCCTGTGGTCATTGGGACATTACACTATGACCTGCTCACAAAGTGTAACTCCTTTGTAGTCACAGTCGCATCCAAAAATGACCCTCTTGCATGCAATTTAAATTCATATTCTTCCCTCTCTTCAATCAATCTCATTCTTGCTATTCAAATGATTAAATATCTCATTATAGCACTTCATTCTCACTTCTTAGAATTATTCACTCTCCACTTCTTGCAAATCTACATATTTTCTTACCGATTCAAGCTCTTCTACATTACATTCTTGCATGCTCGTCTCAATCTTTCTCAAGGCATCACTCTTCCTCTCGACTTCAGCAAGCTCGTTGAAGGGAGGGTAAAATTTCCTTTTATTGCATTATTTTTCTTATTGAATAACATATTTTTATATTGTATATACTATCTCTTTGACTGTCTATGGAGGTGTAAACAGCAAAGTGGGGGTTTGGCCAAGGCAAGCCCCAAAAATAACCCCAACACTTTTACTGTTTCTATGTGTGCAAGTTGTCTGTGGGGAGATTTTTGGGATGCTTAATAGTTGGACCACACGTGAGTTCATCCCTTTTCTTCCACTACTTATCATTTCATTAAATAGTTCATTTACTTGTCAATTAGTATTCATCTTGTTGTGCTTTCCTGCATTTTTACCATTCTGTCTATTTTAGTTAAACTGTCAAACTTTAGATTTTGAGTAGTTAGCAGACCCTAAGTGTTTATGGTGGATGACTCTATCTTTGGTCCATGCTAAATGCCAATGCACCATAAAGATGCTAGCATGATGTGTTATCATCCTTGTTCTATGCTTTCATCCTCTAGTAAAGAGTCTAACTGTTTGTCTCCCAAGACCTTTGAGGTTTATTCACTCGGCTTCTGAAGTTCTCTTTTCATAAACAATCATAAAACCCAAAAAATATTAGATAAAATCTTCCTTAACTATCTCCCATCACTTGAGATTTTGTCCCTAAGGTAATAAAGATCTATTTTCTCCCTATAGCCTCTTCCTTGTCCTAGAGACTCGGGAGTAGCGAATCCTCTCCATTACATTTTGGTGAACTTGACATGAACTTTATTTCTCCTTGTCTTTGTCTTGAGATTTTTATTCTCTCATGTTAGGACATTTAGTTTAGAGCATTTTGTGACACTCTTTATGAGCTTTATGACCTAATCAACTATCTTCGCATACATAGTAAGAATAAGCTATCAAAACTTAGATATGGGGTCTAGAAGGTTTAGTCCCCACTATTTCGGCTCGAATTTTGAAGAGTACACTATGAGAATCTTTGTTGGATTTTCCCCTGCTTGCAATGAAGTTGTAATTCATACCCCTCATGCCTCACCCTCAAACTCTTCCTCTTCTTTAGAGGAGGATTTTGCTCTTAGGATTCCTATATAGAAGATTGCATCTTTAGAATTTAATCTTGAAGAGTTTGTTGGGTTTTTGGTGAAAGAGGATGCATATGCTCAAGTCGCTCCTCTTATCGATGGTCTAAAGAGTTTATTGATTAAAAATTGAAGAGGTTTAGAGTTCCTTCATGGTATAGCAAATATTATAGAAACTCATGTCTCATCTTACACCTCTTTCTTGGATAATACCCAAGATGTCTAATCGAAGATCGCTTTGGAGTGGTATTGCTCCTTGCTTGATAATTTTGTCTTCTCCTTTGATCAGCTTGTGAATCAATTCCTGTGTCAGTTCTAGGATAAAATTATGTTGAAGGTCATATTTTTTGATCTCTTCCAGTGTAAGAAGGGGCCTCACAAGAAGGTGACTAATTTTATAGCTCGGTATCAAGCCCTTTTCTCTCAAATCTACTATGCCTTGCTTGATTTTGATGTGCAAAGAGTGTTCATTATAAACTTATAATAGACATTGTGAGATAAATTCATGTTGATGAAGTATCCATCCTTTGCACATTTATGTGCCACTCTACATGAGTATCGACAAATAGTTGCACAGTACAAGAACTCATCCTCTTCCTCCCATCAAGATGGTTGATCAATCGTGTTAATCTTTGGTGAGTCTAGAAAGAACAAGGTTGTGGCAAACATGGTATTTTTTCCCACTGATAAAGTTTTTATGAGTCAAAATTGAATATTCACTAAATTATTTGATTCTTATAGTAATTTCCTAAAAAACTATTAAAAGATGGAATAATAACTCTCCCAAAGATTAGACCATTTTTTGAATCGTATCCTTAGTGGTACGATGCTCAAAAGTTATGTCAATATCATTGGGTCTCGTGTCATGATACTAAGAGATGTGTTCATATTTGTCACATGATACATTTCCACATCAATAATAGTACAATCCGACTCAATGGTAATAAGATAAACTAAAAAAAATCTATAGCAAATCCCAACAACCAACTACAAATCTATTTATGTCCCATTCCACTAAACTTATCACCACTTCTTCTTCTGATCCAACCCCATAAAAGTATGTAAATTTAGTCTCATTTACTCATATTCCTTGTTCAAATTACATGAATATTATTCTTGATACTATGTTCACCTCACATGATCTTTCGTTAAAGAAGGATCCCTCCCCATGATACATTCCCACTTGTGTCAACAATAACATTGTAACAGGTGTTATAGTTGACCCTTCGAGTCGATTGAATGTTATCACATAAGAGAGTCTCTTTATAAAAAAATTACATAAGGAGAAGTACGATGAATCATAGACTATAGTTCACACACACAATGGGTTGTCTTTTACACATATTGGATCTATTTCTCTGTCGATCCTGGTAGGACCTAAAGTTTTTGAAGTATCATTTGTAGTGATTTCTGAGTCTGATTTGTTCAGAGTGAGGCTAGGCATTCCATGGTTAGTCTCTATGAGTATCATTGCCTTGATAGTCCACAAATGTTTGAAGCCTCCTTGTGAGGGTATCATGCATACTATCCAGGATACTAGATGTAAAGCACTAGTATCGCATGGGGGCTTCTCCCTCAATCAATTTTGGCCCACCCCGATTGGACACTTGCCTCCTAGAGGGTATCTTTTATATAGAGATTATTTCAAGTATAAGATTGGGGGCTCAGTGCCAAAGACTAGTTTTCCTCCATCTAGTCAAGCTATCTCTTTAAAGGAATCCTTGCATGCACAACAACATGCTTCATCCTCTGCCCCTCCAAAAGGGAAGGACAATCACACTCTTTCCCTTGGGCCTTCCCCTTCTACTTTTGTTCTCTCTTCTTTTGCACCTTTTGCTTCTTCTTCCCAACCTTTGGTGGTGTTGTTTATTCCTCCTATTATACTTGGCATAAGAAAAGGAAAAGTGTCCACATTGTGGAAGGCAAAGCCACAATTGTTGGAGCTTCCTATCCTACCAACGGTGCCCCAACCTACCCTTTTTGGCAAGGAGATCATTCCTATGGGGTTGTTCCTGCGTTTCATCCTTCACGGCCTCTACATGTTCCTCCACCTGCTCCCAAGGTAAAGAAATGAAAGATACTCATTGTTAAGGCACCTATTTCTCTCTCTCTATCTCTGTGCCTCCTCCTGTTCATCCTCAAGATTCCACCCTTTCATCGATAATGGTTGTGGATGTTGCTCCTCCAATAGGATAGGAACCCTTGACCTCTTCTTTAGCTGCATCCTCTAGTGCCCATAGCCACCATAATAGGCTTGTGTGAGAGCGTAAGCGTCATCAAAATGCCTTGGTAAGGAGTATCCTACCTCACAGAAGATTGAAGAGGAGATTTTTGTTTCTACTTTAATTGCTTCTATCTCTATTGCTCTTGTCTCGACTTCTTTTTTTTCCTTAGTTCCCATCGCCTCTATCCTTCTTCTGGCTTTGTCAGTGGATCCTGATGAAATTCACACTAAAAGGGTGCAAGTGTTCATCACTCCCTCTATGGAGCCCCCCCTTCTTACATCTCTTTCTAATATTCCTCCTTTTTTACAACCCGTTGACATGCCTTTTGATGGAGCCTCAAATTTCATTCTTTGAGTTCCATTAATTTTCTGCCACACTACTGGTCTGCCATGCTATTCTGGAGAAGCCTAGGGTTGGGGTTTTATTTTTGCCTTCATGAAATCCTAACGTTCTATCTTACACCCTAGGTTGGATCTATTTCGTCGTTACCTTTTTGAGGGAGGTTTTAAAATGACTTATGTCCCATTGACTCGTCTAGGCTAGACCCCTTTAATAAATTGTGTTAAATATTTCACCTTACTTTATTATTTCCTAAGTCTAGGCCGGCCCGTGCCCTGTGCTTTAAGAACAACCTTATGTCATCATTTGTCGTCGGCCTAGGCGATGTCCCCTTTCCCTCGTTTTAATAATTATCTTATTTTGCAGGGAATGTATTTTAATGACCGTTGATCATCCTGTGGTTGATCCTGACCGTTCCCCAAGATCTCGCAATGACATCACCGCTAGGTTTCAATTGATTGCAATATCATGGACAGGCGCCACGTGTCTCAGCTGTTGATACTGAAGAGGGATTAATAAAGTGTTTAATATTTGTATTGGGTTTTAATACATTAAAAGGTGGGTTACTAAAAGAGCTATGAGATGCACATGCTTGAGATCGACGACGGTGTTTTAATCTTGATAAAAATTTGCTCGAAGGTTATGTTTGGTGTTGTCGATTGTTGTGAGTGAACACAATCGTTGATGGTGGGAATCAACGGTTGCCCACCATCACATGATCCAAAGATGCAAGGTGTTTAGTGATTGCGATATCACGGGTGGGTGCCACGTGTATCCCTTTGTAGCTGCGTATTTTGGTGGGCCCTCAGCACTGACATGGAGATTACATCAACCTTTTTAAAGGTGGTTATTCGATGATTTGACAAAAACAAAAGATCGATGACTAAAGTTTAAATTCGCATGAAATGTGATTGGAGCCATTGGCGTGGCATGCAAATGGGCTTTAATGGTGGATGAGATGTCTACTGGCTAAATTCAATCGACATAAAGTATTGGATTTCATTCTATCTTCACCACAAAAGCATTCAAGTGTTTTCAAAGCAATTTAGAGCCAGAGATAAAGTTTTTCAAGCAATCACAATGAAGGTTTGGTTCTTTGCAAGGCGCAAAATACCGTGAGATACTTTCTATATCACTAGTTTAATTTGATTATGATTTTTGTGAAAGGTTGTAGTGTGCTGGTCAGGGGGTTGTTGATTATTGTTATAGGGTTACTGGTTCATTTGAATTGTTGGAAATTGCATAGTTGTGATATAATTTCATTTTCTGGGTAGCCCTAGTTTGTTCAAGAATTTGAATTTTAAGAAATCCCTAGTTGTTTGAGATGGCGCCATCGAAGCAACACTCTGGCCATGTTGATTACTTGTAGAGGAATTTATATGATGATTTTCTTGATCAACTCCCATTATCAATAAATGACAGAAGAAGGGGTTTGGTTTTAAAGAATGGAAGAACCATGGGCGAGGGACTAGTGTGCTAAAATTATAATATTGCAGATGCTAGGGTTCCAATGACAGGTCTGGAAATGTTCAGGCTATGGTATGGATAAAGAAACCTACCCCACCCCTATTCTAATGGCTAGAGATATGCAATGGGGAAACTAGTAGTGCCAAATGTGTTTCCTAATGTGGACCTACTCAGGGCAGTGGCAACACGTTATGACCTAGTTACAAGGGTAATTAGGGATAATGATGGTGGGATTCTTGCTAAGCATAAGTGCAGTTGAAATTCAATAGGTTTTTCATTTGAGTGAGTCTAGCTCATTCTTGGTCCAAATTGATTTAGAAGAGATGAAGCAGGAATATGCGAGGTCAAAGCCTCTTTTCAAATTAAAGTTACTTCCTCCTCACCTGGCCAGGGTAGGCAGTTCAACGATTCACATCAACCCAAATGACCAGGAGCCTTTCAGGCTAAGCTGTTTTTCCAAATCACTTTTTGGAAAAATTTTATTCATTGTGCCAAGGATTCAGCCCAAATACAGTGATGCCCATTGCATATATGTTTATGGGGGCTCAAATTCAGCATCCCAACTTCTCCATGGTGTATGACTATGCATCTTTTCTTGCAGAAAAGATACATGATGGTTTGCTGAAGTTGCTTGTGGGGGATGTTAGCACTCCTTTCTTTTGGTACTCCCTGTTAATGCGTATGTTCCCATATAAGAATGCTGACTTCTTCTCAGAGAAGATGGAGTTGAGGCAAAAGGTGAATGGAGAAAGGTTACCAGTACAGGTGTGGAGTGCAGATTTGTCTTACAACAGGGGAGGTGCCAACTTTGTGTAGTTTGATAACTGCTTTGCCTCCAGACTCAAGGCTAGGTTGGTGGTAAATGTGCCAAGAGTTCCTGAATATTTGCATGACTTCCTCTGACCAAAAGTGACGAAGCCTGACTTGAAGGTCTGCCACAATTGGGGTGACATTATCTTGTACCCCATGAGCACTGTCCTAAGGGTGTTTGGTTTCCAGGGAGCCCCTCAAATTCTCCCATATAGTGTACCATCAAGGATGAGATTTTTTGAGGTTATGTGGCAGCTAGGTTGTATTCATGAAGACAACCTGACAGGGAGAGGAAAAAGGGACTTTGTTCCCTGATTATACTATTGTTTCAGATTTTGTCTTTTCCAAGGGAGGATGGGTCCACTTTGGAAGGTTTTTTGATGACTATCATATGAAGAGTGGATCTAGGAGGTAGCATGACCTTGAGGGATTCTTTTCCTTGTTCAGGAAACGAATTAAAGGTGGCAGATTTGTACATGAATTCAACTTTCCTGAGGACCTAATCATAAATGAGTTTGATTTGAATAGGCAGGAATTGAATAAAGAGAAATGGATTGCCTATGAGAAGCTACTGGACATGGTGCATAAAATGGATCCAAAATATGATCCATTAATGGAGTTTACTCCATTCCACAAGAGAATTGCTTTCTTGTTGGATAATTTTAAAGAGATCATGGGCACCTTGATGACCAAGAAGGTCAATTTGGAAATGGACTTTGGAATTCAAAGACCAGAGGTGAGGCCTGAGGAAACAAGGCCAACTTATCAACCCCCAGTTGAAAAACCTCTATACAAGAGAAAGAGGAATAATATAGAGATAAGTGTAAGAGAAGGAGAGAATCAAGACCTGATAGGTCTGAGCAGGATAATGATGATGAGGTCAAGGCCGAACTAATGGAGGAATTCAAGAACATCACTCCTGAGGAAGGAAGGAGACTTGTGACTCAGGCTGGTGTCCTAATTTTTCCTGAGTGGGACATAGTTGATGCTGTAGCATTCAATTCTATCCTATAGTCCAAGAATCCTATGCAAAATAGTGAAGAAGAGGTTAAGGAAGCTTTGCAAGACTCTTCCTTCAATGAGGAGTATGAAACTCTGGCCATATGGGCATTGGAACCCCAAGGAAGAAAACCAAATATAACTGATATTAGTCCAAAACTAAGGGGAGGGCTAATTATCAACAGAGCTTTTGAAACTTCAACAAAAAAAGCTACAATCCTGACAATTAATGTGGCCAAATTGGCCTAATAGACAACTGAGAGAGAAGAGGCTAAAAAGAAGAGTCTGATGGAGAAGTACAACATGATAATTGGAGAACATAGTAGGATGCAACAAAGGAATGTTGAGCTGCAATCTGAAGTAGATAGGTTGAAATATGGGCAGGTAGGAGAATCCTCCAGTGCTCCTGGTATCAGAGCATTACCTCCTACTTCAGGATTAGTTCCCCCTACTACTCCAATTGTTTCTACTCCAGGATCCCCCATCCAGACACCTATTCTCAGTCCTACACCAGGGCCAGTTGAAGAAGAAGTTGAGTATTCTATGGATCCCACCAAGAAGCAAATGTTAAATAAGATCACAGAATTACAGGCTGCCTTAAAGGCAAGTGAGGATGGTGCAACTGCCAAACAAAATGAGGTGGTGGACATAGTTTTGAGGCATTCAAATGAGAAGGTGGATGGTAGATTACCATCTATACATTCCTTATATTCTTTATTTTTGGATGGAATAAAAAACATAAATAGGGATCAGGAAATAGTTTTGCCTTTGGCTGAGAAGTGGATCCCTAGGGCCAACGATCTAGATGTTATGTATAAGGCTTCTAGGTTTGATGCAGACAATAGGCCCCAGTCATTGAAGCCTACTCAAATATTTTTGAAATCATTGAAGGGATTCCATGACCTACCTGATGATTTGAGTAGAAGAATTAGGGAGCTAGTAAAGAGCTTTGATGACTGGAATGATACATTTTTTCCAGACATCACTGATGCACAAGGAAATGTTAAAACATTGTAGCAATGGTAGGAAAGGGTAGAAGAAGTTATTAATGCACAAATCAAATTGATTTGTGATGATTCTGATTATGACTTGTTAGTAAGTAGTATAGACAAAATAATTAATACCAGCACATTCTTAGAGTCTTTTGAAAGAGAAGCCAATCAAGCTGTAGTGAAATATACACCTTACAATATTAAGGTGAATGAGGTGGTGAATTTTTACTGGCCAACAGATGAAGAGTATCAGAAATGGGTGGACACGTACTTAACCGAAGAGGAGTAAAATGGTGTCTACTACCGGCAACTAACAACTCAACGGTTGTAGTTATAACTGATTATGGTTTTGTTTCCATGGCGGCTTTTTGGCGCAGGTTTTGAGGTTTGGAAAACGCAACAATTATTCCCTAATGAGTGGAATTAACAAGAAGATGCTCTGAGACTTGGCGATTGTAATCATATTTTTGAAATGTCACAAGGCGGTCCAATTGACCGGTGACATGTGTATTTTTTGGCCCGATGCTTGTTTGCTCCTTCTTTCTCTATAAGAAGGATTTCAAGGCAAGAAATAAGGGTTGGAAAGTTAGATATTTTTAAGGTCGAGTCTAGGCATAGTTGTAGAGCAAGTTGTAAAGCCTGATTGTTTCAGTGTAAATGCAATTTAGGTTTTGTGTCATTCTATAGTCCGGTTTTGGGTTTATGAAGGTTTGATGTTTCATAACAGTACTAGCATTTAAGTTATAATGATTGATTTCAAGCTCAAGTCTCTCCTTTGTATAAACATATCATGACTTTGAATAATATAGTCAAGGGTTATTGCGTTCATCTCACTGTTGTGGTGTGTATGACTTCCATTTTGGCTTTAATTCAAAGAATTGATTAAAATGCTTGATTGGAGTTATAGATGGATATGTTTATAAAGGGATCTGGTAAGAAGTATTGGGTTAGGATATAAATTGATGACATTGTAAGGCAATTGTTGTCAGAGATCTTATTTGCTATGTGTTTGAACCTGTCATGGAATTTTAAATATTTGTGAACTTGACTCCCCAATGGTATATGGCACTGGTCTAAATTGTATGTGTGTGTGAGGTTATGTGTCTGTTTGTCTTTTCCTAGAGATTGCTACCAAATTGCAAATTAAATGACTATCTTAAGTTGTGAAATATTGTTGTAATCATCTCATGCTCCAAGTGGTTGGTATTACTGATGAAAAGCCAATTCAATTCAGTATTATACTATTCTGTTGAGCTATTAAATGGGATTATCTGTTAATTGTTAATGATTGTTTATAAGTTTAGTGCAAAGATTATAAACATGTTATAGGGACCACCCTACCAGGTTTCGTAGAGCCCGAAGTGTAGGAGGTTTATTGTTAAAATCCTCATCATTTGGTCCAAGTCCTTCGAGCTACCCTCAATTAGAATTGGAAATTCTATAGGTAGAATAGAAGATAAACTTGGTTACAGTAAAAACAACCAACACCTTTCACAAAGGTGGTGTCCCTCATGCCTTCACCTCCTACTCCTACTTCCACTTTAGCTATGAAGATTCCACATCATCCGTTGATGCACAAATTAGATAATGAACTCACCTCAAGCAATGGTCGAAAAAGGTTCTCTTCATCTCTTGAGTCTTCTTTTGCCCTAGCTTATGCCATCCTTATGATAGATGCATCTCCTACCTCCCTAGAGTTCATCATTGCCCCTTTTCTCGAGGATGACACTAACTCTTAGGTGTCTTGTCCTCCTCCCATCTAGTTGCCACATGCCACTCTTGAAAAGTGCATGCTCAATTCATTAGAGGATATTTTCACTCTATCTTTGATATTTGCTAGATCGATGATTTTAGTTTCGCAGGATATTAGTGATGAAGACCTTAAGAGGCCTTCTTCCTTAGATCTTTCTATAAGTGAGTCAACTGGTATTGCCCTAGTTATCCATTCCCTATAGGTTGTCTTCCCTCGTCGTATGATGATCTAGATTGGGAGCAAGATGACCCATTGGTGGAGTCACATTAGAGCAACACCTTCTTCATCTTTAGATTAGCTTTCCATGTTTATTTGTGTTCCCCCATGCTTATCTATATATATTTGTGCTCTCACCTGGAGGACACCTGCTACCCTTGTAGGTGCTTGGATAAAGGAGAGAAATTATTTCATGTACTTCTATTTGTTTCATTATTCTTCTATGTTGTAAATTTGGCTTTCATGTCGAGAATGATGCAAAGAGTTGGGGAATTTTAGGCCTCTTCCATGTTGACCCGATTTTTAGTTTTATTTTGTATTCATGTGCTCTTCTTCCCATTCTGATACATTTGGGGGGTGTTCATAGTTCATACATATATTATATTATACTTTTCTATCTATATCTATGAGTAGTTCTAACTTTGAATCATCATATCCCCTACGCTTTGTATTTATTTGTCTCTACTTGTGTCTTTCATGATGTTGTGGATTTTGTGTTCTCCCTTGCATGACAATATTCCATAAATACATCTCACTGTGTATCTCGTGCCACAACATCTCTTGTATTTCTATTCTTCTTGGAATGACATATGCTCCTCTATGTAGCACATATCATTCTAAGGGGGGGCTATCATATATGCATAATTTTAAAAAAGTTCTAAAAGGATTCCTTGATGTCTTATGTCTCGTCGTCTAGCTTGGGAAAAACTTGACTAGACCCATCTTGTCGTTTATGACTGTTTTTCAACACAATTTGTAGTATCCATAGGCCTATTTTATTTCCATATGGTCTCTAGCCATGCTAGCCATACTTAGTAGCATCGTATTTTATCTCATTAGATTATGTCTTGTCTTGTCTATGAAAAATTATCATGTTTATTTTTTTCTTTTTGGCCTAACATGTTTGTTTGCAGCTAACATGTTTGTGGTGAGATTACAGTCAGCTTTGCAGGATCAAAGACACGTGTCCTCTTCGCGTCCTGGTGGAGCTTCTCTACATTGGGTATACCAGATCATAGGTCTACTTCCTCTTCATCCTAGGTATATTATCTTCAATCTCTTTCTAGTTTAGCTCTCACATGTTTAGATACATATGCTCGCTAAAGTGGAGGAAAAATATAGTGTCGTAAAATACACCCTTATGTAATTTCACATTACATCAACCTTCACTTTAGTCTAATAAGATTATAATGTGAATACCCGTCTTCCTAGACTATATTTTTGTCCTTGCCTTATCGTTTTCTGTTGGTGGGAGAATTTTTTTCTAAGATGCCTCTACACTGTAAAGACGTTTGTGTGTTGTGTAAACATCCTAACAAGATTCCTGATCTTGTGGCCATTAGAACATTACACTATCCCCTTAATGCAAAGTGTAATTCCTCTGTAGTTGCAGGTGCACCCAAAATTGACCCTCTTGCATGCAATTTGAAATCATATTCTTCCCTCTCTTCAATATATCTCATTCTTGCAATTCAACTCATTCAATCTCTCATTCTAGCACTTCAATCTCACTTCTTATCTTTCTTCACATTTTTCTTCTTGCAACTCTACGTATTTTCTTACTAGTTCAAGCTCTTCTACATCACATTCTTGCATGTATGTCTCAAGCTTTCTCAAGGTATCCCTCTTCCTCTTGGCTTCACCAAGCTCATTGGAGTGAGGGTAACATTTCCTTTATTGCATTATCATTCTTATTGAATAACATATTGTTATTTTGCATGTATTATATCTTTGTCTTGACATTTTACTATTCATCTTCCTATATTGTTATCTATTTGGCTATTTGTGGAGGTGGAAACACCAAAGCAGGGGTTTGACCAAGGCAAGCCCCAAAAATAGCCCCAACACTTTTACTGTTTCTATGTGTGCAAGTTGTTCATGAGGAGCTTTGTAGGAGGCTTCATAGCTAGACCACTCACGAGTTCATCTCTTTTCTTTCACTACTTGTCATCTCATTAAATAGTTCATTTAATTTTTAATTAGTATATTTCTTGTTATGGTTTCCTGCATTTTTAGCATTCTGTCTACTTTAGTTAAACTGCCAAATGTTAGATTCTAAGTATTTAGTAGACCCTAAGTGTTTCTAGTGGGTGACTCTGTCTCTAGTCCATGTCGGGTCCACCAACACCATAAAGATGCTAGCTGGCATGCTGTTGTCCTTGGTTCGTGCTTTCATCCTCTAGCTGAGAGCCTATCTGTTTGTCTCTCAAAACCTTTGAGGTTTGTTCACTCAACTTTTGAATTTATCTTAAACAATCATAAAACCCAAAAACAATTACATAAAATATTCCTTAATTATCTCCCATCACTTGAGATTTTATCTTAGAGGTAATAGAGAGCTATTTTCTCCTTGTAGACACTTCCTTGTCCTAGAGACCCAGGAGTAGAGAATCCTCTCCATTACATTTTGGTGAACTTGATGCAAACTTTATTTCTCCTTGTCTTTGTATCAAAAAATTTCTTCTGTCATGTTAGGACATGTAGTTTATAGCATGTTGTGATTCTCTTTATGAGCTTTATGACCTAATAAACTACCTCTGCATATGTAATAAGAAGAAGCTATCAAAACATAGATATGGGGTATAAAAGGTTTAGTCCCCACAGTTTCAGCTTGAATTTTGAAGAGTACACTACAAGACTCTACGTCAGATTTTCCCCTCCTCGAAATGAAGTTGTAACACATACCCCTCCTACCTCACCCTCGAACTCTTCCTCTTCTTTAGAGGAGGAATCTGCTCTCAGGTTTCTATAGAGCAGATTCACTCTTTAGAATTGAAGCTTGGAGAATTTGTGAGATTTTTGGTGAAAGAGAACGCATGTTCTCAATCCACTCCTCTTATTGATGGTCTAAAGAATTTATTGATTAAATATCAAAGAGGTTTAGAGCCGCTTTGTGGTATAGAAAATATTGTAGAAACTCATGTCTCATCTTACGTCCTCTATCTTGGATAATACCCAAGATGTCCAATTAGAGATCATTGGTCAACAGTTGTATATTTTGATTATCGAGGTGTCTATTTGCATGGATAATGTGGGTCCCTCTATCAATACTGCTACCACCTCCGCACTTGAGAAAATTCACTCAATTAAAGTGAATCAAATTCCTTTAGGTTTTTAGGGTGCTAGATCTAAAACTTAAAATGTTTTTGCATTTGGTATTGGTGTTGGTGCTGGTGTTATGGCCTCTACTCGCGTTGGTGGTGGTACCTCTACTAGTGTTGTGCTTCCACAAGTGGTTATACTAGTCATACTTCATCCTTAGCCCTTTTCCTTAATGTTCTCTTGGAGAACATGGGACATATGCAGTCTCAGCTGGAGAATTTTGCTAGCTCATCTTCTCAGCTGATGTTCCAACCCTTCTATCGTCGCAGTCTTCTATCTTTTGCTATTCTAAACACTCGCATCCCTCAAGGGGTGGAGATTCTAAAGTTTGAGAAGTATAAAGGTTGTGGGGACCCATAGACTCATGTCTTATCCTTTAATGCTATGTGTACATATTTCATTCACCATGAAGCACTTCTAGCAAATCTATTCCTATGTTCTCTTAAGGATGTTGCTTTGGAGTGGTATTGCTCCTTGCTTGATATTTTTTTCTTCTCCTTTGATCAACTTGTAAAATAGTTCCTCTATTAGTTCTAGGCTAACATTGGGTTGAAGGTCATGTTTATTGATCTCGTCTGGTGTAAGCAAGGGCCTCACAAGAAGGTGACTAATTTTATTGCTCGTTATCAAGCTATTTTCTCTCAAATCTATTATGCCTTGCCTGATTTTGATGTGCAAAGAGTGTTCATTATAAACTTAGAGAAACACTACGAGATAAATTCATGTTGATGAAGTATCTGTCCTTTGCACATCTATGTGCCACTCTATGTGAGTACCAATGAACAGTTGCACAGTATGGGAACTCATCCTCTTCCTCCCATCAAGATGGCTGATCAGAGTTGTCAATATTTGGTGTGTATAGAAAGAACAAAGTTGTGGTGAACATGGTATTTGTTCCCACTAATAATTTTTTAAGTCAAAACTGAATATTCACGAAGTTATTTGAATCTTATAGTAATGTTCTACAAAAACTATTGAAAGATGGAATAATAACTCTCCAAAAGATTAGACCATTATTTGAGTTGTATCCTTAGTGGTACGATGCCCAAAAGTTATGTCAATATCATCAAGTCTCAGGTCATGATATCGAGAGATGTGTTCATCTTCGTCATGTGATACAAGACCACATTGATAACAATACAATTTGACTCAATGGTAAGAAGAAAAACTCAAACAAATCTATAGCAAAGCCCAACAATGACCTAAAGATGTACATAGATCCATTTTTGTCTCATTCCACTAACCTTATCACCCCTTCTTCTAATCCGACTCCATCAAAGTATACGAATGTATTCCAATTTACTCATATTCCTCATTCAAATCACAAGAATATTATTCTTGATATTACATTCACCTCATGTGATCTACCCTTAAACAAGGATCCCTCTCCATTATACATTCCCACTTATGTCAACGATAACATTGTAACAGGAATTATGGTTGACCCTTCTAGTCGAGTGCCAAGTATAAGACTGGGGGCTCGGTGCCAAAGACTAGTTTTCCTTTGTCTAGTCAAGCTATGTCTTTAAAGGCATCCTTGCATGCACAACAACACACTTTGTCCTCTACCCCTCCAAAAGGGAAGGACAATCACACTCTTGCCCTTGGTCCTTCCCCCTCTTCTTTTGTTCCTTCTTCTTTTGCACCTTTTTCTTCTTCTTCCCAACCTTTGGTGGCATCTTTTGTTCCTCTTGCTATGCTTGGAACATGAAAAGGAAAAGTGGCCACGTTCTCGAACGAAAATCCATAAGTTTTTTAGCTTCCTGTCCTACCCATGGTGCCCCAACCCACCCTTTATGGTGAGGAGAATAATTCTTGTGGGGTTTTTCCTAAATCTTGGTCTTCGCCGCCTCTGCATGTTCCTCCACTTGCTGCCAAGGTAGAGAAACGAAAGAGGCTCGCTGTCGAGGTGCCTATTTCTCTATTTTTCTCTATGCCTCCTCCTCCTACTCCTCCTTGGGAGTCCACCTTCCAATGACAACGATTGTGTATGTTGCTCCTCTAGTAGGATAGGATCCCCCGACCTCTTCTTAGGCTACATCTTCTAGTGCCCATAGCCACTGTAATAGGCTTGTGTAAGAGTGTAAGCACCATCAAAAGGCCTTGATTAATAAGTATCCTACCTCACAGAAGATCGAAGAGGAGACTTTTATTTTTTCTTTAGTTGCTTCTATCTCTGTTGCTCTTGTCTCTACTTATTTTCTACCTTAGTTCTCATTGCCTTTGTCCTTCTTTTGGCTTTGTCAGTGGATCCTAATGAACCTCACACTAAAAGGGTACAGGTGTTCATCGCTCCCTCTATGGAGCCTCCCCTTCTTACCTCTCTTTCTCATATTCCTCCTTTTTTGCAGCCTATTGACATGCCTTTCACAAAGGTGGTGTCCCTCATGGCTTCGCCTCCTCCTACTTCCACTTTAGCTGTGAGGATTCCACATCCTTTGTTGAAGCACAAGTTAGATATTAACCTCACCTCAAGCAATTGTTGAAAAAGGTTTTCTTTGTCTCTTGAGTCTTGTTCTGCCCTAGCTTACATCATACTTATGATGGATGCAATGATTGCTTCCTTGAAGTTTATCGTTGCCCCTCTTCTTGAGGATGACACTAAATCTCAAGTGTCTTGTCCTCCTCCCATCTAGTTGGCACATGTCACTCTTAGAAAGTGCATGTTCAACTCATTAGAAGATATTCTGACTCTATCTTGAATATTTGATAGATTGATGACTTTAGTCTCGCACGACTTCGATGATGAAGACATTAATAGGCCTTCTTTCTTAGCTCTTGTTATAGGTGAGTCAGTTGGTATCGCCCTAGTTATCCCTCCCCTACAGGCTATCTTCCCTCCATGTATGATGATCTAGATTGGGAGCAAGACGATTTGTTGGTGGAGTCACATTAGAGAGATGCCTTCTTCATGTTTAGAATAGCTTTGCATGTTTATTTGTGTTCCCCTATGCTTATCTATATATGTTTGTGATCTCACTTGGAAGACCCCTGCTACCCTTGTAGGTGCTTTGATACAAGAGATAATTTATTTCGTGGAATTCTTCTATTTCTTTCATTATTCTTCTATGTGTTGTAAATTTTGGCTTTCTTGTCAAGAACGATGTAAAGCGTTGGGGCATTTAGGCCTCTTCCATGTTGACCCAATTTTTATTTTTACTTTGTATTCATGTGCTCTTCTTCCCATTTCGATACTTTGGGGGGGTGCTGACAGTGCATACATATATTATATTATACTTGTGTATCTATATCTATGAGAAGTTCTAATTTTGAATAATCGTATCCCTATATGTTCTTGATTTCTTCATCTCTAATTGTGTCTTTCTTGATTTTGTGGATTCTATGTGTTGCCCCTTGTGTGACAACATTCCACGAATACATCTCACTATGTATCTCATGCCACATATCTCATATTTCTCTTCTCCTTGGAATGACATGTGCTCCTCTATGTAGCACATATCATTCTAAGGGGGGCTATCATATATGCATAATTTTCAAAAAAAATGAAAAGTATTCCTTGATGTCTTATGTCTTGCCATCTAGCTTTGGGGCAACCTAACTAGACCTATCTTATCTTTTATGACTATTTCACAACATAGTTTGCAGTATCCATAGGCCTATCTGTTTGTTGTATGGTATTTAGCCATGCTAGCCATACCTATCAACATCGTATTTTATCTCATTAGATTATGTTTTTGTCTTGTTTATGAAAAAATTATCACGTTTATTTTTTGTGTTTTGGCCTAACATGTTTTGTTGTAGCTAACATGTTTGTGGTGATATTTCAGTTAGCTTTGCATGATCACAAACCCATGTCCTCTTCATGTCCTGGTGGAGCTTCTCTACATTGGGTATACCAGATCAAAGGCCTACTTCCTCTTCATCTTGGGTATATTCTCTTTAATCTCTTTCTACTTTAGCTCACACATGTTTAGATACATATGCTCGCTAAAGTGGGGGAAAAATGTAATGTCATAAAATTTCACCTTTATGTAATTTCACATTACATCAACCTTCACTTTATTCTAACAAGATGATAATGTGAATACCTACCTGCCTAGCCTACATTTTCGTCGTTGCCTCATCATTTTCTATCGGTGGGGGGATTTTTTCTAAGGTGCTTCTACACCGTGAAGACATCCTAACAAGATTGTTGATCTTCTAGCCATTGGAACATTACATTGTCCCCTTACAGTAAAGTGTAATGCCTCTATAGTTGTAGGCACACCCAAATTGACCCTCTTGCATGCAATTTGAACTCATATTCTTCCTTCTCTTCTATCTATCTCATTCTTTCAATTCAACTCATTCGATCTCTCATTCTAGCATTTCATTCTCACTTCTTATCATTCTTCACTCTCTTCTTCATGCAACTCTACATCTTTTCTTACTGGTTCAAGCTCTTCTACATCAAGTTCTTGCATGTTTGTCTCAATATTTCTCAAGGCATCCGTCTTCCTCTCGAGTTCACTAAGCTCATTGGAGGGAGAGTAACATTTCCTTTTATTGCATTATCATTATTATTGAATAGAATATTGTTATGCATGTATTATTTCTTTGTCTTGTAATTTTATTCTTTATCTTTCTATCTTTATTGTCTCTTTGGTTGTATGTGGAGGTGGAAACACCAAAGCAAGGGTTTGACCAAGGCAAGCCTCGAAAATAGCCCCAACACTTTTGATGTTTCAATGTGTGAAAGCTTTTCATGAGGAGCTTTGTGGGATACTTCATAGCCGGACCACTCATGAGTTCATCCCTTTTCTTTCACTACTTGTCATTTCATTAAATAGTTCATTTAATCATTAGTTAGTATTCTTCTTGTTGTGGTTTCTTGCATTTTTAGCATTTTGTCTAGTTTAGTTAAGTTGTCAAACTTTGGATTATGAGTATTTAGTAGACCCTAAGTGTTTTTGGTTGCTGACTCTGTCTCTGGTCCATGCTAGACACTGACACACGATAAAGTCACTAGCGCGACGTGCTGTCATCCTTAGTCCGTGCTTTCGTCCTCTAGCCGAAAACCTATCTATGTGTCTCCCTAGACCTTTGAGGTTTGTTCAATCAACTTCTAAAGTTCTCTTTTCATAAACAATCATAAAACCCAAAAAACATTATATAAACTCTTCCTTAATTATCTCACATAATTTGAGATTTTATCCTTGAGGTAATAGAGAGCTATTTGTTCCCTATAGACACTTCCTTGTCCTAGAGAATCGGGAGTAGTGAATCCTTTCCATTATATTTTGGTGAACTCAACGTGAACTTTATTTCTCCTTATCTTTGTCTCAAAAATGTTCTTCTCTCATGTTAGGACATGTAGTTTATAGTGTGTTGTGACACTCTTTATGACCTTTATGAAATAATCAACTACCTCTGCGTACATAGTAAGAAGAAGTTATCAAAACTTCAATACGGGGTGTAGAAGGTTTAGTCCCCACTGTTTTGGCTCAAATTTTGAAGAGTACACTACAAGACTATTTGTCGAATTTTCTCCACCTCATAATGAAGTTGTAACTCATACCCCTCCTACCTCACCCTCAAAATCTTCCTCTTCTTTAGAGTAAGTTGTTCTCAAGGTTCCTGTAGAGAAGATTCACTCTTTAGAATTGAAGCTTGGAGAGTTTGTGGGGTTTTTGGTGAAAGAGGATGCATATGTGCAATCCGCTCCTCTTGTCGATGGTCTAAAGAATTTATTGATTAAAGATCGAAGAGTTTTAGAGTTGCTTCATGGTATAGAAAATACTGTAGAAAATCATGTCTCATCTTACACCTTTGTCTTGGATAATACCCAAGATGTCCAATCAAGGATCATTGGTCAAAAATTGTATATTTTGATTATTAGAATGTCTATTCACATGGCTGATGAAAGTCCCTCTATCAATACTGCTACCACCTCCGCACTTAAGCAGATTCACACGATTAAAGTGAATTGAATTGCTCTAGGTTTTTAGGGTGCAACATCTGAAACTCAAATTGTTTTCACCTTTGGTGGTAGTGTTGGTGTTGGTATTAGTGCCTCTGATCACACTAGTGGTGGTGCCTCTTCTAGTGTTGTTCTTCCATAAGTGGTTCTAGTAGTCATACTTCATCCATAGACCTTTCCCTTAATGCTATCTTATAGAACATGGCACATATGTAGTCTCAACTGGTAGATTTGGCTAGCTCATCTTCTCAACTAATGTTCCAACCCTTCTTTCAATGCAGTCTTCTATATTTTTCTGTTCTAAACACTCCCATCCCTCAAGAGGTGGAGATTCCAAAGTTTGAAAAGTACAATGGTTGTGGGGACTCATAGACTCACGATTTGTCCTTTACTGCCATATGTACAAATTTATTTCATCACGATGCACTTCTAGTAAAATTATTCCTTCATTATCTTAAGGATGTTGCTTTGGAGTGGTATTGATCCTTTCTTGATAATTTTGTCTTCTCCTTTGATCAGCTTGTAAATCAGTTCCTCTATCAATTGTAGGCTAACATTGGGTCAAAGGTCATGTTTTTTGATCTCGTTTGATGTAAGCAGGGGCCTCACAAAAAGGTGACTAATTTTATAGCTCGATATCAAGCCCTTTACTCTCAAATATACTATGCCTTGCTTGATTCCGATGTGCAGAGAGTGTTCATTATAAACTTATAGTAGACACTATGAGAAAAAATCATGTTTATGAAGTATCCATCCTTTGCACACATATGTGTCGCTTTACGCGAGTACTAATAAACAATTGTATAGTACGATAAATCATCCTCTTCCTCCTATCAAGATGGCTGATCAGTCATGTCAATCTTTGGTGAGTCTAGAAAGAACAAAGTTGTGGTGAACATGGTATTTGTTCCCACTATTAATTTTTTTACAAGTCAAAACTGAATATTCACTAAATTATTTGAATCTTATAATAATGTCCTACAAAAAGTATTAAAATATGGAATAATATCTCTCCCAGAGATTAGACCATTGTTTGAGTCGTATCCTCAGTGATATGATTCACAAAAGTTATGTCAATATCATCGGGTCTCAAGTCATGATACTGAGAGATGTGTATCATTCCACTAACCTTATCACCCATTCTTTTGATCCAACCCCATCGAAGTATGTGAATGTAGTCTCATTTACTCATATTCCCTTCCACCGACGATGATTGTTGATGTTGCTCCTCTAGTAGGATAGGATCCCTTGACCTCTTTTGAAGTTGCATCCTCTAGTGCCCATAGACACCGTAATAGGCTTGTGTGTGAGTGTAAGCACCACAAAAAGGCCTTAGTTAAGGAGTATCCTACCTCATAGAAGATCAAAGAGGAGACTTTTTTTTTTTCTTTCGTTGCTTGTCTCTATTGCTCTTGTCTCTACTTCTTTTTCTACCTTAGTTCCCACCGCCTTTGTCCTTTTTCTAGCTTTGTTAAAGGATCTTGATGAACCTCACACTAAAAGAGTGTAGGTGTTCATCGCTCCTTGTGGAGCCTCCCCTTCTTACCTCTCTTTCTAATATTCCTCCTTTTTTTGCAGTACGTTGACATGCCTTTCACAAAGGTGGTGTCCCTTGTGGCTTCACCTCCTTCTCCTACTTCCACTTTAGTTGTGAGGATTCCACATCCTTTGTTGAAGTGCAAGTTAGATAATGACCTCACCTCAAGCAATGGTCAAAAAAAGTTTTCTTTGTCTCTTGAGTCTTGTTCTGCCTTAGCTTACGATGTCCTTATGACAGATGTAGCACTTGCCTCCTTGGAGTTTGTTGTTGCCCCTCTTCCTGAGGATGACACTAAATCTTGGGTTTCTTTTCCTCCTCATATCCACTTGCCACATGTCACTCTTGAAAAGTGCATGTTCAAATCATTAGAGGATATTTCGACTTTATCTTTGATCTTTTCTAGATCGATGACTTTAGTATCACAGGAGTTCGATGATGAAGACCTTAAGGGGCCTTCTTCCTTAACTCTTGCTATAGGTGAGTCACCTGGTATTTCCCTAGTTATCCCTCCCTTATAGGTTGTCCTCCTTCCCCATATGATGATCTAGATTGGGAGCAAGATGACCTATTGGTGACGTCACATTAGAGTGACACCTTCTTCATCTTTAGATTAGCTTTGCATGTTTATTTGTGTTCCCCTGTTCTTATCTATATATGTTTGTGCTCTCACCTAGAGCACCCTTTCTACCCTTGTAGGTGCTTGGATACAAGAGATAAATTCTTTTGTGCAATTCTTCTATTTGTTTCATTATTCTTCTATGTGTTGTAAATTTTGGATTTCATGTTGAGAATGATGCAAAGCATTGGGAATTTAGGCCTCTTCCATGTTGACCTGATTTTTATTTTTATTTTGTATTCATGTGCTCTTCTTCCCATTCTAATACATTTGGGGGTTGCTCACAGTTCATACATATATTACATTATACTTGTCTATCTATATTTATGAGCAGTTCTAACTTTCAATAATTAGATCCCCCTATGCTCTTGATTTCTTCATCTCTACTTATGTCTTTCATGATGTTGTGGATTCTATGTGTTGTCCCTTGTGTGAAAATATTCCACAAGTAAATCTCACTATCTATCTCATGCCACAACATCTCTTGTCTTTCTCTTCTCCTTGGAATGATATGTGCTCCTCTATGTAGCACATATTATTCTAAGGGGGGCTATCATATATGCATAATTTTCAAAAAGTTTTCAAAAGGATTCCTTGATGTCTTATCTCTTGTCTAGCTTGGGGACAACCTAACTAGAACTTTCTGCTCTTTTATGACTATTTTGCAATGCAGTTTGTTGTATCCATAGGCCTATCTTCTTGTCGTATGGTCTCTATCCGTACCTATCAACAGCATATTTTATCTCATCAGATTATGTCTTGTCTTGTCTATGAAAAAATCATCATGTTTATTTTTTTCTTTTTGGCCTAACATGTTTCTCTGTAGAAAAACAAGTTTGTGGTGAGATTACAGTCAACTTTGTCAAATTGAAGACCCATGTCCTCTTCGCTTCTTGGTGGAGCTTCTCTACATTAGGTTACCATATTAGAGGTCTACTTAATCTTCGTATAAGGTATATTCTCTTCACTCTCTTTATACTTTAGCTCACACATGTTTAGCTTACACATGCTCGCTAAAGTGGGGGAAAAATGTAATGTTGTAATTTAACATTACATCAAACTTCACTTTAGTCTAATAAGATTATAATGCAAATACTCACCTTCCTAGCCTAAATTTTTTCCTTACCTCATCATTTTCTATCTGTGGGGAATGTTTTCTAAGATGGTTATGCATCGCGAAGACGCCTACACACTGTGTAAATTTCCTAATAAGATTTATGATCTTCTAGCCATTAGAACATTACATTGTCCCCTTACAATAAAGTGTAATGCCTCTATAGTTGTAGGAGCACCTAAAATCGACCCTTTGCATGCAATTTGAACTCATATTCTTCCCTCTCTTCAATCTATCTCATTCTTGCAATTCAACTCATTAATCTCTCATTCTAGCACTTCATTTTCACTTCTTATCATTCTTCACTTTCTTCTTCTTGAAACTCTACATCTTTTCTTACTGGTTCAAGCTTTTCTACATCATGTTCTTGCATGTTCATCTCAAGATTTCTCAAGGCATCACTCTTTCTCTCAACTTCACGAAGCTCATTGGAGGGAGGGTAACATTTCCTTTTATTGCATTATCATTCTTATTGAATAACATATTGTTATCTTGCATGTACTATCTCTTTGTCTTGTCATTTTATTATTTATCTTTCTATCTTGTTGTCTCTTTGGATATATGTGGATGTGGAAACACCAAAGCGGGGGTTTGACCAAGACAAGCCCCAAAAATAGTCCCAACACTTTTATTGTTTCTATATGTGCAAGTTGTTCATGAGGAGCTTTTTTGGAGGCTTCATAGCTAGACCACTCCGAAAGGGAAGGAAAAGCACACTCTTTCCCTTGGGCCCTCCCCTTCTTCTTTTGTTCCTTTTTATTTTGCACCTTTTGCTTCTTCTTCCCAACATTTGTTGGCATCTTTTGTTCCTCCTACTATGCTTGGCATAAGAAAAGGAAAAACCATGAGCTTTTTAGCTTCCTATCCTACCCATGGTTCCCCAACCCACCCTTTATGGGAAGGAGACTCATTCCTGTGGGATTGCTCTTGCATCTCGACCTTTGGAGCCTCTACATGTTCTTCCACCTACTCCCAAGGTAGAGAAAGTAAAGAGGATTGTTGTTGAGGCACCTATTTCTCTCTCTATCTTAGTGCCTCCTCCTCTTGCTACTTGGGAGTCCACCCTTCCACCAACACAATTATGGATGTTGCTCTTGCAACAAGACAAGATCCACTGACCTCTTCTCAAGCTGCATCCTCTAGTTCCCATAGCCACCATAATAGGCTTGTGTAGGAGCGTAAGCACCATCAAAAGGCCTTGGTTAAGGAGTATCTTGCCTCACAAAAAATCAAAGAGAAGACTTTTATTTCTTCTGTCTCTATTGCTCTTGTCTCTACTTCTTTTTCTGATTTAGTTCCCATCGCCTCTATCCTTCTTTTGGATTCATGAGTGGATCTTGATGAACCTCACACTAAAAGGATGCAAGTGTTCATCTCTCCCTCTATGAAGCCTCCCCTTCTTACCTCTCTTTCTAATATTCCTCCTTTTTTGCAACCCGTTGACATACCTTTCACAAAGGTGGTGTAACTCATGGCTTCGCCTCCTTCTCCTACTTCCACTTGAGCTACTAGGATTCCAAATCCAACATTGAAGCACAAGTTAGATAATTACCTCACCTCAAGCAATGGTCAAAAAAGGTTTTCTTTCTCTTGAGTCTTGTTCTTCCCTAGCTTAAATGTCATCCATATGATGGATGGAGTGCTTGCCTCCCCAAAGTTTATCATTTCCCATCTTCCTAAGGATGAGACTAACTCTTGGGTGTCTTGCCCTCCTCCCATTGAGTTTCCACATGCCACTCTTGAAAAGTGCATGTTCAACTCATTAGAGGATATTTCGACTCTGACTTTGATCTTTGCTAGATTGATGAATTTTGTCTCATAGTATTTCGGTGATGAAGACCTTAAGGGGCCTTCTTCCTTAGCTCTTGTTGTAGGTGAGTTAGCTGGTATTTCCCTAGTTATCCCTCCCCTATAGGCATTCTTCCCTCCTTGTATGATGATCTAGATTGGGAGAAAGATGACTTGTTGGTGGAGTCACATTAGAGTAGAGCCTTCTTCATCTTTAGATTAGCTTTGCATGTTTATTTGTGTTCACCTATGCTTATCTATATATGTTTGTGCTCTCACCTGGAGGACCCCTACTACCCTTGTAGGTGTTTGGATACAAGAGAAATTCTTTTGTACACTTCTTCTATTTGTTTCATCATTATTTTGTGTTGAAAGTTTTGGCTTTCATGTTGAGAACAATGCAAAGTGTTGGGGCATTTAGGCCTCTTCATGTTGACTCGATTTTTATTTTTATTTTGTATTCATGTTCTCTTCTTCCCATTTTGATACATTTGAGGGGTACTGACAGTTCATGCAAATATTATATTATACTTGTCTATCTATATCTATGAGTAGTTCTAACTTTGAATAATCAGATCCCCCTATGCTCTTGATTTCTTTGTCTCTACTTGTGTTTTTTCGTGATGTTGTGGATTCTATGTGTTGTCCCTTGCATGACAACATTCCATGAATACATCTCACTATGTATCTCATGCCACAACATCTCTTGTATTTATCTTCTCCTTGGAATGACATGTGCTCCTCTATGTGGCACATATCATTCTAAGAGGGGGCTATCATATATGCCTAATTTTAAAAAAGTTTCAAAAGGATTCCTTGATGTCTTATGTCTCTTCATCTAGCTTGGGGACAACCTAACTAGACCTGTCTTGTCTTTTATGACTATTTTTCAATGCAGTTTGCAGTTTCCATAGGTCTATCTACTTGTCGTATGGTCTCTAGCCATGCTATCCATACCTATCAACATCGTATTTCATCTCATCAGATTATGTCTTATCTTGTCTATGAAAAATTTATCATGTTTATTTGTTGCTTTTTGGCCTAACATGTTTGTGGTGAGATTGCAGTCAACTTTGCAGGATCGAGGACCTGTGTCCTCTTCATGTCCTAGTGGAGCTTCTCTACATTGGGTATATTAGATCAGAGGTCTACTTCCTCTTCATCCTGGGTATATTCTCTTCAATCTCTTTCTAGTTTAGCTCTCACATGTTTAGATACATATGCTCGCTAACGTGGGGGAAAAATGTAATATCGTAAAATTGCACCCTTATGTAATTTCATATTACATCAACCTCCACTTTAGTCTAATAAGACGATAATTCTTATACCCGCCTTCCTAGCCTATATTTTCATCCTTGCCTTATCATTTTCTATCAGTGGGGGATTTTTTCTAAGATGCCTTTGCACCGCAAAGATTTCTACACACTGTGTAAACATCCTAACAAGATTCCTAATCTTGTGGCCATTAGAACATTACACTATCCCCTTACCAAAAAGTGTAATGCCTCTGTAGTTGCAGGTGCACCCATAATCGACCCTCTTACATGCAACTTGAACTCATATTCTTCCCTCTCTTCAATATATCTCATTCTTGCAATTCAACTCATTCAATCTCTCATTTTAGCACTTCAATCTCACTTCTTATCATTCTTCACTCTCTTCTTCTTGAAACTCTACATATTTTCCTACTGGTTCAATCTCTTCTACATCACATTCTTGCATGTTTGTCTTGAGCTTTCTCAAGGCATTGCTCTTCCTCTTGGCTTCACCAAGCTCATTGGAGGGAGTGTAACATTTCATTTTATTGCATTATCATTCTTATTGAATAGCATATTGTTATCTTGCATGTACTATCTCTTTATCTTGTAATTTTATTATTATTTTTTCTATATTTTTGTCTCTTTGGCTCTTTGCGGAGTGGAAACACCAAAGCGGGGGTTTGACCAAGGCAAGCCCCAAAAATAGCCCCAACACTTTTACTATTTCTATGTGTGCAAGTTTTTCATAAGGAGCTTTGTGGGAGGCTTCATAGCTGGACCACTCATGAGTTCATCCCTTTTATTTCACTAAATAGTTCATTTACTTGTCAATTATATTCTTCTTCTTGTGGTTTCTTGCATTTTTAGCATTGTGTCTAGTTTAGTTAAGTTGTCAAACTTTAGATTCTGAGTAGTTAGTAGACCGTAAGTGTTTTTGGTGGTTGACTCTATCTCTAGTTCGTGCCAGGCTCCAGTGCATCACACTGTCATTATAGGTCCATGCTTTGGTCCTCTAGCTGAGAGCTTGTTTATCTGTCTCCTGAGACTCTTGAGGTTTGTGCACTTGGCTTCAAATTTCTCTTTTCATAAACAATCATAAAACCCAAATAATATTGCATAAAATCTTCCTTAATTGTCTCTTGTCACTTGAGTTGTTGTCCCTAAGGTAATAGAGAGATATTCACTTCTTGTAGGATCTTCCCTATCCTAGGGTCTTTGGAGTAGCGTATCCTCTCGATTACATTTGGTGAGCCCAACATGAACTTTCTTTGTCCTTGTCTTTGTATTTAAATTTATCTTCTCTCGTGTTAGCAATTGTAGCTGATAGCATGTTGTGATGCTCTTTATGAGCTTTACAACCCAATTAACTACCTCATCATGCTTAGAAATAATCTATCAAAATTTAGATATGGGGTCTAGAAAGTTTAGTCCCCCCATTCTGACCCAAATTTAAAAGAGTATACTACAGGATTCTGCTAGATTTTCCCATCCTTTCAATGAAGTTGTAACTCGTACCCCTCCTGCCTCACCCTCAAAGTCTTCCTCTTCCTTAGAGGAGGAAGTTTTTCTCAAGGTTCTTGTAGAGAAGATTCACTCTTTGGAATTTAGGATTGAAGAGCTCACGATTTTTTTTGTGAAAGAGGATGCCAATGCTCAAGCCGCTTCTCTTGTGGATGGTCTAAAGAATTTATTGATTGAAGATCAAAGAGGTTTAGTTTTTTTTCATGGTATAAAAAATATTATAGAAAATCATGTCCCATATTACACCTCTATCTTGAATAATACCCAAGATATCCAATAGGGAATCATTTTTCAATAGTTGTATATCTCGATATGCAGAGTGTCTGTTTGCATGGATGATATGAGTCCCTCTATCAATATTTATACCACCTCTGCACCTGAGAAGATTGACACGATTAAAGTGAATTCAATTCCTCTAGTTTTTAGAGTGCTACAACTAGAACTCAAAATTATTTTACCTCTGGTGCTAGTGCCTTTGTTGATGCTGGTGGTGGAACCTCTACTAGTGTTGTTGCTTTTGTAGGTGGTTCTATTAGTCATACTTCATCCACACACCCCATCCTTAATGCTCTCTTGTAGAACATGGGATGGATGTAGTATTAGCTGGCGAATTTGGCTAGCTCATCTTCTTAGCCAATGTTCCAATCCTTTTGTCATTATAGTCCTCTATGCTTTGTGATTTAAACACTCCCATCCCTTAAGGGGTGGAGATTCCAAAGTTTTAGAAGTATAGTGGTTGTGGGGACCCGAAGGCTCCTGCATCATCCATTAGTGCCATATGTATAGATTTATTTCACCATGATGCACTTCTAGCAAAAATATTCCCACATTCTCTTAAGGACACTGCTTTGGATTGGTATTGCTCCTTGCTTAATAATTTTGTCTTCTCCTTTGATCAACTTGTAAATCAGTTCCTTCGTCAGTTCTAGAATAACATTGGGTTGAATTTTGCATTTGTTGATCTCATCTAATGTAAGAAGAGGCCTCATGAGAAGGTGAATGATTTTATAGCTCATTATCAATCCCTTTTCTCCCAATTCTCCCATGCCTTGCTTGATTCCAATGTACAAAGAGTGTTCAAAAACTTGCAAAAGGAAATTCGAGATAAATTTAAAGCTTTTAAATCTATGGTTGAGAATAAAATGAATTTGAAAATTAAGTGCTTAAGGTCTGATAGAGGTGGTCAGTTCACCTCCAATGAGTCTAACAGTTTTTGTGAAGATCATGGAATAAAGAGACAGTTATTAGCCCCTAGAAATCCTTAGTAAAATAGAGTTGTGGAAAGGAAGAATAAAAAAATTCAAGAGGCATAAAGGACTATGATGAAAGAAGGAAATCTACCAAAAGTTTATTTGAGAGAAGCTATTCATACTGCAGTATACATACTTAATAGAGGACAAGAAAGAGTGAACAATTCAAAGACTCCTTATGAGTTATGGTATGGAAAATCTCCCACTGTGAAATATTTTAGAGTGTTTGGAAGCAAGTGCTATATCAAGAGAGAGGAAGAAAACTTAGGAAATTTTGATGTAAGATCTAATTGAGGAATATTCCTTGGATACTCTACAAAGATCAAAGCTTACCGGTGGTATAATAAAAGGTTGAAGAATATTGTTGAAAGTGAAAGTATAAAAGTGGATGAAGAAACACATTAGAGTTTTATATTGGTAGAAGGATATGAATATGATGACACCCCTTGTAGTGAAGAAGAAAAAGATGAAGAGAAAGAAAATGAGATGATAGTTGAAGAGGGAGAAGGTCTAGAAAAGACTCCTAAGTATGTGCAAAATAATCACTCTGAAGATCAAATCATTGGAGATAAGAGAAAAAGTGTGTTGACAAGAAGAAAATTTGTTTTGACAGAGGAACAAGTAAACTTTTGTTTACTTTCAAAGGTAGAACCTAAAACGATGATTGAGGCATGCAAAGATGAGAATTGGATCAAAGCTATGAAATAAGAGATGGAACAAATTGAGAAGAATTAGACTTGGGAATTGGTCCCAAGACCTGCAAATAAGAATGTAAAAGGAACTAAATGGATTTTCAAGAATGAGTTGAATGAGGATGGAAAAATTATCAGAAATAAGGCTAGGCTTGTGTGTAAGGGCTACTCACAAGTAGAAGGAATAGATTTTGAAGATAATTTTTCTCTAGTGGCAAGGATGGAAGCTATTAGAATGTTTTTTTCCTTGTACTATATAAAGACTTCAAGGTAGATCAGATGGATGTGAAGTCTGCATTCTTGAATGGTGAGTTAGAAGAAAAGGTGTACATTGAACAACCATAAGGTTTTCAGTTATCAAAAGATGTTGATATGGTTTGTAGATTTTAAAGGAATTGTATGGAATCAAACAAGCTCCTAGAGATTGGTATGTAAGGTTGAATAGGTACTTATTATAGTAAGGATTCAAAAAGGGTACTGCAGATAGCAACCTTTACTTCAAGGTTGAGGGAGAACAAATCTTGATTGTGGTAGTGTATGTTGATGACATAATCTTTGGAGGAGATGAAGGTATGTGCAAGAGGTTTGTATATGATTTGTAAAATGAGTTTGAGATGTCAATGTGTAGGGAGATGAATTTCTTCCTTGGATTACAAATTAGTCAATCAAAAAGACACATTTTAATTTCACAATTAAAGTATGTTAAGAAAATATTGAAGAAGTTTGGAATGGAGGATTCTAAACCAATGTGTACTCTTATGGCTACTAGTTGTAAGTTGAGAAAAAATGATGAATCTCCTAAAGTTGATCAGAGCAAGTACAAATCAATAATTGGTAGACAGTTATAACTAACTGCTAGTAGACCAAACATCATGCATTTAATTTTTTTGTGGAAATATTTAAAGAAGATCCCAAAGAATCACATGTTGTAATAATTAAAAGGATATTTCGGTACTTGAAGGGCACTCCAGATTTTGGTCTATAGTATCCTAGGGATACTAATTTCTCTTTGAGTGCATATACAAATGCAAATTGGGTAGGTTGTGCATATTACAGAAGAAGTACAAGTGGAGGTGCTTTCTTTCTTGGAAGTGGTTTGGTTTCTTGGTTGAGTAAGAAGCAAGATTCAATGTCATTAACTACTACAAAGGTAGAATATATTACAACAACATCATGTTGTACTTAGGTGTTATGGATGAAGCAAATATTGAAGGATATCAGAGTTTCATATGATGAACCTATTTCTATCTTGTGTGATAATACAAGTTCTATAAATATTTCAAAGAAACTAGTAATAAATTCAAGAATAATATATATCTTTATTTGGTATCACTTTCTAAGAGAAAAGGTTGCAGAGAATGAGGTGAAGCTGGAGTATGTGCTTACAAAGGATCAAGTTACAAATATTTTCACCAAGGCTCTTCCTAAAGATGCATTTGAGTATCTCTGATAGAAGTTAGGGGTTATTGCCCCTCCATTCAACTAGATGCATAAGTGTGTGCACCTGTACAAGAAGCATTTCAAGATACATTCTTGGTCTTGGACTAATGTTGAAAGCCACCTCTTAGGGGGAGTAGGTAGTAATGTTTTTGATTGGTGTAGTTAGGTGGAGCATGTCTTGTGCCCCTAAGGGGGACAAAACAAAAAGTAAGAGAAATAAAGCAAAGTAAGCAGAAGAAAGTGTGTCAATCAACAAAGAGAAAGTAGAAAGAGTTTCTTGCTTGTGTTACCTATAATGAAAATGTGCAGGTTATGTCAAAGGGAGAGTTTTTTGCCCATTGAAATTGATGTCAAAGGGGGAGAGTGAGTTCTAAAAAATAGAGAGTGATGTCTAAAAATATCCTCAAGAAAGGGGAGAGAATAGAAAGAGGGAGAGAATGGTGTCTGAAGAATAGAGGAAAAAGGAGAGAGTGAAGTGTACCCAAATAAGGGGGAGTGTTGCTTGATGCAGAGTTACTTTTGTTTTTCAGAGTTGGTGTTTCCATCAATGACAAAAGGGGAGATTGTTGCAAGTATGTTGCAGGTGTTGTCATTGATGTAAACAATATAGAGATTGTTGGAGATTTCTAGTGTTGGAGTTGTTGGTGGCACTATATTAGTGTTGTTAGTATCAGTGCTAAGTGTGTATATGTTTTGGTTTGATGTCACATTGATGTCAACCCCTAGTGTGGAGATTATTGGAGTTGTTGAAGAAGTGTTGCACTATATTGTCATATGTATTGTGGTTTGATGTCAAACTCTAGTGTAGTCATGTTGAGATCATGTTTGTGATAAGGTGTTATAGATGTTGTGTGGTTGTGTTAACAAAATGTTTGTGGTGTTACTGATGCGATTGGTTCACTTCGTTTCCAAGTTATTTTGGGAAAATTTGAATAAAAGAGTGTGTAGTGTGACAGAGGTGTGTTTCATGTTGTGTTTTTCATTTCTTCGTGGTTGAAGATATGCTTGTGCAATTTGGATGTGATGATCAGAGGTTTTCAGAGGTTCTATATCTAGATTTTTTTTATTTTGGATAGTGTGGCAAAGGAATTTATGTTTGATAGTGTTGTTGGATGTTGTGGTTGTGTTGCTGATATGTGGTTGTCATTGATGTCAACACTATTAGCATTAATGATGCTTAAGGATGTATATGTCGAGGATATTGAGAAAATTGTAAAAATAATATTGCAAGCATCCAGTGGAGCTGAGAAGGTCAAAATGTTGTAAAGCTCTATACATTGAAGATCTGAAGGTGCACTTCAAAGGGTTTGTTGCTGAAGCTTTCTAGTATGTTGTCCAAAAGTTTTAGAGGTTCGCATCAAGTTTTGTGGAAGTTATGAAGATCTGTGTGCCTACATTTATTCAGTTTATGTAGATAGTGTTCTTGGTTGAAGCGAATGAAATTTTGGTAATTTCATGTGTTTCTCATGTACCTATGATGTTCATGGATGAGTCTAGATCATGCTCTATCCTTGCTATACGTCTACATTGATTGGAGTGTTCATGATCAAATATTTTTCTGATGTGTGCCCGAGTTTTGATGTTCTTGGCCGACATGATGGTGTTAGCATGTTGCGGATCCATGAGGATTAATATTTTATTTTCTGGCATGTTTTGAGGTGTTTGTTTGGGTCCTCACTATGTTGTGACTGACTTGTGTTGGTGCGCATTGAAATTTATTCATGTATTGAGGCTGATAGTTGTAATTTATTCTTTATTTGTGGTCGAATGAATAGTGGATGTAAATCCATGTAGCGGATATATATATATATATATATGAGATTGTTTTCCCCATTTATAAGGAAGTGCTCAAGTGTACAAGTGATGTATATGTGCGAATAAAGGTCAGATAATTCAAAGCAGAGTGTGGAAGAGATTGAGCAGAGGGTGGAAGAGTTTATGGAATTTTTTGTGCGCCTAACCAAAACTATAATCAGGCTTTTGTAGAAGCTAATTTCTCAGTTCAACTTCATTAGATGGATTTAATCTTATTACTATATGTAAGGTAGCGAGCCTTCCCTTTGAACAGTGTGCTCTAGGCAGTGCGCTTGAATGCAAGTGCATTCCCTTTTTATTCTTCATTATACTTCTAACAAGGTATAATCTTGTGGACTAACATCCACTGTGGTTTTTCCCCTAACAGGGTTTCCGCGTATAAAATCTTTGTGTTCATGTGTCTCTGATGTGTTGTTGATTTAATGCTTGCACTATTAATTATTAGATCTATGATATAAGGTTGATTAATGTTGTATATGTTTTCTTTTGGTAACAACTGATTCACCCCCCCTCCCCCTCTCAGTTGTCTATCCTTGTTTTGCCAACAATTGGTATCAGAGCTAGTTCCTCTAAAGAATCTTAACAATTTGAGGTGATCCAAAATGACATCATTCAAGAAGGATAGTCCTAGATTCGATGGTACAAACTAATCTCTATGGAAAGTCAAGATGGAGTGTCATTTGAAGTGCATTGGTGAACCTTTCTGGTAGATGAAACAAAGTGCATATACTATTCCTTAGAATGGTCCTTCCTCTAAAGATGAGATCAAGCAAGCATAAATTAATACCAGGGTAGTAGAAACATTGGTGATTGTTGTTATGCCTTGCATAACCACCCCATATTTTTCCTTGGTCAAAATGGGTCCCCCTTTTGTTTTTTGTCCTTGTTTGTTTTCCAAACAAAGTTTGGACTTATTATTTTCCAACACTTTGTTTTTCTTTGGTTTGTTCTATCGGAATTGGAACCGGAGCTAAATCAGGTTTTGAAACTTATTTCAAAGATTTAGTTGTGATCCTAATCCCAACGGTCTTTTTGTGGTCTTTTGGTTTTGTCTTTGTTGGAGCCCGATTCAGAGTGGAAGTTGAGTCTGAAGTTATTCGTAGTTTCAAAATAAAGGTTCATTCCGCCTCCACCTGCACCTTTTGGTCTGTTTGTTTAGACTTAGGTTTTATTTTTGGTTTTTCTCATTTTGGTCTTTATGTTTTTATTTGACTTTTTGTTTCATTTTTGTTGGCAGAACCGGAGCCAAAACGGGAACCAAATGCAAAACTTGGACGAATTTATAAATCAATTCTCACTCCATTTTAGCTCGTGTTGTTTTTGGGTTGTTTGACTTTATTGAAGTCGCACAACAATAATGTGCCAGTTCCCTCTGTAGTTCTAACTCAGATCTGCCACATTTATGGCATTAATTACAGGTGCCATGCACGCGCGAAGCTACAGTTTTAACCTTAATTAGGGATTAACTGAGATTTATCATCATTGTTTAAAAGATCAAGAGCAAATTAAAGTTGCAATGGAGTGTTTGGGCGTGTGATTCGATCAAAAGGGAGATAATTGCGCGCAAAATCACTTCAGAGGGCTAACCTATTTTTTGCATTTGAGGTAGGGTTTATGTTCTTCTTCTTCATTTGTTTTGCTTTTCATTTTTTATTCAATCGTTGGTTTCTCGTGAAATTGCGACTCTCGGTTTTCTGGTGAGTTCATGTTTTCCATTTTTTTCTTTTCTTTTGTTCTGTTTTCTCAATTTTCATTTTTCTTTTTCTGGTGCTTTTGGTTTCTCGTTTGTTTGTTTTGTCGTAGTTGTTTTCACATTTAAATCGTGACCATACCGTGATGCCCTAGGTTTTTAATGGTGTGATTAGTTACTGTTTTACATTGGTAGGGTTTGATAAATTATGTTTTTTCTTAGGAATCTTGTTGCGCATTGATCTGATTAGTTAGAGTGAGGTTAAATTCGTGCCCTAAATTGTTTGAAATCAAGGGTTTGTGAATTAGGGTTTTGGCATGTTTTTGTTTTAAATATGATGCCCTAATTATTCTTGTTTCCTCTTGGTCATATGGGTATGTTCTTGTATAAGTTTATTTTTAAAAAGCCCTTTTCATTTTGATATGACCTAGTCCTTAGATCTTGATGTTCTTTATCATCTTGTTAAAATCACTTATGACGTCATGATTATTTTTTAGCAGATCTGGAACCAGAATCGATGTTGATCTTGAACTATGTTTTGTAATAAGTATTGAATCCATTTCCATCCCATCTCCAACTCCGCTTACAGTAAGAAGCAAGCTTTTAAAATTTTGATAACTCAACCGGAACCGGAATCGGGACCGAACATAAAATTGAAAATTCTTCATGGAACCAAATCAGTTCTCGTTCCGATTTTGATTTCGGTTACAATCCAAAATCCATCTCTGGCCCTGCTTTATTATTATTACAAAATCAATGCCGGTTCTGGTTCTAATCCTTACAGTGTTTTTAAAAAAGAGACTATTTAAGATGTTTTTTTTGCCTGGTTCCGACTCCGGTCTATATAGAAGGATAGGATCTCTAAGACATATTTGGTTATATTTATTATAGATCTAATTTGGGTTTTTGTTGAAGGAAGCTAAAGAATTTCAGGAGTATCAGGAGAAGTTGCTTAGAGGAGTCAGCCTACAGTTACTTCAAAGGCATCAATTAAGCCTAAGAAGATTAAACCGGAACAACTTCCTTATACCTTGAGGTATAACCATAGGGGTCTTGCTACCATAGTTAGCAAGGTGGAATTTGATTGGGCCGATATAACTGATACAAATCTAGGTCCATTCAATTATGAGGAGTTATATTCAGAGACATTTACTGAAGAGGTGACAGGGAGAACTCAAAGAATAGTTGAGTGTGGCCTGGCTCATATTGTTGTATTTCCTCTATCCATTCAATGCCCAGAATTGATAATGACAACAACTGGAGCTTACAATCCAGCCACCAGACAATGTGTAGATTCACAAGATAATGTGATCATAGACCTGACTCCTCAAATGTTTCAACTTATGTTCAGTGTTCCTGACCCAAAGAATATTGCACAACTGAATGAGGCAAAGGCTTTAGAGATGTATGGAAAATACAAAGAGACTAATAGGGCTCACTTAAACAAGAAATGGTTAAGAGCAAAGAAGAAGTCCCTGACAAAGCTCTCAGATCAGCCAAAAAGGGCAGAATTCTACAAGGAGGTATCATATATTATAATGATGCTATCTATAGTTTTTGGAAAGAGGGATGCCTTTCATTTTAAGGAATGGATGTTTCCATTCATTCAGACAATCTTGGATGGCAAGCAACAATTTTATTGGCCTATGATTATCTTAGACAACATACATGATCAGCTGACCAGAGTAAGGGAAACCAAGAGCTTCTTCATGACCTCTTATGTTGTCTATGCATCAATAAGGGGAGGAATCTTTCCAAGATTAAACAAAGTAGGTGTATTGGGAGAAGCTAACGGGCAAAACAAAGTTTGGAACCATTATGACCAATTGTCCCTGCAGATTTATGAGTTACACTTTAGAAGGGTTAATGATGCATTTTTGTATGTGGTTATTAACCAGCTTAATGGAGATGTAGGGTATAGGCTAAGCCAAGAGGCCATGGCATTCATTACAGAATGGGGGTGTTGGTATATCCAATACCCTAAATTTAATTATTTCAGGTTGGCTGGGTTTGAGGGTCATCCTCACTTGCTCCCCAAGTGCTGCAATAACATAGTAGTTTTGATGGAGTTTGTTTACCAAGCTTTGGGGGTCAATGCCAGATTTGGAATGAAACATAAACCAGGTTGTCACAAGTTCCCCATGCAATTGGGTGAGTACATATACCCACACCTTGTGGGAGCTAAGGTGGTTTGTAGTGAGTTGATACATTTGAAGTTGGGCTTATATACTGCCCAGAAGCAATTTGATCCCAAGAAAAAGATGAATGCTTTACTTGTTTCATTTTTTGATAGACATTTCAACCTGCTTGAGGACTTCTAGAGTGATCTCTAGAATGAATATGACCTCAGAAAGAGAAATTATGAGAGGTTGTTTGTCCCACTCTTGGTGGAGTTTGGAGTGAAGGTTGATATTCCCGATAACCTAGTAGATGATGGGGTAATGTTAGATCCTTCATATGAGGCACTAAACATAGGTACTAAGAGTTTGGAACCGGTAGATTGGGATGCTGAGGAGACATTTGACATCAAGCAAATGGGAGGACTAGTCTTGGATAGGAGTGTCCAATGGGTTGTGCTCAAAGCCAAGGCTCCTGGAGGTCAAGCTCCTAAAAAGGGGAAAGGGTATAAGAGAATCAAAAGGAAAATGCCTCCCAAGGAACCTTTGGAATTCTTCCCTCCTGATGTTGAGGAATTTGAGCTTGAAGCCCCGACCCAAGATTTGTCTGGAATACATGAGGAGGATGCCCTAACAAGACCTGTGGCTTCAACACCAGTAATGGGTGAATCATCTACTCAAGTCCTTCCTATAGAGCAACAAGGAGGAGAAATGACTAAGGGGACTCTCCATGATATGGTTGAAACCTTGAAGGAAAAGGAAGTAGAAATGGAGGTCCATGATATTGAAACAGATTCTAATGAGACTTTATTAGAAAAGGATGCACAAGAGGAGGTACCTCTGGAGAAAACTAAGCATGTATTAACAGAGGAGGACCAGTGGGCATTATTTGAAGAAGTAAAGAGGGATATAGATGCGAAGGAACATGCAGATGCTATAGAAAAAAAGAAGGAAATAGATGTTAAGGCACAAGCTGATGCATTACTTCAACAACAACAATTGTAGGCTAAACAAAGAGTCGATAAAGTAATAAAGCAACAAAAGCAAAAGGAGCATGAGATCAAGACAAAAGAAGAAAATGACAAGCTGGAGATGGTGCAGAAGATCCATGAGCTAGAAGAGGAAAAGGCTAAATAGGAGAGAGAAAGAGAAGCCCTTGAGGCCAAATTGAAACTAATTGAAGAGGCCTACAAGAAAAGGGAGGAAACAAAACGCCTGTAAAAGGAGAAAGATGCTGAGGAGCTGGCCAAGTAGCAACAAAAGGAAAATGAGGCCTCAGATAGAGTCAAGGTTTTGGAAGAAGAAAGAAGCAAACTACTTGAGGAGAAGAGGTGGGAAGAAGAAAGATTGAAAAAGGAACAAGAGAATAAGAGGATGCAAGAGCAGAAGGATAAGGAAGAAACTGAAAATCTTGCATAAGAAAATGTAGAGGGAGAACAACAAAATGTACAAGAGGTTGATTCTCAACCTAGGGTTAGTATACTGCAACCATTATCCTCTACAACTGCTACCTCCTCTTCTACTGTAATGGCCACTACTCCAAGTGCTCCTACTTGGTTAAAGCTTGATCTTTAGAAGAGACCAATAGTGCCCTCACAGCCTCTCAATTGGGATGATATGATGAAAGAAATTGAGAAGGAAAGACCCAAGAAGAAGGCTAGGATTCTTCATTCCACAAGGCTAAACGAGGGAGGAGAAATTAGGATGTGGGAGATATGCAGGTTATTGATTTTCAATTAGGCACTGTCAATTTAGGAAGGCCTACGAGAAATCAGCAGATGAACCTGATTGATGTTGTAGCATCCTCCACTAAGTCAAGGTTGATAAAGGATAAGCAAAGAAAAGATGAGCTCAAAGCTCAATTGGATCAGCTACACACCTTTTTGAAGGATATTTCTGCTCCAGGATCACAACTTGTTGCCTTAGAGACACTAGTGTTGCTCAACAAAAGAGAGGTGGATGATCTAGTACAAGTAAAGAATAAGGTTGAGATGATGGATAGGTGGATGGATAGGCTTAATCAGGAGGTAGGCGATGTGCTAGTAAGTAGTTTTGAGATTCACAAGATGGCATTAGAGCTAATAGAAGAGATGAAGCACCATTCTAAAACATTGGAACAACAAGAGGAAGAGTATAGAGGATATGTTCAAAAGATAAAGGACATCAATAAATTGCCAAAGTCTACTTTGCTTGAGCAGTCAATTCTTGAAGAGGACAACACCGACTTCTTGGCCAAGGCCTCTAGCATAATTTGGTTGAGCTCCGATTTCATATATAAGCATAGGAATGAGGTTCAGGATGCAAGTAAGGATTTAAATGAACAACTTGATGAACTAGAAGCTATTGTAACTATTCTAGTCAATGTTGATATACCTGTTAAAGAGGGCCTACCTCTAAATCAGTTAAAGGAGAAGTGGGATAATAGATTCCAAGAAATTATGCAAAAATAGGATGATGGAGAGGATCTATTATTGATGGATGTCAGAGAAGGAGTGAAGGCTGCAAGAAAGGAGTTGACAAAGTTGAAAGACATGAAGGAGTTTGCTTCCGTAGAACTGAAGAGAATTCAATTTGAGGACAGCTGGATTGATGGGCCGGATGTGGATATTCTTCAGCAGGTCTTCTCCAGTTATGATGAATACATCCTAGAGAAAACTACGCAAGGATGAGTGGAAATCTTTTGGATGCATGTCTTCTTTCTTCTTTTCTTTTATTCTCTCTTGTAATTAATGTTGGAACTAGAGATCAACCGGTCTGAGTTTCCAAGAAAGTTTCAGTTCCTATAATTGTGGATCTCGATTTTGATTAAGAGGATTTTTATGCTTTATATGTTTATATATACCTTTGGGGTATCATTTTGTAAGGGTCAGCTGATGAGAATAAGATTAGCCACCTGATAGTAGGAGATAGGAATTTTATAGCTTTGAAAAGACGCTTTGTTATTATTAGTTACAGTTGAATACAAATACAAGTTTTTATGCAATATGGTGTTGGAATTGAGTTTACTGGATAAGGTTAATGAATCATAATTTGTTTGTATGCCAGTGATTTTGCTAAAGCATAAGTGTTTCTTATGTGATGAGAATCATTAGAAGGAACCGGATTTAAAGATTATTTCATTAAATTATCTATGTATTGAATTGTTGAAAGTCTGTTGATCTATGATTTTAGCAACAAATGAGAGTTCATTCTTTTGGAATCTTTAAAGTATTTATGATGTGTGATTGTGATGGTTAAACTAAGCACCATAGATGCATGCAATAGTATGGATTGTTCTGTAAATTGCATCATGTTATGGTTTTTTTGATCTATTGGAGGAACATTCGTTGTTGAAAATATATGTCTAGATATTAGATGATTTTTATTCATGTTTCATTGATGTATGCCCTGATCTATCTTTTTCTTTTATTTAAAACCCCCTTTTCGTTAAATACAAACTGATGAATCCATCATTGCTTGCATTCCTTATTACCAGCAAAGGCCCCTTGAATATTACAGTTGCATGGACAATTGAGTGACACTAGACAGTTGAGAAACAACTACCAGGACCTTGGGAGTTAGGATACTATATGTTTTCTTTCTTTTTTAGGAGAAATAGAGTAGAGATATTATGTTTTACATTGTTTGTGTCATTTTCACCATCAACAAGTGCTTTGAAAGATTCAAAGATGACAAATGCGATAGGATTGAAGACTGCATACCAGATTTGGAAAAAGCTGGAAACATTGTATGAAGGAGATGCAATAGTGAAAAGTGCTAAGCTACAAAGTCTAAAAGGCAAATGGGAGAGCCTGAAGATGAGTGAAGATGAAAAAATCTTTTCCTTCTTGCAAAAGATAAATAAATTAGTGATGGACATTAGATGTGTTGGTGGAACTTTGGATGATGATGAAATTGTGGCTAAGACACTTAGATCTATGCCCCCTTCCTACAAGACAAAAGCTCATGCTATTGATGAACTCAATATAGTGACAAATATTACAAAAGACATGTTGATTGGAAAACTTGTTGCATTTGAACTGAGTGAATTCAGTGAGTTTGCTCCAAAGACTGAATTTGCTTTCAAGGCTACTGTATCTAGGAAAAGCAAGCAAGGATATGATTCAGGAGAGAGTTCCAAGAGAAAATTTAAGTATGAAGATGAGATGAAGTGAATTGAAGATGAAGAAAAGGAATTGGAAGAACTAGAAGCATTGATTGTGAAAAGAGAATCAATAGGTCATGGTAAGTACAAAGGAAATTTACCTATTAAATGTTTGTCTTGTAGTAAGATAGGTCATTTTGCATCTAGATGTCTTGAAAGAATTTCAAAGTACAAACCTGAGAACAGTAGATTTCAAAGGAAGTGCTATTATGTTGAAGAAGGTGTGACTGATGAAGAATCTGATAAAGAAACTGGAAATGAAGATGAATGGGTATTTATTGCTATCAAAGAAAATGGTCAGGTGTCCCTTGAATCTGCTAGTAATGTGAATGTTGAGAAAGCTCTTGCAGCCAAAATTGAAGAAAAAGATGAGTGGGTAATTGATAGCGGATGCTCACATGATATGACTGGTGACAAAAGCAAGTTTGTAAGCTTGGAAAACTATAATGGTGGTGTTGTGAGATTCAAAGACAACACTTCTGGTGTGATTCATGGCATAGGCACTATTTCTTTTGGTGGTAAGGACAATACTGATGATGTTATTTATGTAGAAGGCTTAAAGCATAAATTTTTGAGTGTTGGATAGATGGTAGACAAAGGTTACAATCTGCAATTCAAGGATGGTAAGTGTAGAATAAGTGGAAGTTCAAGAAATATGATTGCTTCAGGTACAAAGATAAAAGGTAATATCTTTCATTTGAGTGTTGCTAGTGAAAGTTGTTTGATTGCTCAAATTGATGTAAGCTGGTTATGGCATAGGAGGTTGTGTCATGTGAACTTTGATAACATTGTCAAGATAAGCTCTACTCAAGCAGTTAGAGATCTGCCTAAGTTAGTGAAGCATACTAACATTATGTGCAAGGAATGCCAGATGAGAAAGCAAACAAGAAATTCTTTCTGGAGCAAACAATATAGCTCTAATGGAGTACTGGATTTGATACATACTGATCTATGTGGTCCATCCAGAATCAAAAGCCTACAAGGTGAAAGGTATTTTATGTTTCTCATTGATGATTATTCTAGAATGATATGGGTTGCTTTCTTAAGAGAAAAACATGAAGCATTAGAAAAGTTCAAAAGTTTCAAAGCTATGGCAGAGAATGAGATAGGTCAAAGGATGAATTGTCTAAGGTCACATAGAGGTGGTGAATTCACTTCACAAGAATTCAATTCTTTTTGTGAAGAGCATGGAATCCAAAGACAACTATTTGCTGCCCGGACCCCTCAACAAAATGGAGTTGTTGAAAGAAAGAACAAAATCGTTCTAGACACTGCTAGAACCATGATGCTAGAAGAAAATGTTCCTCATTTCTACTGGAGAGAAGTTGTAAGTATTTTTGTGTACACCATTAACAGGGTGAATGTCAACAATAATTCTGGTAAGACACCTTTTGAGCTATGGTTTGGTTATAAGCCCAATGTCAAGTATTTAAATTTTTTTGGAAGCAAATGCTACATCAAGAGAGATGATGATATAGGTAAGTTTGATGCTAGAAGTGATGAAGGAATATTTCTAGGATACTCTACTAAAAGAAAAGATTACCAGTGCTTTAATAAAAGGTTGAAGAAAATGGTTGAAAGTGCAAATATCAAAGTTGATGAAGATATTGGCAAACCATCCAGATCTAGTGGTTATGATTCAGATGATCAACATGATAGTGCTAACAATGGAAGTAATGTTTAGGAACAAAATTCACTTCAAATTATTTTGGTGAACTAAGGTAATCAAGAAGCAAAAGTTAGTAGAAGTGCAGAAGAAATAACACAAGAACAAGAGGTAAGAGAAAATCTCAAAACTCCTAAGTATGTAAGGTGAAATCATTCTGATAGTCAGATCATAGGAGACAAGAGAAAAGGTGTGCAAACTAGAAGAAGAATTCTGGAAGAGTATTGTCTAATCTCTAAAGCTGAGCCTAGAAATATCAGTGAAGCATGCAAAGATGAACATTGGATGGAAGCCATGAAAGAAGAATTAATGCAAATACAAAAAAATGATACATGGGATCTTGTTCCTAGACCTCAGAACAAAAATGTGATTGGAACCAAGTGGGTGTTCTAAAATAAGCTGAATGAACAAGGTGATGTGGTTAGAAACAAAGAAAGATTGGTTTGTAAAGGATACTCATAGATGGAAGGTATTGATTTTGAAGAAACTTTTGCTCCTGTTGCTAGAATTAAATCTGTAAGATTATTCTTTGCTTATGCTACTTTCAAGAATTACAAAGTTTATCAGATGGATGTAAAGTCAACATTTCTGAATGGTGAACTAGAAGAAGAAGTTTATGTTGAACAACCAGATGGATTTCAGTTGACTGATGAGAAGGACATGGTATGCCGATTGAAGAAAGCTCTATATGGAGTTAAGCAAGCTCCTAGATCTTGGTATGCTAGATTGGATAAATACTTGTTGAAACTTGGATTAAATAAAGGTGCTGCTGACAACAATTTGTATTTCAAGATGGATAAGAACAAAGAACTTATCATTGAAGTCTTTGTTGATGATATTATTTTTGAAGGTGATGATGACTTATGTATGAAGTTTTTTGATGAAATGAAAAGTGAATTTGAAATGTCAATGATAGGAGAGCTGAAATTCTTTTTAGGATTGAAAATCACACAGTTAGATGATGGAATTTTTGTATCTTCATCAAAGTATGTGAAAGAGTTACTGAAAAAGTTTGTAATGGAAGATTCAAAGCCAGTTGGTACACCTATGGTGACTGGATGAAAAATAACACAAAAAGATGATTCTCCTAAAGCAAATCAGATAAGATATAGGTCAATGATTGGTGGATTACATTAATTGACTCAAACCCGGCTAGATATAATGAATGTTGTGTGCATGGTTGCTAGATTTCAAGCTGATCCTAAAGAGTCTCATGTGATTGCTGTGAAAATAATTTTTAGATACCTGAAAGGAACAGTTGATCTTGGTCTTTGGTATCCTAAGGATGATGATCTTATCCTAAGTGCTTTTATTGATGCTGATTGGGAAAGAGATGTAGATGACAGGAAGAGTACCAATGGTGGTGCATTCTTCTTAGGAAAGAAGTTGGTATCTTGGCTAAGCAAAAAGAAAAAATCAGTTTTATTATCTACTGCTGAGGTAGAATACATTGTTACTGCAAAGAGTTGTACCCAAGTATTGTGGATGAAGTAAATGTTGAGAGATGTCAAAATTGAGTATGAAGAACCCATTGCCATATTATGTGACAATTCAAGTGCCATTAACATTTCTAAGAATCCAGTGTTGCATTCAAAGAAAAAACATATATCCATCAAGTATCACTTCTTGAGAGACAAAGTAAGTGACAAAGAAGTTAGATTGGAGTACATACCTACCAAAGAGAAAATTATAGATATATTTACCAATTCGTTGCCTAAGGATACTTTTGAGTACCTCAGAGCCAAGTTAGGGGTGATTTCCCCTCCTAATCAGAACTAAGATGTAGGTATTTGCATCAATCCATGAATTCATAGCCATATCTTATTCCAGATTGATTTTGTGGTGGGTGCTACTCAGGGGGAGTAGTTAGATGATTCAAATTTGTGATCAGAGCATGTGTACCTTTGCCATTGATGTAAAATGGGGAGAGAAACAATGTAAAAAATATGGGAAAGAAGAGCAATGAAGGAAACAGGAAAGAGTGCACAATATCAGGGGAGATTATTAGAGAAGAGTTAGTTGGGTTGATGGTATTATTTTTCACATCATGTGTTGCCATCAATGCCAAAGGGGGATATTTTTGGATGTTGTGGTTGTGTTTCTAATATGTGGTTTTCATTGATGTCAACACTATTAGCATTAATGATTCTTAAGGCTGTATATGTCGAGGATATTAAGAAAATTGTAAAAATAATATTGCAAGCAACCAATGGAGCTAAGAAGGTCAGAATGTTGTAAATCTCTGTACATTGAAGATCTGAAGGTGTGCTTCAAAGGGTTTGTTTATGAATATTTCTAGTATGTTGTTCAAAAGTTTCAGAGGTTCACATCAAGTTTTGTGGAAATTATGAAGATCTGTGTGCTTATAATTATTTAGTTTCTGTAGATGGTGTTCTTGGTTGAAGCAAATGAAATTCTAGTAATTTCATGTGTTGCGCATGTACCTATGACATTCATGGATGAGTCTAGATCATTCTCTATCTTTGTTGTACGTCCGCATTGATTGAAGTGTTCATGATCGGAGATTTTTTTGATGTGTGCCCGATTTTTCATGTTCTTGGCCGACATGATGGTGTTAGCGTGTTGCGGATCCATGAGGATTAATATTTTATTGTTTGGAATGTTTGGAGGTGTTTTTTTGGGTCCTCACTATGTTGTGACTGACTTGTGTTGGTGTGCATTGAAATTTATTCATGTATTGAGGCCGACAGTTGTAATTTATTCTTTATTTGTGGTCAACTAAATAGTGGATGTAAATTCGTGTAGCTGATATATATATATATATGAGATTGTTTTTCTCATTTAGAAGGAAGTGATCAAGTGTAAAAGTAATTTACATGCGTGAATAAAGGTCAGATCATTTATAGGAGAGTGTGGAAGAGATTGAACAGAGGGTGGAAGAGTTTGTGGAAGTTTTTGTGCACCTAATCGGAACTGTAATCAAGATTTTGTAGAAGCTAATTTCTCAGTTCAAGTTCATCAGATGGATTTAATTTAATTATTGTATGTAAGGTAGTGAGCCTTACCTTTGAGCAGTGTGCTCTAGGAAGTGTGCCTAAATGCAAGTGCATTCCCTTTTTATTCTTCATTATACTTCTAATAGGGTATAATCTTGTGGACTAACATCCACCGTGGTTTTTCCCCTAATAGGGTTTCCACGTATAAAATCTTGGTGTTCATGTGTCTCTGATGTGCTATTGATTTAATGCTTTCACTTTTAATTATCGAATCTATGATATAAGGTTTATTAATGTTGTATAAGTTTGATTTTGGTAACAATTGATTCACCCCCCCCTCTCAGTTGTCTATCCTTGTTTTTCCAACAAGTGTGTTTGCTTATGAAGATGGTTGTCTAGAAGAAATGAGATTGCTCTGCATTTATCTATGTTGTTGTTTCATGTCTTATGGATTTGGGAATGTTCTTATATTGTTTGTATTAACTTTACCTTGGAGTGTTGAGTGATGAGTTTCTCTACAAGCTTGGATTCATGAGTTGTGTTTTGTGGTAGTGTATTTGGTTGCACATAATGAATGTGTTCTTCAGTTTCAAGTGGTTGTGGCAGTGGTCTTGGATATTCCGATGATGTGGAATATTCTAGAATGTTGTGGAGTGTTGTTATGTGGTTTTCATGGTGTTTATAGACCTAGAGAGGTGTGTATGTGGTTGCTTATTAGTGTTAGTGCAAGGTTGGTCGACCTGGCGTGCTATCGCTAATTGTGGAGGTTGCTTGTTGTTTGTGGAAGTGTGGTGATGTGTGTTGATGTAGATTTGGGTCCTAGTTATCCCTTGGTGTGGTTTTCCTTCACTTATTTCCATCGTGGAAGTGTTTGGTGCCAACCTATTTGGTGTTGCATGCTTGAGGTGCATACATTTCATTAAAGCCGACCAAATTAAGATTGTTTAGGTCACAGATGGTATAAATACAAGGTGATTTGTTGGTGGTAAGTGTGTAATGATGTGAATGTGATTAAGTGTGGTGATCTGAGTGTGAGATTGAATTCCTATGAATTTGGATGCATTCAGTAGAAAGTTTCTATATTTTCAGTGTGCCTGAAGTTGATCAAGGCAGTGTGCCAAAGGTTGCATATGGTGAAGAGTTGTAGTGGTGGATCTTTCTTGTTTCTCTGAGATAGTGAATCTCTTTTTAATAGTTTTTCCTTCTTTCTTCTTTCTTTTGGACAATGAGTCCTTTAGGCAATGAGCCCTTGGTAGTGAGCCCTATGGCAGTGAGCCTACTGTATTCAGTGTTGTTATTCATATATATGTGAGCTAATCCTCATCATGGTTTTCCTTGCTTAGGGTTTTCCACATAAATCTGGTGTTCTCTTGTGTATGGTTGTGCTTGCATTGTTGTTTTGTATGTTTACATTCTGCTAATACTTAATGAGGATTTAAAGTTTGATAAGTGTTTGAAAGTTAATTAGGGATTGAATGTTCTAATGCACAACTAATTCACCCCCCCTCTTAGTTGTCTTGTGTATCTAACAATGTAGTACTCAGAGAGAGATTTTTGTCGATTATTGCAAGTCAAAAATCTGACATCATGGGTGAAAGTTACATTTGTTTGAAAAAAATTGCTCCAATCTACCTATAAGGTTGCACAATGGTGGTGGGTCAATGATAATGTGGCAGTGGAGCTTTAAAAAATTTATTTTATTTCCTTGAATCACATATTGAATCTTAGGCACCTATAAGTGATTGAACAAGTACAATCCTCTCTATGCATCACAAACTTAAAATCTACCTAATCCACTATGTAGTAAACTATTAATAATCTTCATTTCCTATTCAAAATTAAAAAATCCATCTTTGTATGAAAAAGTTATAACCAAAATTGTGTAACCGATAATGTATCTAACTTTTAAGACCCCAAAACTAATGTAAACTAAAATATATTGGAACAAACCTATACCACGGTGTATTACTTAGAGGGAGCTTTTCGTCAATTATTGGAAGTCAAAAATCTGACATCTTGAGTGAAATTTATGCCTATTTGAAAAAAATGCTCCAATTTTCCTATAAGGTTGTACAATGGTGACGGGTCAATTGCGGTGTGGTGGTGTATCAGTGGTGGATATTTAAAAAATTTATTTTATTTCCCCACTCCCCCTTCCATGAGTGTTGTGGGTTGGGTACCCATGGGATCGGGGGCCCACGCCACAAGTGACAAGACCCACTAACTTGTGGGGTCGGCAAGTACCTATCGATACTGCTAGGCCATGGGGGTTGTTTGTGAACCCCCCAATTGGTCAAGAAAAAAATGGTTATTATTATTAAACTATTTTCAATAAACTCTTTTTAAAACTCGTAAGTATTTATTTATTTTTCTATAGACATTGATCGATCATATGAATGTATGACTAGGGAAAGGAGGGGAATTTTTTGCATTTTCTCACAATGGCCAAAATAGGGAAAATTTTATATCAATCTTCATTTATTAGTCATCCTAGATCCAATGGTGAGGTTCATTTTATCTCAAGTATTTATTTGTAAAACTTCCCCTATAAAACTCTCATATGAAAGAATAATTTAGGAAGCCCTTTTGACCCAAATTTCTCAAACCCCGAAATTGTAATAAGCTCAAAAAAATTTCAAACCCGAAAAGCCCAAATCTATAATAAGCCCAATAAATTTGCAAACCCGAAAATCCCAAATCTACAAAACAAAACCTATACATGTGTTACATACTTATAATATCTTGGATCTATCTTGCATTTCCATGGATTCAACTTTTCACCAAATCTACTCAAACAAGGGTTATGACAAAACCTAGGAGCTCACACCTCCCATAACCATGAAAGCTTTGCTACCAATTTTTAGGAAATAATGCATCAATATCCAGTTCATTTAATTCATTTCTTACATAACCCCATGAGATAAAAGCATGCATACAATCTTACAAAATAACCATTTGCAAAGATCAAATAGATAATCCACGAGATATATCCTATGAAAAACCTCAAGAGGGAAAAAAATAGCCTCTAAAAGCATCCATAATCCATCTATTATTCAATAAATAAATAATACATGCACTTATAGAGTTACAATGACTATTTTTAAAATATCAAGCCTCTCCAATGTATCCTCCATGTGTCCAAGCATGAATCCACACATCTCATGCCATGCTTCACATATGCACTCCTTAGAAAGAATCAATAATATGACAATCCACTCACCCAACCAACCTTAACCACTAATCATGGGATTTCTTATATAGACTCAAGCTCACACAAATACAACCAAGTAGTAAGATAAAACCCTATGACACAAAACCATGTAAAAACAAAACTATTGACCCATTTAATATTGGGTACTAAGTTTTCATATTATTAAATACTTCCCTAAATATTAAATCATTATCCTATGTCTCCCACACATAAAATAATAACCCAATGTTATAGTAAAAATTTATAAGTGGCCCCAAATAATTACTTAGTGTGGTAAAACACATCTCCTAGATGTACCACAACTAAATAATTATTTAATTGCAACATTATAATATAACATTTTATGCAATGGTGTACAACACAAAATATTAACAATAAGTGCACTACATGCTCATGGGTGTAAATATTAGGTACATACTTATAGCTCAATCTCATGTTATAAATTGAATCTATTAAGTATGCCACATTGCATCTAGATGGTGAAGCCCATGAGTGGTGGTACCAAAGGTTTGTGACCTTGGGACATGAAATTATCACATCTTATGTTGATTTTACTCAAAGGTTAATTAATAGATTTGACAAAAAGGACCCCGAGTTACACTTTAGAGAGTTGGCACAGTTGAGATAGGCGGGGTCATTTGACTCCTTCATTTTTGAGTTTCAAAAACTCTCAATCATGGTCACAAATGCTTTTGAGTACAAGTTGATTGTTTTATTCATGGAGGGATTGACAAAGCTACTTCATGGGTGGTTCAAATCATTTGACCCAATTACCTTGTAGGATTCCATCAAAAGGGCTATATATATGGAGAGTTCAACATTTAAAAACAAATTCCATCCCAAACCATTTCCACCGAAAAAGGATAAGCGACCTTTCTAAAAGGAGTGGCCAAAGAAAACTTACATGGATGATGAGGTTAGGAATGAATTGCATAGGAAATTTTTTTTCTTCTCTTGCAAATAACCTTGGGATCTTGGTCATAGATATTTGGGAAAAGGGAAGGTTCATTATATTGAGGTGGTTTCGGGTGGTGATGAGGATAAGAATGAAGGAGCTATTGGTAATAAATAAGGTAATTCAGTTGGGGATATCACATATCAAGAGGGATACCCATTAGAAGAAGAGAAGGGAGGAACCGTCACTATCCTTTTTGGCACTCCAAAATATAGTTCATTCAAAGTCAGGTGATTTCTATAAGGGCATCAAGTTACAATATAGATTGATAGGTGGGAAACCCATAATTTCATAGATGAGGCTTTGATGGCCAAGAGGGGTTTATATGAAAAAGACTTCAACGTATTCAGTGTAATTTTTTAAAATTTTTTCACCATGAATTTCACCAAGCGAGTCCCATAGCTAAGCATAGTATTTGGTAACTACACAATGATTTATGGTTTCTATTTAGTGGGCATTAGGGAGATCAATATATTCTTGAGGGTTTAGTGGTTACACTCCTTGCGAAAGTACTCACATAATTTTTTAGACCATAGAGCTTAAGTTTGGAGTGGACAAAAAGGTGGTCCTAAGGGGTATGTCAAATGGTGCACCTAGGATCATGCCAACAAAGAGGATGAAGAGAATATTTAGACATGGTGACATTGCTTAGGAAACCTAGTGTTTGATTTCTTCTAAAACCCCTTCGATTAGTGATGGATAGTATCATGTGGACATCTAATCTATGTTGAACAAGAATAGTTTGGTATTTAGTGGTATTCCTCTTGGGAAACCTCTTGATAGGGTTTTTGAGCATGTGATTGAGCTAGAGGAGGGCTCTAAGCCCATTATTACTACTCCTTATCGACATATGAAAAGATTCAAGTAGGAGATTGAGAAAATGATAAAGGAGTTATTAGACATGGGACATATCAGGCCTTTTTCAAGTCCCTTTGCTTCTTCATTTGTTTATGTGAAGAAGGATGGTACTTGCAAATGTGTATTGACTATTATGCACTTAACAAGAAAACTATTAGAAAAAATTATCCTATCCGTAGGATTGATGAGCCTCTAGATGAGTTACATGGTACAATATATTTTTGAAGATTGATCTTAAATTTGGATACCATTAGATAATATTTAGAGAGCATGATATACACAAAATAACATTTAAGTGTCATCATGGGCACTACGTTTTTCTAGTCATGCTATTTAGCTTAACCAACTCTCATGTCACCTTCCAATCTTGTATGAACCATATTTTCAATAAACAATTGAAAAAGTTTCTTCTAGTGTTCTTTGATGATATTCTTATATACAATAGGACTTGGGAGGATCATCTTAGACATCTTGATGAGGTGTCATGCATAATAGAGGGACAATCCCTATTCACTAAGGCTCCAAATATGAGTTTGGGATGACATAGATATTGTACCTGGGGCATGTGCTTAGTGTTAACAGTGTCAAGGTTCATCAAGAGAAGATATAGGTTATTCTAGATTGGCCAACACTGAAGACATTGACAAAGCTAAGGGGATTCTTCGGTTAATGTAGCAATTAGAGGAGGTTTGTCAGGGGGTTTTCTCAGCTTGGTACACCTCTTGAAAATATCACTAAGAAGGGAAATTTCAAATGGATAGAGGAGGCCCAACACATATTTGAAAAACTCAAGGAGGTAATGAATACTTATCTTGTTTTGGCTTTACCTAATTTCTATTAGCCTTTTGTTTTAGAGTGTAATGCTTCAAATGAGGGAATTGGAGAAAAAATGATGCAAAACAAACACCTTATTCTCCATCAGAATCGAAAGCTCTAAGATGCAGAGAGATTATATTTCATCTATTATAAGGAGATGCTTTCCATCATGCATGTGTTGGAAAAGTTCAAACAATACTTGGTAGGTCAAAAAATTGTTGTCAAAATAGATCATAATAGTTTGAAATAATTTTTGGAGAAAAAGGATTTGAATGAGAGAACAAAAGTGGGTAAGTAAAATTTAGGCATACGATTTTGATATAGAATATGTGAAGGGGATGAATAATATTGTGGAAAATTCTCTTTCTAAGAAACCCACTATTTTCTCTTTGATAGAGGTTTTAGCTAATTATAAGGCTACTCTTTTGGTTTAAGTATTTTGAAAATACTTGTGCATGCGAGATATTGGATGAAAAGATTCAAGATGATAGGTACAAGGTGGTATATGATTAGTGATATCAAGTTTCCACAATCCATATAGCTAACAAATTATCATTTCTGGATTTGATTGTGTGTGTGATTGATGCAAAAATTTCATACATGATCAAATCCAGAAATGATAATTTGTGGTATATGATGTCGTCGGCTTCAAAAAAATTCACTGCTAGCAATTCACTACCAATAATTCACCCCCAACAATTCATCACCATGACAAATTCACCACATGTACAATTCACCACCAGTAATTCATCGCCATGGTATATTTATCACATATACATGTTTTATCATATTTCCAAGACCTTGAGATTTTTTTTTGCAAAAGAATAATTTCCATGACAGTAATAACAAAAATACATAATCTCTTGTACAATTTAAACATAAACATTCAAACATCTAAGAAGAGATATGTGCTACTTTGTCAATGCCCTCACCATCCCTACTACCCATTGATTGTCCTCCATAGTCCATCTCTACTACCTCAATAAGGTATATAAGCTTTCATTTTCATCATTATTTTATTGTATCCTAAATCAAACTGTTTAAATTTTAAAAAGAAAAATACCCCTTAAATTTTATCAAACTGAAAAAGGTAGGAATAAATTCTATGCTGATGGTCGTTTGGTTTATAAAGATAAAAAAAAAGTTCAATGGAGATGTGAAAATTATCAAAAATCCAAGTGTCCTACTCACGTGACTATTGAAGGCGACGTGATCATTAAAAAGTGGAAGGAACATAACCATACTATAGATGTAGTGAAAGTCGAAGCCACTAAAATTTTGAATGATATTAGTGATAGTGCTAAAAAATATGTGTGATACACCACAATTTGTAATAGGAAGTGTTATTGCTAAATGCAGCCATGCAATAGCTGATAAACTTCCGAGTATAGATACCCTAAAGAGAACAATAAGAAATATAAGAACTAAACACAATGTTGGGACTGCTATCCCATAGTTTTTCCTGAAGAATATACAAAAACACATCATGGAGAGTTATTTTTTCTATTCGATTCTAGACTTGATAGCAATAGGATTTTAATATTTTCTACTGAAAGAAATCTTCAAGCATTGGCACAATGTGAACACTGGCATACTGATGAAACTTTTAAAACTGCTCCACAATTATTTTACCAATTATATACTCTACATGGGCTACAAAAAAATCTTTTTTTTGCCTTTATTATATGTGTTTTTTCCCAATAAGATAGAAAATATGTATATACAACTACAAAAAATAAACGATTTGGTACCATTAGCATTGCTAGGATCAATAATGATAGATTTTGAAAAGGCTATGAGTGTTATAAAAACAATGTTTCCAACGTTAGAAGTACATGGGTGCTTTTAAAAAATTTTCCAATGCATTGTTCAACAAATACAAGCTCACATATTAAAGAATCATTATGAAATAGATATTGACTTTTCTCTGAGTATGTGCTTGTTGTCTGCCTTAGCATTTGTACTTGTGACTAATGTAGTAAACACATTTGAAATACTATGTGAGAACAATATTATACCACATGAAGCTAAAGATGTAGTTGATTATTTTGAGGATACATGGATTGGACATCCAGATAGACGTCAACAACGACAACCACCAAGTTTCCCAATTGAAATGTGGAATTGTTATGAGGGATTTCCAAAAGATTTTCCAAAAAATATTAATTCCATTGAAGGTTGGCACAAAGGATTTGAACAACCAATTTTGGCACATCATCCTGATATTTGGGAAATTATTGATAACATAAAAAGAGAATAGAGCATAATGAGGTTCAAATTGAACAATATTTAAGTGGCCCAGAGAAACAAAAAAATAAAAAGTATAGAGATTTTATTGAACGGATAAAAAGGGTAGTGGCTAAGTATGATGAGACCAACAATGTTTGCAATTACTTGTGGGGTATAAAAATTAATACCAACTACTAGATTATATGTATATTTGTAATAGTATAATAATAGGGAGGGTTGATACTATTGTATAATTGGTATACTAGAATAAAATGAAATATATTAAATTTTTATTTTATTTTTATGATCATAAATCATATTTCCTAATTGTATATGCAATGAATATACCACAATGATGAATTGATGGTGGTGAATTTTTCTAGAGTCGATGTCATCCATTACAAGGACAAGAATTGTTTGGTGTTTGCATCAAAATTGAAAGAGAAAATTTTGAAGGCCATTCATGATACACCACTTGAAGGAAATCTAGGTTACTTCAAGACCTATAGACAGGTTAGAGAGATATTCTCTTGGAAGGGTTTCAAGGATGATATCTTGTGACATGTTCGCGAGTGTGTAATTTGTTAGTAGAACAAGTCAAAGTATACTTTCCTAGCAAGTTTATTGCACCCATTACCTATTCCTAAGCAGAATTGGGAAAGTATATCCACAAATTTTACTACAGGTCTTTTGAGGGTACAAGGAATCTATTATATCTATGTGGTAGCTATTCAATTGACCAAATATGCATATTTATTTACCATTTCATCTAAGTACAAGGAACCTCAAGTTACAGAGTTGTTCTTCAGAGAGGTGTTTATAATCCATGGATTGTCAAAGAACATTGTGAGTGGTTAGGATATAGGTTTCTCAATAATATTTGGCAAGATCTATTTAGGTTAGATAGAAAAAAGTTGATCCTAGGCACTAGTTACCACCCTCAAATAGATGGCTAGATGGAGATTGTGAATAAATGGGTGGAAGGATACTTACGTAATCATGTTGCAAGGCAATATAAGGCTTGGATTAGATGGTCACACTTAGGTGTGTTGGCAAGAGACACTGCTAATATCATTTAATTTTTCCATTGATGTCAAAGGGGGAGAATGAGATAGTGAAAAATTTATACTCATCTTAGGGGGAGTTTTATTCTTGAGCTATTGCAGAAGATCTTTTTGAAATTTTGAAGAGTGGCAGTGTAATTCATGTTGGTATTGATCCGACACTTAGTCATTTTTCACTAAGTGTTGCCATCAATGCCAAAGGGGGAGATTGTTGGCAAGAGAAACTGCTAATATCATTTGGTGTTGTCATTGATGGAAACCCTAGTCGGTGATTAGATTCACATGTCGTCATTTGATCATACTGGTAGTCAGATTGAAGACAATCAAGGTAGAACAGATCATCCAATAGTTTTGTGTTCATCGATTCACATGAAGATTTCCTGTTATTATTTTGAGTTGTGGATCTCAAGGAAGATATTTTGGTATACGTAATACCTTATCCAGAGTACACATCCATTGGTATGCAAGTTCTAAGATCTGGTTAATTAATTTCCTATTCATCAGTGCATGAAGGCTGACCCGATTGATATAACATATCGCAGATGATTGGGAAGAATTTGTTTAAGTATTTTCATATTTGACAATGTTCATTTAGATCCTTACTATGTTGGAGCTTACTTTGGTTGATGCACATCAAGAATTAAAGATGGATTGAGTCAACAACTTGAATATATTTTTACTTTTATTTGAGCCGATAGTTAGCAATTAAATTCTTAGTCGCGTATATATATGTGTTCGATCATATCATTTTGATAGATGAAAAAAGTGTGTCGATGTGGATTGCGAATATCAGAAGGGTTACAAAGTGATTATGCATAGTTTCACTTGTGCATTAAATATTTTGTGATGCGAGTTGGAGCACAGTAGAGCAGAAGCACAAAATTAGTTAGAAGGACAAAAAATCGATTGTTGAGCCTAACCAGAACTGTAATCAAGCATTGGTAGATGCTATTTTCTTAGTTCAATTTCTTAGATGGATTTAATTTGATTATATTTGTAAGATTGTGAGTCTTCTTTGAGCAGTGAGCTCTAGGCAGTGTGCCTGAATGCAAGTGCATTCCCATATTGTAAACTTTCATTTGAGTATATTCAGATCATATTGTGGATTGGCCATCCACCATGATTTTTCCCCTAATAGGGTTTCCATGTACAAAAATCATGTGCTATGGTGTTGTGGTTGTTTACTTTATGTTCATGCATATTTCTTTTGATTGAATTTTATAAATGCTTGAAAGATCAAATCAATAAAGTTAAAAATTTTAGAACATTGATTCACCCCCCCTCTCAGTGTTCCTTGATTCCAACAAGTTGGCCATTGTTACAATACCACCTATCATATGTCAATCGGGATGACTCCTTTTAGAGTGTTGTATGGATATGACACTAAATATTTCATAGGTTTAGCATTTGATGATAGTAGAACTCTTAAGGCTAATGATTAGACTTAGGAGAGCCAAGACATCCTTAAGTTACTTAAGGATAATCTTCAAAGTGCCCAAAATCAATAGAAGATTTATGTAGATAGGCACATAGTTGAGAGAAATTTTGAGACAGGTGACTTGGTTTTCTTGATGCTTCATCCTTATAGGAAATCTTCTTTGAAGAAGAGTGATGTAGAAAAGTTGAAGCGTCACTTCTATGACCCTTATAGGATTGCATAGAGGGTTGGTGAAATAGCTTATAAATTGGAGTTGTCAGAAAATATAAAATTTTGTAATGTGTTCCATGTTTCCTTTTCCAAAAAGGCACTTGGGCAACATATTACTGTATACACCTAAAAATGGTCTGGATAATATAATTAATTAAATACGACTTATTTGATTAATTACCCTTAAATTCCTCTACTATTAAATAAATAGAAATATTTATTTATATACTTCACTTTTAATTCTTCTATCATATTATGTCGTCTTAATTATTTCTTCTATATTTATTCATTTATCCTATCTTAATTAAATAAGCAAAATTCAATAGTTTGTATTATTTAATTATCTAATCATGTTTCCTCTAAATTAAATAAGTATATCCTAAAGTTTTTATTTAATTATCATATCCCTTTTTATTAAATAAGCAAATGTCAAATATTTGTTTCATTTAATTAAATATCTTCTTTTTGCTAAATTTGAATAAATCCAAAAATTCAAATAAAGGCATAAAGGAAATTTCCTCTATTCACTCACCAATAAAATTAGATATTTTATATCTAATTAATTGAACTGGCATTCATGGGAAAGCTTTGGAGACAAATTGGAAATCAATCTCTTAATCTCCTTCCTCTGATCTTTCCTATCATCTGGCATGATGTTTTCCTAGGGAGGAACAATCCCCATGATCAACTCAAGCTTCCTTCATCCTTCACCATTCAATCCTCAAGATCAAATCCAAACCTTTGCTGGGTTGCTTCTTCACAAATATGCTGTCGGGAAATCTATAAATACAACCATTGTCTATAGGAAAAGGATCCCCAATTTTATGCAATATTACTCTGCAAAAATAGCATTAGAGCAATCCAACAATAAAGCAATTATCATTCAACACTTAGCATATCATAGCAATCATAATCATGATTTCTTATTTAGCTGCATTTTAGTTTGTTGTAGCTTTCATTTATCAATTTTATGTCAATTTAGTTTATAATATCATCAATATCATTAGGCAATTATCATATAGGATTAGTTTTCTGCATTTTGGTAACTTCTCATTCTTTAGATTTTCATTTTAACAGTCACCGTGCTTACCCGATCTGAGAGCCACAGTGATTTAATAGATCTTTGGAGATAGAGAGGAATATGACGCTTTCAATGGATTTCTGGCCTTCAATAGCTTAATTATTGATTAAATCATTGATATAATGTTGTATTAAGAAGTGTTATTTAGTTATTTTACTCATTATTCCACACTTACAATTTGGTGCCCATCGTGGGGTATGTAACCCCATATTTGAACAATTTTTCTGAAAAGTGTTCATACAGGATATAGGCGTGTTTTCTTTAGCGCGATCGAGGGATTCTGCAGCACTTCCACCAAAAGTTTTAGCGCTTCCACAAAAATTTCTAGCACTTCTATAATCTGTTTTAGTGCTTATGCAGCCTGTTTTAGCGCATTGACAGTTTGTTTTAGCACATAGACCTCTGTTTTAGTAGTTTTATAGTGAAACTTAAAATGGCCATATCTTGGTCATACATAGGTCTTTTTTGAAACTTTTTTTTTTTGAAATGGGGTAGAATTTCATAAGATATGAAATGCTATAGGTATTTCTTACTTTTTTGTAGATTTAAAATTCTCAATTTTACATTTAAAGTAAAATCACATTGTAACTTGGTCTAAGTTTTAGGGTTTTTATGCTTAATCATTCATCTAACCCTTATATATTCTTATTTATTGATCTTATCTAAAATTTTGAGCATTTATTGCAGGTTTTAAGAGGAACAATCCCCATGATTAGCTCAAGCTTCCTTCATCCTTTACCATTCAATCCTCAAGATCAAATCCAGACCTTTGTTGGGTTGCTTCACAAATATGCTACCAAGAAATCTATAAATACAATCATTGTCTATAGGAAAAGGATCCCAAATTTTATGCAATCTTACTCTGCAGAAATAACATTAGAGTAATTCAACAATAAAGCAATTATCATTCAACACTTAGCATATCATAGCAATCATAATCATGATTTCTTATTTAGCTTCATTTTAGTTTGCTGTAGCTTTCATTTATCAATTTCATGTCAATTTAGTTTATAATATCATCAATATCATTTGGAAATTATCATATAGGATTAGTTTCCTACATTTTGGTAACTTCTCATTCTCTAGATTTTCATTTTAACAATCATAGTGCTTACCCAATCTGAGAGCCACAATGATTTAATAGATCTTTGGAGATAGAGAGCAATATGACTTTTTCAATGGATTTCTGACCTTCAATAGATTAATTGTTGATTAAATCATTGATATAATGTTGTATTAAGAAGTGTTATTTAGCTATTTTACTCATAATTATTCCACACAATTTCCTCAAATCACTATGGCAACAATGACAAGCCTAAATTATGGAAAAAGAATAGAAATACTGGAAATAATGATACTGCAAATGGCATACAAAATGCGAAACCAATATTTAATTTGATGGCTACTACTACAAAGACAAAGAAAAATAGTGACCAAAACATCAAACAAAATGTCAATCAACAATCTGAACAATGGAGAATCTAAACCGCAATCATATAAAAAATCATCAAACCGACGTAGATTCACACCATTGGGGCAAACACTAGAATCAACAATGAGAGAACTTATTGCAAATGGACTTATCACCACATGTGAAGCAAGATTTTGGGATCCAAAAGTAAAACCACCTTGGTGGAATGACGTAGACTATTGTAACTTACATAAAAATAAAGGACACAAGATAAATGATTGCATGGAGTTAAAACATCTAGTCCAAGATATGATTGATAATAAAAAGGTATACATAGAAGGACATCAAACCAACAATGATCATACTGCATTTAAAGATCCTTTACCAAATTACAAAAAAGGGAGAGTCTTCTTCTACAAACAATAAAGGTAAAAATTTCAACTACGTTTATGATGGCACAATATTTTGTATTTCCAAAGCTGAGAGTGATGTTGTCACTGGTAATCAAATTGGTAACAATGGAAAAAATAGCATTATACCATTAGATCTGATCCCAAATGTAGACACATCCGACAATCAGATAAATGTCTTAAAAATCAGGGAAAAACAAGACTACCAATCGGTTAATGTAACAACAAGGGGGCAATCAAAGGTAATATTGAAAGGAGTTGCATCTAAAAACACCACTCCCCCTCTAAGTCAATACAACATTGTTGATCAACTACATAAAATACTAGCACAAATATCGATATTAGAACTCCTTAAATTCTCACCATCTCATAAGGAAGTTTTGGAACAAGCTCTTGTGGCCACCATAGTGCCCAACAATCTGGATGTCTATCAATTTCAAGCTATGGGGGGACATTTGACCATGCCTCATTTTCTATCATTCTCTGAACAAGATGATGTATCACTTAATTATCTGCATAATACTGCTCTTCATATTGAAGTCTTGATCCATAAAAACCGTGTCAAACGTGTCCTAATAGATGGTGGAGCTAGTTTAAACATTTGCACTTTAAAATTAATTTGTGCACTAGGTTATTCTGATAATGTTATTGATGCACGAAGGAAGATGACAATAAAAGCCTATGATGAAGAAGAGAGATCCTCCAAGGGAATTATCGTGTTGCCTATTCAAGTACGACCAATGGTGAAGAATATAGCTTGTCAAGTGCTAGAAAAAGAGCTAACATATAATATACTCTTGGGATGTCCATGGATTCATGAAATGCGAGCGGTGCCTTCAACTTATCATCAGTGTTTAAAATTTCTAGTCAATGAACAAGAGGTAACTATATCAGCTAAATACAACAATCCTCAACAATGTAACACGCTTAAAACATCTCAAGACACCTTTGTGCCCCATAATAGAGAAGCTAGCACTTCTAGTTCATTAGACGGTGAAAAGAATCCAAATATTATATCTAAGTGGGTTGAGAAAAAGGGTCAATCAAAGGATACAAGTGTTGTTGATTCCACTTTTACTAGACAATAAGGGTCCACTAAATTCTCTATCACAACAATTTCAAGAAAATATCTAGCTAACCAACAAAGGCATGGGACAATATTCTATTGAGAAATCTCTATGTCTTTCACAGTTGATGCCATCTCCAAGGTCATATGGACAACCATCACAACCTACCATAGTTCTGGATGAAAGATTTGTGAAAGCTGGTACTTAAGAAGACGAATCAGAAGACAAGGCCATCCTCAATTGGCTATATAAAGATGAAGAAGCATCAACATCAACAAATATCAACATAAAGACAGATCAGTATGGCAAAGGAAAATCTATTTTAGAGAAAATTGGGTATGAGGAACATGGAGCATTGAAGTGAAAGAAAAAAAAAAACATTTGATATCCATTATAATAGTGTTTTCAAACACTCATGGGAAAATAACCCATCATATGTTATTTTTCATTCATGCTTTAGGACCAACTAGCATTACTTTGGGCTTAAAATTAACCATCTACACAAGCTTTGTCAAAGTTGGTTAAAAAGAACATTAGAAATTCACTGGTTTTTGGATTTGGATTAAAATATATCAATCTTAGGGTAGTCATTTGGATTAAAATAAACCAATCCTAGGGTAGTCATCATACATCTGCTATATCAGTTAAAATGAACATCATGTCTTTTGTGAAGCAATATCTTCACATAGAATAGCAAACTTTCTTTTGGATTTAAAAATTGAACATTGATTACTATGCTTGTGTGGTGATAGGCTTATGTTCTCCCCTTAATTGGGTGATCAAAAGGCCATACTCATACTTTATTTTCATGAAATTTATGCTTTTTTAAATCCTTTAGAAGGCCTACCGTAGTGGCAAAAAGTACTCACCCTACGGGAATGACCTAAGTGGGAATGCCTAAAGCTAAGGATTTCAACCCACTATAATCAAATGTGAGTTGTTGATGAAAGTCCAACTCGATAGTAGTGTGCAAGATAACCATCCCCAAATCCTTTGTTCTAAAGGTTGGGAGTGTTGGCTCTCAAAAATGCAGGTTTTAACCAGAAGAGTTTGCCAAGCTCTTACAACACTTTTGGCCGACATACAAGGCCAATTGATGCAATTTTACCTTCTGCTCTTCAGGCTCTGCTAGACCTAGGCGGGTGAACCTAATGAATGGTGCAGATTTGAAATGAATTTCCCGATGCAACAATCTACCCACAGTGGCAAATGGAAGTGGATAGACATAAACACTAAAACTACTCCTTCTCCTACTGCACAAATGAAAGGATTTGAATAAGTTGTTTGTTCATGAATTTGTTCTCTGGGTTGAGGCAGACTAGTGCCTTCTATCCACAAGGGCAAGAAAGTCAAATACTATGAATTATGTATTTTTCCCTTTTTGTCTTAATTCAAGTTGCTAGGCACTCTTAAAAATGAAATCTAATGACTAGCACATGACTTCATTAATTTATGGCTTGCATAATAGTGCTGGAATATTTTCTTATCGGGCTCTACTTCAACAATCCAAAAGAAATACTAAATCACTGTGACTTGTTTAAAAGAATTTAACTCTGACTTGTAGCCACCAATCAACCAAATCACATAGAGTGAAATTTGCACTTTGATAAATCAAACATATGCTTGATACATTGATTTAAATGATTTAAGACTTCAAGTTGGAGACAACCCACGTAAGAAATATAAATTATTATATCACAACAACTGAAAACAGAAAAAGTTTCACCAATTCAAAATGATCTATCTATTGATCTGCTTCAAAAAATGCTTTGTCATTGTTTTCATTTGAGTCCCTTCTCAGGAAAAAATCTCACTCCTACAGTCTAACTACTGCCTCCCCCCTACAACTGATTTTTTTAAATTATTTATACATCAAATTTGAAGAGTCACAACCCTTCACTATTTTGGTAAAACCGTTTGAAATTCTACAACAGAGATTTAAAATATTTAATTATATTTCCTTTCAAAAAATTAAATATTTCTTACAATAGCTGCCTTCGATTTTTCATTTTATCCTTTCCCGCATGTATTTCTTATCTTATCGGCACTTTATACTTTGCGTTGCCTTTATCTTTATCTCCCCATGGTTTTCATTGTTTTACCGCTCTACCGCGGGTTTGACTTTTCCACCTATGGTTATGCGGTGCCTACCCTTGATGGTTAATCTCGCTGTTTACCACATTACTGCAGTCTGTGAGATGACCCCCTGCGGTACTACGGTGGGCCTCCTTCGCCGTAATTGTCTTTGCTAACCACTTCCTCCTGTTTGACTCTATTCACCACGATGGCTCTCCCCACATTCATTGCACTACCATGGTCACTGGCCTGACTGCCAGCGGTACTGCGGTAGCCGGCAATTGTTATCTCCACCACCTTACCACCGTCTGCTAACTGTTACCGCGATCACCATGGTAATTGCTTCAACTGCCACTGCTAACAGTTTTCTTATCGCCACCGCGATACCGCAGTCACTGAATTGACCACACGTAGTGTGGTAGTAAACACTTCAAGCTTGCTCCTTTAGCTACTACCACCATACTACAGGCCCATTGTGGGAGGCCGTGGTAAAGCGGTATGATATAAAAAGATAAATATTAAGGTAGCGGTATAAGGTTTAGACGGGGAATATGATTTTTTATAAAAGGATAGGGAAATAATGGGATTAAAATGGGAAAACCTTAGGGATTTTGAGTGAAAATTAGGGTTCTAATAGGGAGGTCTCCTGAGGGAGTTTATCATTTTCACACCGTACGGAAACCCGATCTAAGAACCATAGTGTAGAATCCAGCTGAGTCAATAACTAGACATTGTAATACTCGTAGTGCAAGGGAAGGGAAGAATCTTCCCCCAAGACACTCACCATATAATTTCCAAGGACCATTTTCTCAAGGGATCAAGAAATATAACCTTGAGTACACGCTTGGAAAAGACAAAAACACGAGTGCCCTCTAGGGGGTGACACAACTGTGTGAGTCAACACAATTTTAAGATGTGGGTTGTTGAGTATAATGATGACCTTTTTGACCTTAAGAGTGAGCCTGTCTGAAGTTTATTTTTGTTAAAAAAACTGATGAAAATAGGACCATGCATGGTTCTTGAACATACAATTGTTGTTTAGATTTTAGGTCTAAAAAACAGCGATTATACAATTGCTTGCTATGTTTTCAAATCATTAATTCAGATAAAGATCATTCAGAAAAACAAAAAGAGTCAAACAAGATCAAACAATGAAATTTATGATTAGAGATTGGAAATCAACAACATTTGTCAAGAAATCCCTCACAAAAAGAGTCAAGAAACCAAAGAAGCAACTTAGCTACAAGAAACTTTTGGAGAGGAGACACTTCTTATTTCAAAGTAGAAAAATCTTGCTTGAACATCGAACTTTTATCCATAGGTATCATGACTTTGGTAGAGGATATACTGATGATTTTTCCTTAGAGCCTTTATATTCACAAGCCTATTTCTAACGAAGAGCTCTCTCACAAAATCATAGTCATAGTTAACCCATTCGTCATTCTTTTATCCCACAACCCACCATACAATATTCCAATAGGCCCAATCAATTCTTACAATAGAGAAAACTTGGAAACATTAGGCTTGTTGACCAAAATCATAAAATTTACCAACAAAGATATCCTGTCAAAATGCCCGACACTGAGAAAAACCAAACAACACTGGGAAGTCCCAAAATAGCGCATCCAAAGTCTGTTTTAGCACTTGCACCTATTTTTTTAGTGCATCCGCTGATAAAATAGCGCTTTCACAGTTTGTTTTAGCACTTCTGACAAATCTTATAACGCATCCAGATAACAGAAACCAAAGAGTTATTTTTCCCATCAGTCAGACAGTTAACATCAAAATCTAGATTTTTATCAGAACAAAAACATTTTGTCAGTCCAAAAAGTGTCTTAAAACTTGAAACAAATAGGATCTTACAAGTAAAAACTCTTTCAAGTTAAACCTAGATCTTGTAATTATAAAGTGTCCAATTATAAAACACAAATCTTGGTTATTAGGTTAAGTTTCATCATCAAGATATTTTTTTCATCCTACAATCACGAAATGAAACACAATAATTAGATTTTAACTTGGTCTCATCAATAGAATATATCATTCTATTCGACTTAAGTTAATACCATTGTCACTCATCCAAACAAAAAGACCAAAGTTTATTAAAAAACCCAACACTTGTATGCCCATTTTAACAGGGTTACAAAGACAAAAACTCTTAGAAAAAGGAAATTGAAGCTCAAACCGCCATGTCTGAAATAGATGAGGATCAATTGAATGCTTTAACTCATCAAATGAAAAACCTTCAACAACAAATCTAGGATATGCAAAGGGAAACAACCATAGAGAGATATTTTCTTCTAGACATTTGTTCTTATTCCTCTGACAAAAATCTCGACATGACACCCTCTCCACCAACAACTACATCATCCAAGTTCAATATCTTTGAATTTTTGAAAAAATAAAATCAGAAGCCCAAATCTCAGTCCTCAAATACAAATGATATTGAGCAATCCTATCATGTCATGCATTTATCTCCATCCACCATAAGCCAAAATAAACCTCAAGATTCTTTCACTCAAATTAACAATTCCATCCAATCATCCTCTTCTATCATATCTTCAACATCCAATGATTCATGTCAATCTCTCAATCCAAAGCATGCTAGCATAGACTCCCCTACACATCAAGATCAAAATATTCTTTCCACTCCCTCTAATGATATCAACATTCCACAAATTCTTCCAATCTTTGATCAAGATACCATTTCTCAATAATCTTATGATGATCCCCTCCTTTCACTTTTCATCCAAAATAATTCCCTTCCATCTCAAGAGAAAAGTATCCTTCCAGGTTCTTCCACATCATCTAATCAATCCATACCATCTCATGATTCTATTGCATCACAAGAGCATGATAGTTCTTCCATCCTATCTAATGATGTCTTACCAACTAATGATCAAGACATGCTTTCTACAAAATCTCATGATTCCCTTTCTCATCAAGATCAAGATATGCTTCCATTCAAGGATACCCTTTCATCCCATGAAGATGTTTATCCTTCTCATGATCAAGATATGCCTTTCATACAACTTCATAATGATTCCATACTTAATAAAGAGCAAGATAATTCCTCTCCTACACCTCATGATACTTTTCCAAGTCAAGATCAAAACACCCCTTCATCCCCATGTCAAGAGCCTATCACACCTATTCAAGATATCCATGAACCCCACACCTATAAAATGGGATCCTCCACCTTTATCCATTTTGGTTTACTTTCAACACCTATCCTCTCATCCATATCATATCCTCCCCAAAATGGACTTGCATCTTGTTTCATAAACAATACATATCCTATTGGTAAACGTATATGTCAAAGTATGAATTACAAAGGAAAAGGATTAGGCCTTCGTGAGCAAGGTATCCTAGAATCCCTTTTTGTTCAAAGAAACCCATATCACCATGGCCTTTATTATAAGCTCAAGTGTCCTAGTTCATCAAACCTTCCATCTATCCTAGGTCCTCATTCTAGTTCATCAAACATTTCATCTATCCTAGGTCCATATTCTATTTCTCAAGAACAACAAAGGCACACATCCTTGATGCACTTTCAAAATTCTACCCACATTAACTCATCCATAATACCTCCATATCATTCATCTCAATCCACCCCTCCCATTTCTCTTGGAAGCAATTTGGGTGCCAAATATCAAAATCTTCTATATCAAAATCCGCATGTATCAAAGGATCAACATGTCTCCTCAAAGAGACATGCAAAAATAAAATAAAATTTGATCCAAAATCAAAAGAAAAATCTAAAAGGCCACAAAGGCCCATCAAAGCAAAAAGGAAATTTTCAAAGACCACAAAGGTCCATAAATCAAAAAGAAAAATATCAAAGGCCACAAAGGCCCACAAAGAAAAAATCAAGGTCAAAAGTTATGTGGATTCCTAAAAGTCTCATAGAAGCAATAAAATCTAAATTGGAATCCAAATCTGCTAATCCAAAAGCTTCCTCCAATTTTCCATCTAATAACCTATCACCTTCCAAATCCATTTTTCCTCCATCACTCCACCACCCTTCAAGGTGTGTGCCAACGTTGATCTTTCCATCTATCCATCAACAGGTCTTCCAACCTCCTATCCATTATACAACATTCATCCCCCATCATTCTCCTTTAATCCAAACCTTTGCACAAGTCCTTAGATTCTTCCATCATATCATTAATCTACCAACATTTAGGAGTCTAATTCCCATTCCCATGGTTTATTAGAGGGATATTTTGGTTGTGAAACTTGATTCTTAAGTCCTTCCTCCATTTCCCTATCATCCATATCCTATCTTCCATATTCCTCTTGCACTCTACACTTAGGGACAAGTTTCGTCCATTTTATCATTCATGGTCATTATCCTTTCTATTTTCATTCCTACATTTCCACCTTTGATCTTGACAAGGTTAAGGATCTTCTTGAACATCATATATCTTATCCTATACACTTTATCCATATCTTCCATACCATATCTATCATCTTATCCATATTCCATCATTCTTACTAAATATATCCTTTCTTCCTTGGTCTTGATGAGGAATAGGGGAAAAATACTTGGGCCTTGTGTCTGTATCTTATCTAGTTGATATTGATCATCCAATTCATTATTTTTATCCTTTCTTTCTCCCATTCCATATCTTCTAGCTTATCAAAATCCATGTCACCATGTCCCTTTGCAACCTTGAATCTTATCATGCAAATCATATTTAAGTCTAGCTATAAAAAATTATCCAATCCTCATATCTTTTGTCAATCAATCATCAACAATCATCAATCTTATCATACTTAGAGGAAATTAGTGATCCTAAGTACTTTTTTTTTTAATAGGTAAGTACTGTCATGGGGAAAACTCCTATAATATAAGAACCAAAAAAGAAAACAAATGCATGCCCTTGCCACAGGGGTGCAACATAACACAGCACAAATTTGTTGGCCAATCTTACTCTCCTAACATAGAACATGACTTTCCAAAATAGAACAAAACCATATCCCCTCCAATAAAAACACAAGCATCCAAAGTTACTCCCCTAATTTTTTTGATTTTAGTGGCATTGGATGTTTGAGCTTGGAAGAAGACGATTTTTTATACTTAACCTCTATCCATTCTTGTTCGGTCTTGGGAGAAGGATTCAACTCAATGCAATTCCCTTCCTTGTCAAAAACTCCATAGGAGGCACACATTGGGGATTGTGGCCCATATTTCTCTGAAGATGATGAGTCTGAAGTCATAGCAGGAGCAACAAAACTAAAACCATCTAAGTTCTCAACATTAGGAATCTGTGAATCTATTGTGAGAGGGGAGCAAGAAATGAGATTCACACCCACTAGTTCATTTGTGGCAGAAGAGTCACCCATCACATTAGGTGCAATGGTATAGTGGTTGGATTCAACACCAATCCACCAAGTAGGCTGATTTAAGATGACTTTACTCCGTTCTAATCCTTGCTTCTTATTGCACTAAGATGTGACATGAGAAGTTGAGAAGCACTTCCTGCATCTGAAGGCAATCTTTTCATAGTCTATAGGTTGTCTCTAGTATCTATTTCCAACCTTTAAAGAGATTTTTGCAGGGAGGCCTTTTGATAAATCAACTTCCACACATATCCTAGCACAAGTAGATTTTTTCATAGTTGATGGTTTCTTTTGAAATGTTGTGGTACTTCCCGAGCCCATTGGCAATGGCTATCAAACACTTAATCTCTCAAAATTGGAGAGGAAGGTAAGGCAATCTTACCTAGAGAAATGCAAAATAAAATGTCTTTGTTCGAGGATCAAATGATGGGAACCATGTCTTGATGCACAAGAAATCCCATTGAAAGAGCCAAGGACCTGTATTGAGAATTAATTCTTTGTCCTTGAGAGATTCAAATTCTAAGATGAAAAAATCCCTAGCACAAGGGTAAATATTGATTTCGTCCTTCATGTACTCCCTCCAATTCTTGCTTATCCAAGTGTGCAAATCACACAGTTTTGGCCAAACCTTTAAACATATGCAAATTAATGCATGATCCTAAAGATACTCTTCTCTGTCACACGCCACATCATCCAGACAGATTTTAGGAACTGACACTGAATGACGAATCATGAAAGGTGGGCCTTGTAAAGTGTAGAGGCGGGTTGAAGAGGAATTAAGATTTAGAGCACTTGAAGTAGAAAAAGACCCGGGCAACACCCTTCCATCACTTGCATGGATATCCATACCAAGAGCTTCCTTAAAGTTTAGCCTAGGGTTTTCATGCTTTCGCGAGGGGGAGAAAGCAGGTAGTAGGACCCCAGTAGTGCTACTATCATGGCGTGGAACAAATGGTTCTCTGTATTCATTAGCGTCGCAAGAGACAACCCCTCCAACACACATGCCAGCCACCCAGGAGGTTGAGGATAAACATGGCATCGAGAAATTCGTATTCAACATACCCAAAGATTCCAGTGAAGGCCAAGGTATGGCAGTGGAAGAATATTTGCAGGTGCGGTCGGCCACCCCATCACCCACAACCACCCCCCACATGGATACCTACATGTAGCCCTTGTCCAACTCAGCATCACCAAGAGCCGAGGAGCAAGGAAGGGAGGAGAGTGCAGATTTGCCTGCTTTTCGGTAGCCAGGCGAGGACACGGGATGACCACCAAAGTCATCAGGTCGAGCCGCTTTCATAGGAGCAAAGGTGAGCGAAGTCATTTCGCAGGTAGAGGCAAGCCCTAAAATTCAAAACCTAAATTTTTACTATATAGTGATCCTAAGTACTTATCATCATCATGTCTTATGGAATCAATCATTCCTCGCATCTTAATCAATCAACCATTATCATCTTTTGACAAGAGATATGTTGCTTCTGTGACATGTTTTGTAGTGAATCTTTCATTTTGATCTATCATTTATCCATGGTTGCATTACCCCTATTTTGGGGCATCTTGTTCCTTCAACCAGTCATATCATCTCATTTCATCTTAAACATACTGAAATATCCAAAAAAAAAGAGTCAAAAAGTCAAAAAAATCAAAACAAAACAAAACAAAAATCTAAAAAAGGTGTAATAAAATCTCATGTACATATCCTGGAAAATGTGGTCGTGTCTCACCCTAGCTTGGGGAAAAAATCATGAAACTCACTGGGGGAAATAAACGTTAAGCTTAATCAAATGGACAAACAACAATACGACAAGGCAACAAACACAATGATCATAGAAAAATCCAACATTGAACAATCATCAATCGACAAAAGATCAAACCATCCAAATCAAACAACTTAGATCAATCTATCAAATCAAATATAAATGGATGATATTTTTTTGAATCATGATTTTATCGCTTTAGCTCGAATGTTCAAATTTTGTACTTTGATTTTTGTTATCATTTATTTGGAGCAACTCGATGATGTATTGAACTAGAGAAGCTAGGAAGGAGAATGGTATTTTATTTGTTTGTTCTCTGTGAGTTGATCATTATTATTGTGTGAATTGTCGTGAGATGTGCTATACAAAATATCACTGATGACATTCAAAATTCGCATATTAAAATGATTAATTCTTGTCTGTTTACTCAAGAAATGCTTAGGTCATCTCGGTTTAATTATACCTAGATTCTTGTGTTCACTTGCAATATCAATAATCATGAAAGAAGTACTCAGGTCATCATGATCTAACTCATACCATCGATGCTTGTACTCACTTTCAACATTTTAAAGGCTCAATGATGATAAAAAGCACGATAAATGGATTGTTAAGATGACAATTCTTGCATGGTAACATTAGATTGCATTCAAATTAGTTTTGCATCTACATAATGGATTGTTTCGAGATTGGAAAAGACCAAAGATGAGTAAATTCTCATGAATCTCCAAATTCCCTAAAGGCTCCTATCATCACAAATTATCTCAAATTAGTAATCTTTTCAATCAATCTATCATTTAGCCTCTCCTATCATGAGGTTAATCAATAAAACTATAATTGATCCTCACCTATCATGAGGTCAATTATCATCAATCAATCATTCAATCTCACCTATCACAAGGTTAATCAGTCAAACTATCATTGCACCTAGCCTATCATGAGGTCAATCAATCAATCAAACTATAATTGATCCTCACCTATCATGAGGTCAATTATCATCAATCAATCATTGAATCTCACCTATCATGAGATCAATGATCATCTAAATCTAGCAACATCATCAAACATATCAAATCAAAGGCTGACGTGATCAAAGAACATCGAAATCAAGGAGTTTACTGAAATTAATTCATCACAGGGGCATTTTCACCACTATTTGTCGGCAGATAAATTATTTCATCGTCAAATCTTTATCAAATCATCCAAAAGTCATCAAAAATATGAAATTTTTCCAAGAATCCAAAATTCATCAATTTATCTCCCAAGGGGGCATAAATCCATCATCACAACAAAATCAACGTCTGGGGAATACTGATTTTTTTTTGTCAATACTAGCGGTAACAACAAAATTTTATGTGAAGCAATGTGTAAACACATCACTTCAAAGAGGGGCAAAATGTATACACTTAAAAATGGTCTGGATAATATAATTAATTAAATATGACTTATTTGATTAATTACCCTTAAATTCCTCTACTATTAAATAAATAAAAATATTTATTTATATACTTCACTTTTAATTCTTCTATCATATTATGTCATCTTAATTATTTATTCATTTATCCTATCTTAATTAAATAAGCAAAATTCAATAGTTTGTATTATTTAATTATCTAATCATGTTTCCTCTAAATTAAATAAAGATATCCTAAAGTTTTTATTTAATTATCATATCCATTTTTATTAAATAAGCAAATGTCAAATATTTGTTTCATTTAATTAAATATCTTCTTTTTGCTAAATTTGAATAAATCCAAAAATTCAAATAAAGGCATAAAGGAAATTTCCTCTATTCACTCACCAATAAAATTATATATTTTATATATAATTAATTCAACTGGCATTCACGGGAAAGCTTTGGAGACAAATTGGAAATCAATCTCTCAATCTCCTTCCCTTGATCTTTCCTATCATCTGACATGATGTTTTCCTGGGGAGCAACAATCCCCATGATCAGCTCAAGCTTCCTTCATCCTTCACCATTCAATCCTCAAGATCAAATCCAGACCTTTGTTGGGTTGCCTCTTCACAAATATGCTACTGAGAAATCTATAGGAAAAGGATCCCCAATTTTATGCAATCTTACTCTGTAGAAATAACATTAGAGCAATCCACCAATAAAGCAATTATCATTCAACACTTAGCATGTCATAGCAATCGTAATCATGATTTCTTATTTAGCTGCATTTTAGTTTGTTGTAGCTTTCATTTATCAATTTCATGTCAATTTAGTTTATAATATCATTAATATCATTAGGCAATTATCATATAGGATTAGTTTCCTGCATTTTGGTAACTTCTCATTCTCTAGATTGTCATTTTAACAGTCACCGTGCTTACCCGATCTGAGAGCCACAGTGATTTAATATATCTTTGGAGATAGAGAGCAATATGATGCTTTAAACGGATTTATGGCCTTCAATAGCTTAATTTTTGATTAAATCATTGATATAATATTGTATTAAGAAGTGTTATTTAGTTATTTTACTCATACTTATTCCACACTTACAATTACAACATCACCAGAGCTTCCACCATTAAATGAGGAGAGTAAATTGGTATTAGTTCCTGATGCTATATTTTGGATGTAAGAGAGAGGAGGTCAAAAATTAGAGTAATTGAGGATTATCTCATCAGATGGAGGGACTTGCTCATTGAGGATGCTACTTGGGAAGGTGAACAAATCATATAACATCCTAATCTACAACAGCTTGAGGGAAAGAAATTTTGGGTAGGGAGGAATATAATGTCCCCTTCCGAGGAGTAGACAAAGGTGACTATTTAGCCTATTTTATTCATGTAGGCTAATGCCAAATATTAAGGGAATCAAGTAAATTAATTATTTAAATTTATCCAATAAAGTTAAATTTTATGAATAACTTTATTTTAGTTATTTTAATAAATTAACTTAAATGAAAATTAAAATAAAATATTAGAAGTCACATTATTATTGAGCTTTAATGAAATATTTAAGAGGTAATTTAAAAAGGTTCATCTGGGAAAATATAAGAGAATTTGGGATCTCATTTGTGGAAGCTCATTTTATTTCTCTATTGTGAATTTGGAGCTTCTTGTTGGAGAAAAAGCCTATGGGAAATCATTTTTTATGGTGAGATATCCTCCCTTGTTGATTGTACATGGAATCACACAAGCTTCACACAAACTTATTGAGCGATTGAATATTAAATTTTTATCAAAGGTTTTGCAGGAAAATGATAAATTATTAGATATCTTAGGATTTACACAAGAAATATATATTTTAGTTGCAAATTCTTTGTGCCATCTGTAAAGGAACTCACTTCATGAAAATGGGATGCTAAAGGGAAAAAGTGTTGTTGAGATTATAATTTATATACTTGGCTAGGAATGAAGGTATTTTCCTCACTTGGGAGGCATGAGGCTTCATTTTAATTGGGCTCTCATAAACTTGTTGCTAGGCATTACATTGGGATTTGATTTGTGGTTCTAATATTCCTTATGGTGGCATGAGTGACAAATGAGTTGTTTGTAGGGGATGTGAGGTTTAAAGGAGTGCATAGAAAGAATGTGAGGAAATGATATATGAAGACAATGATTCATGACTATAGTGGGAGTATCCTCCTTGTTGGGTGCTAACTCTAATATGCTAAGTGTATATTTATGAAGCATTTTTTAGGTTTTATTACTGGTCCCATCATTTATGTTTATGGTATGTGGTTTGTGAGGTATTTATTAGCAAATACAAAGGCACTCGAAGAAAATTTGTAACATGTACCTTGCTATTGTAAAATTTGGGGAATTACATCTTGTGTCCAAAGAGGTCAAGGAATAATTTGAGTTATTTTTTGTACTTTGTTTATCAAAACAAAAGACTATAATATTAATTTTCTGATTTCTATAGTCATTTTTATGTGTGTCAATTATTTGACAATTTGTCTCTTCAAAATATATGAATGTTATATTGCAGATATAAATGGAAATGCACTTTGATGTATTGGAATATTTTTTTCAAAGAATGATATACAAAAAATCCCTCATAAATGATTTCATACAAACTATTTGATGAAATGGCTATTTGCAAAAAATGTAAAATTTTCAAATTATTGGTCAAGAAATTGGTAGGGGTTTTTACACCTACACCTAAGAAAAAACTTGTACATATTTTTGCTAAAATGGCCTTCCATTTACAATTATATTATGTATCCACCTTTGAAAAGATCATTGAGAAAAAGTGTTTGAATAAGAAAGGCATTAGTTGCAAAAGGGTTGGTCAATTTTTTTTACCAAGGATCAAGACAACAAGCATAATCAAAATAAGACGCCCATATTCTTTGCAAAACTTTTAAAAAATTAGTGAATGATAGTATCATTGATACCAAACATTTACAAACAATTCAAAATCCAAAAAAAATTATATCTCCTATATAACCTAAAAGGGATAACAAGAGATGTCAATACATGAACTTACACAAACCCTTGGAGAATGCATTTAATTTTTTTTACAATAAAACATGATCAACTTCCAACTTCCTAAGTTATTCAATGATGAAAAACCAAAAAATACATATTATAAGGACCATGAATACTTCGAATACCACTAAATCAATATTTGTCATCTTACATCTCAAAAAAGCATGCATTCACCAAGACATTGGATAAAGTATTGAAAGAGTTGATGGTGTTGAATGAAATTGATCCCTCTAGTTTCCTAGCACTCATCAAAAACCTTAATTTTTTTTATCATACCACCTTTAGTATTGAGGAAATGACATCTTTTTACCCCTCTCATAATCATTCACTTCATTTTTAAGCCTTTTTTCAAACTAAAATCAAATGGGTACTTATAGATAGCGACTCTAGACTAATCCTCTACACCTTGCAGCTTGTTAAACTCTTAGGATACACATAAGAGGAATTGGAACCCCATATAATCACAATAAAATTCTAAAATAATGAAACATAGGAGATTATTGACATAATTAGTCTTCCCCTCCAAATTGGATATTCTCTCCATAACACCCTTTGTCATGTCATCGATCTTGACCTTCCATATTGTAGCATAAAAATTTGTCACCCTCAACAATTTCACACTATGTTTTGCTCCCCCTAAATTATTAAGTCTAATTGATGCCATAATTTTCTAAAATCATGTATTCCAAGGCCCATTTGTACTACTTTTCAATAAATTACAAGCATTGAATAAATGCATCCAATTCATATATTTCCCCTAATACTTAATATCAAAAAATCAGGGCTAGGATTCATATGCCCTTGGGAGAATGGGTCCCCCTTCTTAGATATGACTCAATTTTGGGCATGTCGAAGTGGCCATCTTAACATTCAAATTTCAAATTTCGAGTATCAACTTTTAAGATTTAATTTTTGGGAAATTAGCATAAATGCCTATAAATACCTAGTATTTTTACAATTTTCTAGAAGGATATTTTATGAGAAAGCATTATTGTCAAGAGTAATTTGAGAGCAATATTTTAAAGCTTTATTGTAGCAATTCAAGATCCAAGCATCATGTAAAAGTGTATGTGAGTTCATGTTGTCATTTTATCATTGTTTTGTGAAGGCTAACCCCTTTTATAGGTCTCCAAAGCATTCAAGCAAATCAAGCAAGCAAGATACAAGTCCTTGAGGTGATGTGCATGACTTCAGTCCTTCAAGGAAGCCATTGAAGGGTGGTGAGTTGCAGCACTTTGTGATATCATCATTCCTTCATATTCATTTATCCATTTATTATTGGCATTTCCATTGTGGAAGTGGAAACACTTACATAGGGTTTGACTAAGGCAAGCCCCTAAATGGCGCAAAATTTTCCCTCTCTTTGAATGTGTAGGTTTTAGGTATGAAGAGAATTGAAGAAGGATTGAAGAAAAATTCTTCATTGTTGCATTGGAAGCCCTACATATTGTCAACTCACAAAAACTCAGTTACATAAATATCTGACAGTGTTCTGATAGATTTGCAGGTGGGAATCTAAAGCTTAGATTTGACATTAGGGGACTCCAAAGATAGAGAAGAAGTGTCATACAAAGACCCATTCACCCTAGGGAAATCCAATCCTGCTACAACACAGATCCAACTTCTGGTGACAAGTACACGGTCCTTTGCACTTCCCAAATCTGCCTACAAACTATTATTTCAGTTTGTGCATTATCAAGATCTTTCATTTTTCATATTAGGGTATGCAATCTAATTAGGTTAATTAACTCCAAATAAGTCCAATCCATTTTCCATTCCAAATAGATGAAGATCCAGGTCTGCTTGGCACACCTTCATGGTTGAAAGTCAATCCATACACCTTGTTGATCTCCATCTCAATGAAACCCTAGGAAAAATCCTTGAATCCTATTTTTCTAAGCACTTAGGACCTAGGTTCACCTTTTTTATGTTTCATTTTGGTGAACCCAACATATTAACATCATATACCTTCTAAAATTAGAAATCCTTCAAACCCTATATCTAGGTTTTGCATTGAATTGCTTCACATTTCTCATTTAGGGTTTCATTTTTGCATCATAAAAGCATTAAAAAAATTAAAAAATTGCATCACATATTGCATCATAGGTTGCATAAGGGTTTATTTTAGTCATTTAGATTAGATCTACATTCAAATTGCATTCATTAGGTCACTAAATTCTAAATTTATTCCTTGAATTCATTTAGGCATCTTTCATTTACATCAAAAAAGTGAAAAGAATTGCATAAGTTTTGTGTATCAAATCATCATTCTCAAAATTGTGCATCTTCAAATAAATCAATTAAAGAATATTAGATCTAAAAAGTGCATTTAAAATTTTCCTTTATTGTTGCATACTTGCATTTGAATTACATTGTCTTAAATTGAAGAAATTCCAGAAAAATAGTCGTTGTCAAACCTGTTTGTAGATATAAAAAATAACCTTAAAAAACAACATAAAAATTAAAATTTTGAATTTCCAAAACCCCTATCAAGGACTGAGACGCCCTCAGGTGTCTCTATCCTTGTACCCTAGTATTAACCAAAAATTTCACAATTTTCTATCTTTGTCTGCTCAGTCTATTGGTGCTTGCAAATCTTTATTTTGGAGTTCATAATTGCATGTATTTAGACATATTTCATATAGTTCAAAAAGTAAAAGACGTTATATTTTTTTATTTCAAAGTTGCATCAAAATGATCATTTTCCAGGCCGTGGCATCCTAGAATCAGTCAATTATTGCATTTCAGATCTAAAAAATGTATTCAAAACTTATCAAAATATTTTCAACTTTGTTGTACACTTGCATTTTGAAGTAAATTGTCCTACTCAAATTCCCTTGGGTTCCTATGTCCTATTTGGGTGCCTCTGTCTTGTTATTTTGGGATTAAATTTCTATGGAAGACCTCTCTCAATGTCCTTTGTCTAGGTCTAATGTTTTTTTTCAATTCTATTTATAGAACTATATGATTTCGATCATTTAAACCATAAGGAAAGTAGCAACATGTTTCCTTTTTAAAGATGTGGTTTTCATAGGGTAACACATAGCTTGTATGATTTTAATCTTCCTACTTACGATCACAATCCAAGGAAGCAAAATGAAATCATTGATAAGCATGCTAGTTATTCTACTAAAATCTCTTCTAATTGTGAGAATATCTTGGTGCAAGAGAATGAAATCATTGACATATTTCTTAATATAAATTTGCCTAATATTCATTCATATCCTAATATCTCTCCCACTTGTGAGAATTTTTGGTGCAAGAAGATACAATAATGGATACTCATGACAATAATAATTGTACTTCTCTCGATACCTCACCTTCTTATGAAGAAGGTATCCTAGTGTTAGAGGATCCAATCACTGAGCTTCATGAGAATCCCATTTGTTTCTCTCCCCCTACCTCTCCTACTTGGGAAGATATTATTGGACAAGATGATGCAATCATAGACAATCATAATTTTCCTTCTTCTGATACCTCTCCTACTTGTGATGAAGGTATCTTGGTGTTAGAAGATCCAATCGTTGAGTCATGAGAATCTTGTTTGTTCCTCTCCCAATGCTTCTCCCACTTGGGAAGATATTATGGCACAAGAAGATGACATCATCAATACATTCCTTTCAAAAGATAGTGTTACACCCAGTTTCATAGTTACTAAGTTACTTTTACCTTCATGAGTAAAAATGTTGATAAATGCAAATTGTTACTTTAATATGTTTACCAGGTGAAAGAAATACTGAAATATACATTAAGATGATATTGATTTTAAAGGGGTGATTATGTTTATATTGATGAAATGCAATGAAAGTAAATGTATTGTAATGTGGATATTCTAATGCATTGACGATACAAATGTTATAGGATGCAATTAATTGTATAGTGATTGGTTAACTAATGTTGCAATGTACTAAGTTGGATGCAGGAATAGGTTCAAGCCTCCAAAAGAGAGAGGAAGTATCACTCATGAGAGGGGCTTGGTCTCGTAACCCTTAATAAAACCTAATTGAGATTTCACACACTCACCTCTAGTTTAGTGATGTTGATTCAATAGTTTAGGAAATGGTAAGTTATCCTTATCCTTGTTTGAGTATAATTTAGAAGACATTACGATCTTGTCTGTGAATATTTTATTTTGGGTTATTTGATTGAGTCTCTTTGATATGTGTGAGTTCTTTCTTTTGTGTTTAGTCGATGAGATATATACACCTCTTGTATATTTATCAATCGATGAGTACATGATAATACGTGATTAAATATGATTATTTAAATAAGAAAATAAAATAATATATATATATATATATATATATGATTATTTTGATGATATATACACATATATATAAATATCTATTTGAATGGCTTTATATGTATTTTATTACCTTATGAATATAATATATATATATATATATATACATGTATATATATTTGAGGAGTTATAAATATTATATTATATATATCGGTTTATATATATTGTGAACCAATTATCAAAATGTGAATTGATTAATAGAAATCAATTAGTATAAATCAATGGAGATATATCAATTGATATTTATACTATGTTTGCAATACTTTGCATTAACTGTGGCACATCATTAAAGCATAGCTATACATACACATATATGAATAACAATGGATAGCACATGTAATAAATAGTGTTTATAATATTGGTAAAATGCTTCATGCATGCCTATGAGAATATGACATTACTATAAAACAATGCTTTGCAAATGTTAAGTCTGTGCCTAAAGTAGAATAAGAGTGAGTTAATACTCATAGAAGTATTGGCATACAAATATGTATAACATTAAATAAAATAAGGGAAATGCTCCAACCATGCACAACGATAAGGGGAATAAAATCCAATGTTTGAAGTTTAGTAAAGACTAAGTCAAAATGCAAACACAAAGTGAATGATCACACATAATAAACTTTGACCTGGTCATTGCAAACAATAGCCAAAGGAATAGGGAGCATAGGAAGCAATGTGAGACCAACTTGTGAGAAGTAAGAACTGATTAGAAGTCTAATTTGCAATATGAATTCCAAATTATGAAGCAATATGAAAAATGTGAATTGATCAAAAGTAAAGCTGGCCAAATAGAGTTGACCTATAAAAGACTTAAACCTTTCATTTTTGATTATCATTCTTGTTGTCCGTTATAATGAAATCTAGCTGTGTATGTGTTTACTATGAAATCTAGCTGTGTATGTGTTTACTATGTTTTTTTGAGTTTGAGAGTTTGTGAGAGGTATTTTGAGAGTTTGTAGAGGTTTTTGTGAGTAAGTTTTTGAGAGAGAAAGAGAGGTAGTTGGGAATTGTTGAGCTAGGAATCCAGTTTGATCGATTGGAGCTTTTCATAAACAGGTGTGCTAAATTCTACTCTTTTATGCTATTTACATTTTAGAAAAGATTCTATGTTCTTTATTTTCCTTGTTTAGAAATTATGTTTAGTTATTTATTATGACTAGGATTACTATCATATTTGGTTAAGTGTGAAATTTTCTTGGTAAATCTGGTCTAGGGAATTCGGTTATACTCCATTTTAAGGAACGAGTATTTGCAATTATTATTATATACTATATTAAAGATAAGCTTATGTAGTAGAGGCTTAATTGGTGAAGTTGGGTTATAGATTTACTTCAAACTACTTAGTGAGAATGCCATCATTACAATGTTGTACAAACCCTGAATGATAATCATTACTTTATTAAATACTCATGTCTCCTTGAAATAGGAAGTGAGTCTTAACCCTAGTATTAGTGTATAAACTCAGAGGTTATATCAATACTCAATGATAGGGATGAAAGTTGTATTTTATGGTTATGATAATATCTTATTTTTAGTGTATCCATGGAATTCATAGAAGGGGACTCAAATATCGACAACCCAAAGCCATAATGAGTAGAGAAATTGTAGGGGCAAAAGCACAAACCCTTCTCGGGCTATTGTCCTCCATATTTTATAAAAATATAGTAAACATGAGAATATTTGTGATATATTGAAAGAGAGGCTTTTATGATGGTCACTTGAACATTACACTAATATTTGTTGGAAACCCTAGGTTAGGAATAACCTATTTTGTAGGGTTGTCTATTTGATTATTGATTAAATAAAATAAGTTAGGATTAACCTATAAGATCTAATTGATCATTCAATTGTTGATTATACTTTCAATTGGAGTTGATTTATTATTGAGACCATACTTTGGAGTGATTCCTTTATTGATATCATTAATCTTTTGATTGAGGTCATTTATTGATGAGATTATACTTTGATTGAAGTCATTTATTGGTGAAGATTATAATTTTGATTGAGGTCATTTATTGATTAGATTATACCTTTGTTTAGAGTCATGTATTATTGAGATTACACTGTTGTATGGGAAATTTTATTGATGTGAATGCACTTTTTAAATAAAGTCATTCAATGATGTGACGCTATGTTTATGCGTATGGTTAATTCATAAGTTAGTGTTACTTTGAATTACTTAAGTAGAAGTGACATAATAAACTTAAGAGGTTATAGGTTATTATTGGGGTTAAGGTTACTCCATGGCGTAAGGGGATAGACTATAGATATGTTATGAATGGTCAATACAAATCAAGCTAGGAAGGTGGGTGAATTATATGGCATCCACTCAAAGTACTAGGTGGTGAATACTTTGTCCAAAGTAGTGTAAGTTTCTACTGTTTACACTGTCAATCATTGTGATCCAGGTTTACACACTAGGAAAGGAATTTCATATGTATAGGTTGTATCCACTGTGTGACAGATATAGATATGCAGGACATAATACCAAGCTCAAGAAAGGTCAATTTTTATTATGAGGTTACTAAACAAATCTCTTTGTCAAAGGGTAGGGCCATCTTACCAGTTTGGTAAATGTGTGAGGACCACAACTAGTCCAAGTTTTGTGAAAAAGTGCTTGAGTGATGCTTCTCCTCATCAGTAGGTGACCAAGATTTGATGAAGGGTACCTGGACCATTCGTATACCTAGTGCCAGTGAGCTTATGGAAGCTATGTAAGTATTTATGTATCCATTTCTATAGAAGATTGTAAAAGAGGAAATGTAATCATGAAATTATGTAATATGAAATCAATACTTTGGAAAGTTGAAATACTTTGTTATAATGTGATGGGAAAGTTTGGAATGATGTTTGTATCAAATGTGCATATTATTCTTATATACGAAAAATAAAAAGTTTATTGCTAAGAGTTGACATCATAATTTATTCACTTGAGGTTAAAAACATAGTATTTTTTTTTGAGAAAAACAATGGGTATGTTACACGTGGTATCAAAGCTACCAGGTTCAGCTCTAGAACCTATGGTATGGGCTCAATACGTAGGTAAAAGATAAAAATTATTGGAAGTTAAAGGTTGAAAAGTTCTTATGCTAAGATGGTGAGAGGAAAAGGGAAAAAGGGAAACAAAAAGGAAGTTTAGATTCTTGAAAACTTGTTTAAGTTTGTACTAGGAAGAGTCATCCCAAGGGTTGAAAACTCCTAAACCAAAAATTCATTATGATATACCTTAGGATTGCGAAAGATTATGCAACTAGATTCAGTGGGAAGGTTATGGAGGATTACCACTAAGTGCCTTCACCCTACGAAATAGTTTGAACAAACCTGAGGGATGGAAAGAAAAGAAGTAATCTCCCTTATTAACAGCAACCTATAGTTGCAAAGAGTCTAGGATTTTTTATTTAGTAAGGATATTATTAATCTATGAGTATGATTTATTGGAAAATAACTAATGGATAGCATAAATTGGAAACTTTTGTTAAAGTAGGAAGTCAACATTTTGTGAATAAAAAAAAAATTGAGAGATAACAAGAGGTTAGATAAACCATTGACAAGACTTGATTCAATACAAGGTTAAAATAGAGACCAAATTGGTCAGTAAAGGGAAACAACTTAAAACGAGAAGATGAAAGCTGAAATGATTCCACCAACTGGAATAGGTAAGGTCAAATTGGAGTTTTGATCAAGATGGGAAAAAGAAACCAAGAAACTTTAGAGTGTCTAAAGGTTATCAGGAAATTAAATTGCCAAGAAATTGGACAAAATAACTTAGAAAGATGAATGGTAGGTAAAAATCTTGAAAAGTAAATTGGAAAATTCAGACAAGGGCTCAGTAAGAGCATAGTTTGGTTGAGGTGCAGATTGAACTTACCAACTTGTCAATGAAAATAAACTTATTTTTAGATGTTCCAAAATGAAATTGGCTATGGAGGGAAACTATGTGTCAAAACAAAAGAATAATTTGGAAACAAATCACAAAGGAGAAGACACAATTGATATAGGGAACCTTAGGCAAGCTCGTTAACACATCAACGAGTGGAGCTTTGTAGATACAAGATATTCTTTCATTATAGTTAAAAGGCTATTAATGTACATGGAAAAGAGAATTAGAATGAAATACTATAATATCTCTTAGCTTGTAAGTCATTGTTTATTCATTAAAATCTCGTTACAGAAGATCCAAATATTGATTCTAAGAGAATAGAAGGCGATGATGAATCCAATTTTGTAAATGAAAAAGTATATTCAAGGCATACCATGGAGGGTAAGGAAGGAAAGCAATAGTCAATCATATATCAAAAGCTAACTGTGTGAGGGGGAGAACGTTAGACTAAAAACGAGATCAAACATGCTTTAAACAAGAATCTAAACTAAGATCAAACATATTAATCTAAGATCTAATCCTACACATACAAAATGAAACTAAGCCATTTGAACATACATTAAAGAATCTACGATTACTAAACTGAATGTACAAAAGAAGCACAATGCTACCATCCCATAGTGGAGTGTATTCGCTTGATGTTGGGTTGTTCTTATCACTATGAAGCCTCCAAAGTTTGTGTGCAAAAGATTGAGGAGTGATTGCTTGATGTTGGTTGATCGAAAAAATGAGATTGAATCACTAACAATGGTGGTTGTGAATGTCAATAGTACTTTGTTGTGCAATGATGTTGATTCTCTGATCCTTATTTGTGAGGAAAGGGGTTTGTTATATAGAAAATAATATTTGAAATGGATGATTAAGATCATGTTGAAGAATATCTAGATCAATGGTTAGAGTGTATTGAGAGGATTTAGACATAAGAAGATTGTGCAAAGTTGATTGCATAATTTGGGTGATTAAGAAATAGATTGGCTAGTTAGGGAATAGATTGATGAGTCAGATTTAGATGGCTTAGTTAGGAATTTGATTGACTAGTTAACAACTTAGATTGCTCAATTAGAAATTTAGATTGATTATTTAACAAATTAGATTGCTCAGTCAACAATCGTAATTTGCTCAATCAGAAAGTGGGTGAGGAATATGAATTAATTAATTTAATTAATTAATTCCTTTTTGGAGTTGAACGTGCAAATCAAGTTTGACGTTTGCAAACAAAGTTGCATTAGTTTGATTTAATTATTCAAATTTTGGAGGGAAAGTGTCGTAATTAAATTATTAGGATTTAGTAATTTAATCAACTTAGAGGAATAAGGTGATTTAGTGACGTGATTAAATAATTGGCATTATTTAATCAATCAAGACAAAATAAAGTGAGATTAGGACTTCATTAAATAAATATAATTTATTTAATTGGTCAAACTGATGAAACGTGAATTAATCAAATAATGTTGTTTTATTTAATCAATAGCAAAATTAAAGTTTTTAAGACTTTATTAAATAAATAAAATTTATTTAATTTGTCAAAAAATGATGAAAAAGTGAATTAATTAAATAATATTGTATTATTCAATTAATAGATGAATTAGGGTTTTTAGGACTTTATTAAATAAATAAAATTTATTTAATTCGTCAAAAATGATGAAAAAGTGAATTAATTAAATAATGTTGTATTATTCAATTAATAATTGAATTAGGGTTTTTGATGTGGTGTGATGCTTCAGGACATTGTAGGATGATTCTGAGATGTTATGAGACATTACGGGATGATTCCAAGATGTTCTGAGACATTACAAGATGATTCTAAGATGTTTCGGGGTGATTCTGAGATGTTCTGAGACATTGTACAGGATGATTAGGAGATGTTATGAGGTGTTTTGAGATGTTACTGGATGACTTTGGGATGTTTTGAGACATTCTGAGATGTTTCGAGTTATTTCGAGACAATTTTGAGTTATTTTGAGATGTTTTGAGTCATTTTGGGATGATTCCAAAATGTTACACGATGTTCCAAGATGATTTTGAGTCATTATGAGATGTTACAGGATGTTCCAAGATGATTGAGTCATTCTGAGATGTTGCAGGATGTTCCAAGATGATTTTGAGTCATTTTGAGATGTTATGGGATGCTTTGAGATGATTCTGAGTCATTTTGAGATGTTACGGGATGTTCTAAGATGATTTCAAGTCATTCTGAGACATTACAAGATGTTGTGGGATGATGTTCAATGTTGTTTGATGTTGTTCGATGTTGTTTGATGTTGTTCGGGGTGTGTGATAGGTGTTAAGTCAATTTGACATGTCTACATTTTTCCCCTCTTTGATACAAAGTATTGGTTGCTTTGTTTCAAAGATTCTATTTTTTAAGATCAAATTTTTTGAAAAATAAATTATGCCCCTCTATGCCCCAACATTCAGTGGAATGATGGTAGGACTCTGTGCTGCCCCCTCGAGAGGTTGACTAAAAATTTTAAGTTTTGAGGTCAGGCTCTTGACACTATTGTATTTCAATTTCGATGTTTTCAAATGAAATATTATATCAATAGGTGATTTGTTTCTCATTCTGATGTTTCCTAGAGCTTCTTAATTTGAAATTAGGAAGGTTCCCTAAGTAAAATTATGGTTTCCTAAATGAAATTAGGGTTTTCTTGAGGTGTAATATAGGCAAATAGTCTTCAAATTGGCTCATTTGTGCTTTGATCCTTTAGCTAATTCTTATCTCTGGATTTCCCATTTTGTCATTTTTTAAAGAGCCATGCCAAGATTTGAGGGTGCCCCACATTGTTCTAAGCTTGTTCAGGAGTTTGGATGGCCTTCAAGCATCGGTGACCCAATATGTACCTTCTCTCTTTTCACTTTCATCTTGTTTTGTTCTCGTTATGTGTGTACTAAGTTCTTCAAGTCAATAGCAAAGTTTTTGTGATTCTTGAGCACTTGCATAATTTTTCATGCCTTTTCTTTGTCAGAACCTCACACTTTCCATAAAAATTCACACTTGATTGATAACTGCGCCCTTGTTTCATGTAGTTGACCTAAAACTGTGCAGTTGACTGAAAATCTCGCCTTGATCAAGAACTTCACCCTTGACTAAAAACTACACCCTTTTTTCTTCACCCTTGACCTAAAACTGCACCCCTATTTGCTCGCCCTTGACCTAAAAGCTCACACTTGCCTGGTGTTTTCTGAATATTTTCTCAAGAACCTAGCATTTGACTTCTCCTTCTATATTTTCTCTTAGCATTTGTTCTAAACCTTGGCATGTGGTTTTTTTTCATCCTAAATGTTGTTTGTCATTGTGTTCATGTCGTTTTGTGTTGCTTTACATGTTTAGAGTGAAACCCTAACATCCCGGTTTACAATGATTGTAGGTGATTCTTAGACCACTTATGTCGAGAGAGAGATGTCCTCGACATTTGTTTGATCTGATTGCTCATTTCGATGTGTTGAAGTGGGAATCACTTAATGTTGTTGGATTACAATATGTTTGTTACATGCCTCCTATCAGGACTCATACAACTATGATGATTGCACTTGTGGAGAGGTGGCATTCTGAGACTTCTTCATTTCATTTGCCTACATAGGAGGATATTGTTACTCTTGAGGATGTTTGAAGGATACTTCGCCTTCTCATTCATGGTGAGCTCATTACTTATCATGTTCGATGAGGTACCTGCACCATGCAGTGTGTGTTAGGTGATGCACACTTGGATGTGCGCTAGTTAGAGGTTGATCTATCTGGGTTTTCTGATAATGCAGATCCTATTATACTTGTCTTATGTGGTCTGATATCAGGATTAGTTGTTCCTGATAGGTGAGGTCGATAGTTTGTTGTGGGTTGGGTTACATCTATTGAGAGTATGCTAGAGCATGGGATGAGGTATGCTTGGGGTGCTTGTTTTCTTGCTTATCTTTACCGAGATATACATGAGGTGGTGTATCGGGGTGGGAAATCTATTTCCACAGGTGTTTCACTTTTGCATGTTTGGGTGTGGGAGCATATTGTAGTGACTCATCCAGATGGGATACAGGATCATTCTCTAAATGATCCATACTCTTACCATTATTGGGATTTTATGCATTACACCTTGCCCAAGGGTCTTCCTTATTAGCGTTGTGTGTTCGATGAGATGCTCAATTTTGTGTGGAGACCATATATGGGATGCGAGGTTTGGCCAGAGGATTCTAGTCATCTCGTTTATTGCTGATAGACCTATTGGTTGATTGGTCATTCACCTTATATGATAGAGTGCTATCTACCGGACCAAGTTTGTCGCCAGTTCACAGAGAGACAAGGGCGGGTTCCTGGTGCGTATGAGGCTTGGTTCGGTTGGACTACTTGGGAGGTCCATGTATGGGGTATCTAGGTGGATATAGATATTATTGTTTCCAAGTTCAGAGAACTTTCCCTAGTTGGTTGGGGTTGGCCAGTTGGTTTGGAAGATTCAGGTACTACTCATGATTATGATGAGTGGTGGGCACGGTGCAGGCCTTTGAGGTTCATTGATCTTGGGGGTGATCTCATTGTGGGCAGAGTAGGTATTACAGGTCGTCATGGGGAGTGACAACACATTGAGGTTCTTATAGAGCAGTTGGATCAAGCTCGACGTGATGAGGCACAAGGTATTCAAGATGAGCATATGCCTCCTAGGTAGGGTCATAGATAGGTTTCGGGTCCTCCTCCACTAGCTACGGATGGAAATATACTTTTAGCTCAGATGACCACTACTAGAGGCAGAAAGATTATGTGGTGACAAGCTATAGAGGCTTAGGTAGACACTTTGAGGGCTGAGCGAGATAGCGAGAGCGATCGACGACATGTTGCAGAGGCTCAAGTATTGCTACCAATTACAATAGAGAGAGATACTCTTTGAGCAGAGCGTGAGAGTATGCGAGATGAGCGAGATCATTTTCTATAGATGTCCACCTATTATCGGACCTTATATGATGCTAGTGTTCTTAGGGCTTCTCGACATGCACGGTTCTGGGAGCCTAGTGCTATGAGTGATGGCGGTGGTGGTGGTCTAGGTGTAGGTGTAGGTGATCCGTCTGTGAGACAACCAGATCGTTTCGGTGGTCAGTAGGGTGCTATCCTTCCTGTTGAGGCATTACTTTTTTGGTACTTGATCTTCATGTTGTTTCATGGTGCAGAGGCATTTTGTAGACATGTGTTATATATATTCATCGATCTAGTCGAGACCTCATATATATGTTATGATTTTATATTATCCTATCACACTTGTGTCACCATGGATGATGTACTTATGAAATGTTCCCTTTTTTTATGATGATATATATGAGATATACCTTCTTCGATTCACTCTTGTTTTATGTTTATGTGATGGCGATATATGATGATGTATTCTTATATATGTTTTTGTGCTTTTTTGATGTATGAATTTGATGTGGATGAATGAATCATACCTTGTCTCATTATGATGTTGTTTATGTTGATGAATGAATGCCCCATACATGATACATGTTGTTTTTATTGGTTCATAATCATCATGATATGTATTGGCAACATTTGTGGATGCAGTATGGATATGGTGCTAATGATGTTTTATGCAGGATGAATGTCAATGAAAAGAAATATTGACGATGGATAGAGATATGATGTTAATTAGAAGAAATATGATGATGGATAGAATTATGATGTTAATTTAGAAGAAATATGATGTTGAATAGAACTATGATGTTAGTGATTGATGAGTTGCTTTTTCTTTGCTTTGGAGACTTTGTGGTTTGAACAATCCTATTTGATGTAGCAAACAAATACGATGCACTAGGGTATGAATTGCCAAGGTGACTTTGTATCGTTTGCATGGACTTTGACTCTACAAACAAAGAGTATTTTTTTTTATACTAGACATATGAAAACTTTGTTTAAAGTATAGGGCATGAAAAACATTTTAGACCAGTCACACAGAGAGGTATAGAACACCTAACATGTAACTGCTTCACGAACTGTTTTAATACAACTTCCATACACTCAATAAAGCAAGTATTCGCCATGGTAGTATTACAAAAATATCTTACAAACAACAAATCGAAATGATGCTCAATTTCCTCCATTCCTTCTTCTCTAAATCCTTATGGACATCCTCGAGAGATCTTGGGAATGAGTCAATAAAATAAATCACAAGGAACAAAAACCACAAAAAGATAAAAAAATAAAGTTGCAGTATCACTTGCCATATCTGTTTGGGGTGGGGCTATTATCCGGTGTTGATCATGTCTATCATAGGAACGGATTCATTAAGGCATATCTCAAGATGTTGTTGGGACTTGTCAAAAAGATAGGTAGTTGATACTTGGCTTTGTTTTTGTCTGTTTTGCGATCAAACGTTTTGTGATTGTTTGCTTGAAAGTTCTAGCTTTTGATGTTTGATTTGTTTGTTTGTTTTGTCAAAGGATGTTTGCAACGATTTGTTTATTATGGGTGATGTTTTATTGCAGTTTTCATTGATGGGATGGGTCTTTTTGATTTTCTAATTTTTTATTATGTTGTTTTTGTTGTTTTTAGGGGACTAACCTAGGACCTCGGGGGCTCATCAAAGATAAGCCTTGGCTACATTGTACATGCAGAGGCTTGTAGTTCGCTTGGTTTGATCTTTTCCTTTTTGTGAATATTTTGGGATTTTAGATTTTTTGACTAAGTTGAAATAAAGCATGTTGGAAACCTAAGGAGATTGACCTAGGGTCTCAGGGGCTATAAATCCTTGCCTATGTTGTACACGCGGAGACCACGTAGTTCGACTATTTGACTCAAAGCATGATTTTTTTTTGGATAAACAACATTGTAGCTTGGATTGATATTTCATTTCTATGTCTAGAGAATATGTTGTGGTAAATTCACTTGAAATAGTTGTGAGGTTCAAGCAAATGTTGATATCTTAGACTGTTTGAGTGAAGGAATAACCCAACGATGTTTTTGTTTTTGATGTTTTTCACATGTTTTTGATTTTTTGTTATTTTCTAGTATTTTTGAATTTTGTTATTTTATGACCATGATTAGATGTTGGAAGATCTAATCCATGACCAGCTTGAGGAAGTTTCCCCAAATAAAATGACTTTCCTTAATCAGTGACAAGCCATGGTTGGATACATGATTTATGAAATGGATGGGTGGATGCTATGAAAAAGTACTGATAGATAATGATGCAAATTTTATTCAAACATAATGCATGTTTGCCAAGTTTTCACTATGGTACCTATTCTAGGAGTACCAAAAAGTGGTTTACACTCAAACAATGTTTTATTTCTCTTTACTATTTTTCTTGCTTTTTGATTTTTTTTGTATTTTTTAATCTCTTTTTCCATTTTTTTAGATTTTTACCCTTTTGCCTAAGGTATTATGATGCGCTTCATGTGTAAAACTTCTTAAGGTGGTTGTTGTTCAGTGGTTCAGCTAGAGGTTCTCCTTCAAGAGTAGCCAGCCATTATGCCCCAGAGTCGTGGCTTGCTGTGATGATAAATGGGCCTAACCAGTTGGGTTTAAATTTACCTTTGTCATCTTGATTCAATTGTATCTTCTGATTTTCCTTGAGGACTAAGTCACCAATTTGAAAGTTCCTATCTTTTATTCTCTTATCATAGCTTTGTTTGAGCCGATTTTGATAAACTTGGAGATGGTTTAACACACTCAAACACCTTTCATCTAGGAGCTCTAATTCATTCAGTTTGGATACCCTGTATTCTTCATCATTGACCATGCCTTTTAATGAGGGGATTTCAACCTCAATAGGTAAGATAGCTTCTTATTCATAGACCAAGGAAAATGGTGTGGCACCAATAGGTGTGTGAATGCTAGTTTGATTAGCCCATAAGGCTGAGTTTAGCTATAGATAGCAATCACAACCGACATTATTGACAATAATTTTCATTATTTTCAAGATTATTTTATTGGATGCCTCAACCTGAACATTTTCTTGAGGATAGTAAGGCATGGAAAATCTATGCTGGATAAAGAACTTGGAATAGAGTTCCTTGACATCCTGATTCTTGAATGGGGTGCCATTGTCTATGGAATTCCATACCTACAAATGAGATAATTCAAAATAAATTTTGATATCTATTTGTTGGTGATATAGGTCAATGGAATTTCCTCTATCCATTTAGTGAAGTACTTTGTTGCTATGATAATGAATTTATGCCTGTTAGATGAAGCAAGTGATATCTTACCTACTAGGTCTAATCCTCATTGTGAAAAAGGCCATGGTGTTGTGATGGGTCTCAACTCTTGTGTTGGTGCATGAACTAGATCATTGTGTTACTGAAATTGTCGGCACCTTCTAGAATGTTGAATGAATTCTTGCTCCATGGAGGGCCAATAGTATCCCATTTCGAGCAACTCCCGAACTAGGTTAGGTCCGCTAGAGTGGGATCCTCAAATAACTTCGTAGGCTTGTTGTAAGACCATTTGTGCTTCTTCTGTGTTAAGGCACTAGAGTAACATACCATCTAGACTATGGCGGTATAGGGTTTCTCCTAAGATCATAAAGAGGGAAGTTCTGTGGGTGAAGGTTTTCTTCTAAGTAGTCGTTAGGTCAAGTGGTATGATACTATGCTAGATATAGTCAAAAGTATCTTGGTACCATGGAGAGTTAGGACCAACAACAACACATACCATTTCTAATTTTGGGATGTCAAATGTAGGCACGAGTAGTTGTTCCAAAAGGAACTCATATTTAGACACATTCTAAGGAATATCAAGTTGTGAGCCTATTGTTTCCATTGCATCAACAACTTTGTTATTTATCCGAGGAACTTGCTCAAAGGTTATTTTTCCAAAGTACTCTTTGAGCTATCTACCATCCTTTTATATGGTAGCAATTTGTCATCTTTTGTCTGGTACTCATTGTTCACCTGTCTAATTACTAGCTGAGAGTCTCCAAAGACATGTAGCTCTTTTATTCTCCATTCAATGGCCATTTTGAGCCCTTTGATAAGAGATTCATATTTTGAGATGTTGTTTGTGCATGGGAACACAATCTTGTAGGTATTGGGTATACTATCTCCTTGTGGTGTGAGAAATAGAATACTTTCTCCAGAGCCATGTTGAGTATGGGACCCATTAAAGTATAGAGTCCATTGGCTTGTCTATTCTGTCATCAAGACACTCTCTTTTGGAAAATCCATTGTGAGAGGTTTATGATCATTTATGGGTGCTTTATCTAGTTGGTTTGATATGACTTATCCTTTGATAGCTCTCTTTTCCACATATTCTATATCAAATTCACTCAGGATCATTACCCATTTGGTTATTTGGCCTATTAGGGCAGCCTTTGCTAGTAAGTATTTGAGTGGGTCATGTTATGCCTTGCATAACCACCCCATCTTTTGCCTTGGTCAAAATGGGTCCCCCTTTATGTTTTTGTCTTGTGTTGATTTTCAAACAAAGTTTGGAGTCTTTTGTTTCCAACACTTTGTTTTTCTTTGGTTTAGTCTAGCGGAACCGGAACCGGAACCGAATCAGGTTTTGAAACTTCCTTTAAAACTCATACCGATTCCCATCTTGACAGTCTCTCTTTTGAACTTTTTGTCTTGTCTTTGTCGGAGTCAGAGCTGGAGTTGAAGTTAAGTTGGTATTTATTCAAAATTTCAAAATCAAATCTCATTCTGCCTCTGCCTCCGCTTTTTGGACTTTTGTTTTAGACTAAGTTTTATGTTATGTTTTCTTGTGTCGGTCTTTTTGTTTTATTTTGTCATTTTGTTTCACTTTTATCCTTGTTGGCGGAACCAGACCTAGAATGGGAACCAAGTTGAGAAATTACTCAAATTTCCAGATCTGTTTTCCATTCCGATTCTGCTCCCACCGGGTTTTCATTGACTTTTTTAACTAAAGTCGTACTGCAGTGATGTGCTCGTTCCTTCTGCAGTTCCGACTTCGCTCTACTGCACTTAATGCATTAATGACAAGTGCCAAGCATGCGTGAAACTCTGAATTTTACCTTAATTAGGGATTAAACGCATAGTTATTATCACTATTGTTAAGGAATCCAAGAGCGAACCAGGAGTTGCAATGAAGCTTTTGTGCAAGTAAATCGATTGAAGGAGAGACAGTTGCTTGTGGATTTCTTCAGGAGGTTTGCCTTTTTATTTGCATTCGAGGTAGGGTTTCCTATTTTCGTTCTTCTTTTATTTTCTTTTGAATTTTTTGTTGATGTTCATCTTAGATCGTTTTTCTTTGGGCAAGTTCGTGATTCTCAGTAGGTTTGCATGTTTAGTTTTTCTTTGTTTGTTTCTTTGTTGTTCTTGTCTTCATTTTTTTTATTTTGTATCTAGTTTCTTTGTTTTAGGGCACGGTCATTTTCATGTTTTAGTCATGATCGTGTCGTGCTGCTTTGGATTTTAAATGCATTGGTTAAATTAAGGTTTTACAGTGAGATAGGTTAAATGATATTTTTACAGTGAGTAGGATTTAGAAAATGGTAATTTTTACTTTGAATCTTTTTGCGCACTCAGTCTGGTTAGTTTAGAAAGGGTTAAATTCATGCCCTAGTTGTTTGTAATCGAGGGTTTTTAGATTAGGGTTTAGATGCATTTATGTGTTCGTGTTTAAATTTAAATATGATGCCCTAAAAGTACAGTCACCTCACGGTCATATGGGCATGGTCTTTTCATGTTATATTTAAGCCTCAGTTTATTTTAATATGACCTTAGTCCTTAATCATGAAGTTATGCATTAGACTGTTAAAATCATTTATGACATCATGGTCAACCTAGGCGGAAGTGGGATCGAATTGATTTAGATTTTTGGCGTATTTTATATTTAGTGTCAATTCCGTTTTCCATCCCGTCTCCGACTCCGCTTATAGTGAGAAGCTTTATTTCAAAATAGCAATAACTTAGGTGAAAGTGGAATCAAAACCGAACGGAATATGAAAATAGAGAATTTGAAAGAAACCAAATCTGTTTCCATTCCCGTTCCAGTCCCAGTTACCATTCCTGTCCTGACTCCGAGCCTGCTTCTTGTTAGTATAATATCGATAATAGTTTTGGCTTCGAGCCTGGCAGTGTGTTAAAAGGGGATTGTTTAGGATGTTTCCTGCCTAGTTCTGCCTCCGATGTATGTATGAAAGGTATGATTTTAAGGTATATTTTGTGATGTTTATTCAAGGATCTAACTAGAGGTTTTGTTCTAGGAAAGCTAAAGAATGTCGGGTACATTAGGAGAAGTTGTCCAAAGGAACCGACCTGCTGGAACATCAAGGGCAGCAGCTAAGCCCAAGAAGATAAAGCCATAATAGTTACCCTATACCTTGAGGTATAACCATAGGAGTCCTATTGTCATTGCAAGCAAGCTAGAATCGGATTGGTCATACATCACCGACACAAATCTAGGTTCATACAATTTTGAGGAGCTGTATTTAAAAACGTTTGCTGAAGATATAATAGGGAGAACACAAAGAATTGTTGAGTTTGGATTTGATCATATCACCTTATTCCCTTTATCTGTCCAGTGCCCAAAATTGATTATGACGGCAGCCAGTGCTTACAATCTAGCCACTAGGCAATGTGTCGATTCATAGGACAATGTGATTATTGATCTCACTCCTCAAATGTTTCAAACTATGTTTAGTGTCCCGAATCCAAGGAACCTGGTACAGTTAAAGGAGGCTAAAGCTTTGGAAAAATATAGCAAATACAAAGAATCCAACAAGGGTCACTTGAATAAGAAATGGTTGAGAACGGAAAAGAAATCTCTGACTAAACTTCATGATCAACCAAAGAGGATAGAGTTCTACAAAGAGGTATCATATTTGATCATGATGTTGTCTAGGGTGTTTGGGAAGAGGGATGCATTTCACTTCAAGGAGTGGATGTTTCCTTTCATTCAGACCACTTTGAATGGAAAACAACAGTTTGATTGGCCAATGGTGGTGTTTGATGCTATTCATGACCAATTGACAAGGATAAGAGAAACCAAATGTTTCTTTATGACTTCTTATATTGTTTATGCAACTGCAAGAGGAGGTATATTTTTAGGTTTAAGGAGAGTGGGAATATTGGGAGAAAGAGATGGACAAAAGAAAGTGTGGGGCCATTATGATCAATTATCTCTGCAATTATCTGAAACGCAACTTAGAAGGGTTAATGATGCATTTCTATATGTGATCATTAACCAACTCAATGGAGATGCAGGGTACAGACTAAGCCAAGAAGTTATTGCATTTATAACGGAATGGGGATGTTGGTACATTCAATACCCCAAGTTCACATACTTCAGGCTAGCTAGATTTGAGGGTCATCCACATTTGTTGCCAAGATGTTGTAACAATACGATAGTGTTGATGGAATTTGTTTATCAAACTCTTGGTGTTAATGCTCGGTTTGGATTGAAACACAAAATAGGATGTCATAAGTTCCCCATGCAGTTGGGTGAATAAAACTATCAGCATCTGGTGGGAGAAAAAGTAGTGTGCAGTGAGTTGTTACATCTAAAAATAGGTTTGTATACAGCTCATAAGTACTTTAACCCAAAGAATAAAATGAATGCCTTGTTGCTTTCTATTTTTGATAAACATTTCAATTTGTTGGAAGATTTTTGGAGTGACCGGTAGGATGAGTATGACCTCAGGAAGAAGAATTATGAGAGGTTACCTGTCTCACTCATTGAAGAGCTTGGGATCAAAGATGATATCCCTGACGCATTAGTAGATGATGGAGTGGTATTAGATCCATCATATGAGGCATTAAACATTGGCACTAAGAGCTTGGATCTAGTGGACTGGGATAGTGAGGAAACCATTGACATTAAGCAGATAAGGTGAGCAATCTTGGATAGGAGCATTCAATGGGTGGTTCTAAGAACCAAAACTCCTCAAGGACCAACTCTTAAAAATGGGAAAGGATATAAAAGGATCAAAAGAAAGACACCTCCCAAGGAGCCTTTGGAGTTCCTCCCTCCAGACATTGAAGAGATTGAGCTTGAAGTAGTGGCTCAAGATGAACTAGAGACACAAGAGGGAGATGCTCAAATAGGATATGTAGTTTTAACATCTACATTAGGTGAGTCCTCTACTCAAGTCCCACTTGCAAAACAACAAATTGAAGAAGTGCAAGAAGGGAATCTTCATAATATTGTTGAATCTATGAAGGGAAAAGGAATAGAGGTAGAGGTCCTTGATGTTGGAACAGATTTTGATGAGACTCTATTAGAGAAGGGTATAAAAGAAAATATGCCTCTAGAGGAGGATACTGAACAGGTGATGATAGAGGAGGATCAGTGGGTGATATTTGAAGAAGTCAAGAAGGCTGCTAATGATCAAGCACTTGCTGCAGCAATAGAGAAACAAAAGGTAATTGATTCCAAGACACAAGTTGATGCCATACTGCAACAACAACACATAGAAGCTAAGTCAAAAGCTGATGAAATGGAGAAGCAGCAGAGGCAAAAAGAGCATGAGCTCAAGGTCAAGGAAGATAATGATAAATTAGAATTGATACAAAAAATTGATGGCCTTGACGAGGAAAAGGCAAGACATCAAAGGGAGAGAGAAGTTCTGGTGGCTAAGTGGAAGCTTGCTGAAGAAGCTCACAAAAAGAAAGAGGAAGCAGAACGATTGCAAAAGGAGAAAGAGGCCGAAGAACCGATCAAAAAGAAACAAGAAGAAAAAGAAGATGCAGAAAAGCTTAAAACATTAGAGGAAGAAAGAAAACAAGAATTGGAGAAGAGGAGAATACAAGAACAAAAGGATAAGGAGGAAGATGAAAAGTTGGCACAAACAAGTGTGGAACAAGAGCAGCAAGAGAAACAGAGGGTTGATTCTCAACCTCAAATAAATGTGCAACCTCCCTTAGTTACTGCCTCCTCTTCTTCAACTGTGATGAGAAACAGAGGGTTGATTCTCAACCTCAAATAAATGTGCAACCTCCCTTAGTTACTGCCTCCTCTTCTTCAACTTGGTTGAAATTAGATCTTCAAAAGAGAGCATCAACACCTTCTCAACCTCTCAATTGGGAGGATATGATGAAGGAAATTGAAAAAGAAAGGCCTAAAAAGAAGGCCAAGATCCTACATTCTACTAGGCTAACTGACAAAGGAGAAATTGTGGCTGAATGTGCTATACCCATGATAGACAAGGAGGCAGGAGACATGCAATTGACAGATTATTAGCTAGGCACTGCTAATTTGGGGAGACCTACTAGGGATCAACAAATGAATTTAATTGATGTGGTAGCATCCTCAACCAAGTCAAGGATGTTGAAGGATAAACAAAGGAAGGATGAGCTTAAGGCTCAGTTAGATCAGTTGCATGTTTTCCTTAAGAATGTTTCTGCTCCAAGATCACAACAAGTTGCTACTATTGAGACCCCAATTTTGTTGAGTAAGAAGGAAGTAGATGATTTGGTACAGGTGAGGGGCAAGGTAGAAATGTTGGATCGGTGGGTTAATAAATTGAATCAGGAAATAGATGAAGTACTAGAAGACAGTTTTGGGGTTTACAAAGTGACTGAGGGACTGATAGAAGAAATGAATCAATATGTTAAAACATTGGAGGAACAGGAGGAAGAGTACAAAGGATACAACCAAAAATTGAAAGATATTAACAAATTGCCTAAGACTAATCTTCTGGAACAATCGATACTTGAAGAAGATAATAAAGATTTCTTGGAAAATACTTCTTGCATACTCCGGTTTAGATCAGACTTTCTATATAAACATAGAAATGAGGTTCAAGATTCTATTAAGGATCTGAATGAACAATTTGAGGATTTGGAGGCCATTATTGCTATTATAGTAAACGTTGATGTACCAGTAAAGGAAGGCCTACCTTTAAGACAAATAAAGGAGAAGTGGGATGAAAGGTTTAAAGATGTTATGCAAAGAGGAGATGATGGTGAATATTTGTTGATAGATCGATTGATGGATATCAAAGACGAGATAAGAGAAACTAAGAGAGAGTTGACGAAGTTGAAGAATATGAGAGGGTTTGCTACAACAGAGATGGAAAGAATTAAGTTTGAAGACAGTTGGGTGGATGGGCCGGAATTGGACATGCTACAACAAGTCTTCTCCAGTTTTGATGAATACATTGTAGAACAAACTTCGCATGCATAAATCTCATGCATGCATGGCTTTCTTCTTCTTTGCATGTTGCATGCAGCACTGGCAATTTTTGAAGTGCATGGCTTTCTTCTCTTCTATTCTCTTTTTCTCCCAGTTTAACTGAGCTTCCAAAGATAATTGTAATCCCTAAAAGGGTGGTTCGACTTAAAATAGAAGAGGACTTCAGATTTTGTATATCTATAAATACCCTTGGGGTATCATATTGTAAGGGTCGGCTAATAGAGAACAGAATTGGCCACCTGATATTAGGAGATAGAATTTTTCATAGTTGTTACAAAGGTACATTGTTACTTCATTTTTACAGTCAAATAAAATTACAGGTTTACGCAATATGGTGTTAGAATTAAGTTTTACTTGATAAGGTTGATGAGTTATAATCTATCTGTATGCCAGTGATTGTGTTGAAGCATGATTGTTTCTTATGTGATGAAAGTCATTAGAAGAAGCCGGATTTAAGGATTATCTCATTAGATTACTGGTGAATTGAATTGATTGAAGTCTGTTGATCTATGATCTTGGCAATGAATGAAATTGTGTTCTTTTGGAATCTTTGAAATAGTTGTGATATGTGAATTGTGATGTTAAAATAAGCACCTTAGATGCATGCAATAGTATGGATTATTCTATAAATTATGTCATGCTTTGGTTTTCTTGATCTGTTGGAAAAAATTCATTATTGAAGATATATATTTGGATGCTAGATAAGTTTGATTCATGTGTATTGATTTACCATCTTATCTATCTTTTTCTTTTTATTTAAAAACCCCTTTCTTTATTAAAATAACTCGATGAATAAGTCACTGCTTGTATTCTTTGTTACCAGCACATGCCCCTTGAACATTACAGTTGCATGGACCGATTGAGTGACACCAGACAGCTGAGAACCAACTACCAGGACCTTGGGAGTTAGGCTACTATTGTATTTCCTTTTCAAGAGAAATAGAGTAGAAATATTATGTTTAAACGTTGTTTGTGTCATTTTCACCATCAACAGGCCCACCTTTGAAATCAGCTTCACCTTTCTATTTAATATGTAATGTCTCAGATTTTGTGTTGAAAACATGACTAAGAGACATTCTCTTTCAATGGGTGAGTATTTTAGTTCATAGCCCACCAGTGTTATATTGATATAGTAGGCTACCCTTTCTTTGTTTTTATCATCTAGTTGTGCCAAGAGAGCTCCTAGTGTTTCTTGTGTGGTAGACACATAAAGTATCATCTCGTTTTCTAGAATAGGTGGCATGAGTACAGGAGGAGTAAATAGGTACTCCTTGACTTGTTGGAATGCTTGGTCGCATCTCCCATCCCACTTGAAGGTGATGTCGTTATGTAGCAGATGAGTGAAGGGGTGACACTTGTCTACCAATTGTGCGATAAATCACCTAATAGATTGTAGCTTCCCTTGTAGGCTCCTTAACTGTTTTAGTGTCTTTGGAGGAGGCATCTCTATTATAGCTTTTACCTTTGCAAGGTATACTTCTATCCCTCTTCTTGACACTATGTACCCCAATAACTTTCCAGATGTTACTTTGAGCACACATTTCTTAGGGTTGAGTCTCAAATTATACTATTCTAGTCAATTAAACACACTTGCTAGGTTTGTCAAGTTATTTTCCCTTTTGACTGACTTTGCTAGAATGTCGTCCACATAGTCCTCCATGATTATGTGTAGCATATCATGTAATATGGTCATCATCGCTCTTTGATAGGTTGCTCCTGCATTCTTTAGACCAAAAGGCATTATATTCCAGTAGAAAGTCCCCCAAGCACAAGTAAATGTTGTTTTGTGTTGTTCATTTGGAGAGATCATTATCTGGTAGTATCTTGAGAAACCATCCATCAAGGACAACATCTCATTCCCTTCTGTTAGATCTACAATCATGTCGATGCTTGGCAACAGAAAGTCATCCTTTGGAAAGGCCTTATTCAGGTCTCTGAAGTCTGTACATATCCTTATGCCCCCGGTAGGTTTGGATACTGGTACTAGATTTGATATCCATTGTGGATAGTCAATGGGTCTGATGAAACCCACATCTAGTAGCTTCTTTAGTTCTACCTTTACCAATAATGCTATACGAGGATCCATTTTTTTGAGTTTTTGCTTGATAGGCTTTGCTCTAGGGATGACAACTAGATGATGTACCACTAATGTTGGATTTAATCTAGGCATGTTATCATAGATCTAAGAAAATTTTACCTTTCTCTCATTGATGAACCCTATGAAATTTTCCTTCTCCTTCGGATCAAATGATGTTGCATGGTATGTTATCTTTGGGTCCTCTGTTGTTCCAACATTTAAGAACTCTATTTATTCTACAAGGATTATTGATCTTTCTTGATATTATGATATGGGGAGATTGAATCCTCCATCCTCAGGTGCCTTTGGGAGAATTTCATCTTCAAATGCGTCCTTTATTTCATCTTTTCTGGATCCAATAGAGCCACTATGTGGTTTTCCCTAGGGTATTTTATTCTTATGTTTTTTCTTTCATTTTTGCGACTAGAAGATTCTATCTCTCTACCAAAGTATGCCTCTTGTTCGAGATCCATGATGAATCTTGCTTTGTGATCTCCAACTGGTATGTCTGTATGAAGTCCCATGAACTCCTTAATTGCCTCGTTGTTCTGGAATTGATCTAGAATAGGTGTATGTTGTTGTTGATTCCAATCTATGAGTTGCGGGTAACAGAGTAGGATACTATCATCTTGGTCTACAAAGCTTATGGAAGTAGATGAAAGGGTCAGTATGGCTCTAGTTTCTTTTTCCCACTGAGTATCTAGGTCATCATTAATAGAAGTGGGGGAATCATATTCGATGACGAAGGAAGGAGAATCCCATTCATATTCATTAGAGTCTATTTTAGAATGGTAATAGATGTTGGGAATGGTTTCCATGTACTGGAGAGGGAACCTATCAATTCTAATTTTTTTGAATAATTCTTTGATGGGTAACTCGTTGTCCATAACATGATAGATATCTAGTGCCTTAACACTAGCAAACATTTCTCTTTTCTTCCAAGAGGTTCGTCCAGTTTTTGGAATGACCACGTCTTTTGGTTTATAACCTAGCCCCATATTTTTTTGCCTTTTTCCACTATGATAGGCTCTAATTGGCCTTGTTTATGCAGCCCAAGGCCACCCATTCCATTTTATCCCATATATTTAACTAATTGATAACCTCTAGTGTTAGGATCAATTAAAATGGATTGTGGATCTTCTTATTCTTCTTGGTCCTCCTTGTAGTTCATGGATGAAAGGTCCTCCTCAAATATTTCATCTTTCATGTCTCCCCATCTAATAAAGATTGTGGGCTTGGCTATCATTTGCACTATCTTGATCTCTTTTGGACCTCCATATACTCTAGGTGTTGGTGGAAGCATGTTGATGCAGAATGCTTGGTTGAAATGGTAATTCCCATTACCCTTGTCAAGTATTTGAATCTTGGATTTCATTTTTGGTTGCTCATTTGATGTGTTCTTGGTAGAGGTTGATGAAAGAATAGAATGGCTGACTTAAGAAAAGGAATGGAAGGCTATATCATTTCTAGGAACCCATTGGACTTTATTATACTTCTCCTCCAACTTTGCACAAAAATGGAAAGGCTCAAGATCGACATATAGTGTTACTTCCTTTCCTTCATGGGGAAACTTTAGGCATTGATGAAAAGTGGAAGGGACTAGTAATGAATGGATCCAAGGGCATCCCAGGAGGAGGATGCATGGCAATTCAAGATCTAGCACTTGACAAGTAGTTTTTGTGATGGTTGGTCCTATCTGCACGGGCAACCTGATTGTTCCTTTAGAATTTATTTTCAAGTCATCATAAGCCCTTATGGTGATACTCTTGCCATTGTCAATCACATCATTAGAATACTCCAGTTGTTTGATGAATTTTAAGGTACAAATGTTTAAACTTGCACCATTATCTATCAATACTTGACCCCAGCTGTTTGATGAATTTTAAGGTACAAATGTTTAAACTTGTACCATTATCTATCAATACCTGTTTGACCATGGTCTTGTGAACACCAACCTCTATGTATAGAGCTTGATTGTGGAATGTTATTTTCGGTAGATCTTTCTCTACAAAGACTAAATGATTACTTGTTGTGATTTTTCCAACCATGGCTTGGAACTGAATGGGGTCGAGGTCATTAGGGACTGACATTTCTAATGCTTTTTCCAATATTTCCCTGTGTGGGTGATAGTTTCAACAACTCTAGGATTGAGATTAGGGCAGGTGTCTTCTTTAACTATTTCACAATGTTGTAATCACTTGGTAACTTGATTGTGGGTTTGGGAGGGCCTCCTTGTATTGTAACTCTTCCTCGATGAGTAGTTATATTGTAGTTGTTGTCTCCTCCTCATATTATTACTACATTTTCCCTATTATCATCAACTTGTGAGAGGGTTCCTAAAACCATGTCACTATACGTGTAATTAGCATTGTGGTACTCTTGTTGCTTTCCTTTATTATTCCTCTTAGTGTGGTTTGGGATCGGGTTTGAGTATATTTGAAGATCTTTGTTTTCAGGTCGATGCTCAACATCTACTTCCCCTTTGTCTATCAAGTCCTAGATGATGTGTTTGAGGTGCATGCAATTATTGGTCATATGTCCTTTGATCTTATGGAATTCACATAAGTCTTTCTCATTATACCATGGAGTCTTAAAGCTAGGTTCCTCATAGTTTGGGAGATCATTCATTTTGATGAGGTTTTATTGTACTATTTTGTGCATGATTGTTTCAAGTGACTCACCTAGTACTATGAACTACCTCCTAGGTTGATCATATTGCCTTTGTTTCCCTCCCTAATTTGTTTGTTGGTTTACATCCTGATTGTTCTTGGGATAGGTAATATGGTTGCTTTAGGTGTTGTTGGGACCATAACTTGTTTGTGCCACCTGTGGTTTGTTTTGATGTGTGTTCTGTGTATTCCATATTGTTCTAGCATTTACCACTCCATCATTTATGACGTTCTTGTTTTTGGCTCAGACTTTAGGTTTCTCATTTGAGCTAAAGGGACCATCTTTTGAGCTATTTTTTTTTAAGGTTCCTCTTGCTATGAGGTCTCTCTCAATATGTAACCCCTTTTCAATTGTTTCCTCAAAGTCTATAGGACATAGCATAGTGAGCTAGTAGTTTATTTCAAGTAGTACATTCATGATAAAAATATCCACCAACTCCTTGCCTAGAATGGGCCATTTGCATTGAATCACTTTGTGTCTCCATCTCTGTAGGTAGGAGGTAAAGGACTCTCCTTGGTTCTATTTGATTATGGAAAAACTCATGATGGTGACATCTTGCTCTATGTTAAATGATAAGTGGCTTATAAATTTGCTAGATAGCTCATCAAAAGTTCTAATTCCTGGTTGTAGACGGTTGAACCACTCCATAGAGTGACCTATAAGGCTGCTTGGAAAGAGCCCCATGAGATAGGCATCGTTGTTTTTTTACCTCCATACATGATACTGAAAAGTCTCGTACATGCTCTACTGGATCTCCTATTCCTTTATACTTTTTATCAAACCTAGATGTTTCAATTTTTTTTGGAAAGGATAGTGCAGTGATGGAACGATCGAAAGGGAATGGACAAATTTCTTGAAGGGCTTAGGTCTTCTTCTATTTTCCTACCTGCATATCTGCTATTTGTTGGGTGATAACATCTAGTCTTAGTTCCATCTCTATTTTTGGTACATGTGTTTGCAAGTCCTGCATATAATAACCTTGTTGCCCTACCAGGTTTTGGTTATATATCGATTATTGTGAAGGTACAGGACCTTGATAACTATATGGGATGTAAGGAGGGTTAACTCCTTGTTGTGTGTAAGGATAGTTAGCTCCTTGTTTTTGGGGTGGAATATACTGAAGGCTTCCCTGATGATGCATTGACGAGTTACCTTATTGATGGGATGACTGAAGAAGGGTGCTCTATGGCACACCTTGTTGGGCAAGACTAAATTGAAGGTTACCTTGGTGATGCATTGATGGGATACCTTGTTGATGGGATGACTGAATAAGGGTGCTATGTGGCACAACTTGTTGGGTAGGAATAAACTCAAGGTTACCCTGGTGATGCGTTTGTGGGATACCTTATTGATGGGATGACTGAAGAATGGTGCTTTGTGGCACACCTTGTTGGGTAGGACTAAACTAAAGGTTACCCTAGTGATGCATTTGTGGGATACCTTATTGATGGGATGACTGAAGAAGGGTGCTCTATGGCACACCTTATTGGGCAGGACTAAATTGAAGGTTACCCTGGTGATTCATTTGGGGGATACCTTGTTGATGGGATGATTGAATAAGGGTACTCTATGGCACACCTTTTTGGGTAGGACTAAACTAAAGGCTACCCTGATGATGCATTTGCAGGACACCTTGTTGATGGGATGATGGAATAAGGGTGCTCTATGGCACACCTTGTTGGGTAGGACTAAAATGAAGGTTACACTAATGATGCATTTGTGAGACACCTTATTGATAGTATTGTTGGTTTGGAGGGAAACCCTGTGTTCCACCCTGTTGATGGTACTGATTGTTTGGAGGGGGGCCCTATGTTCCACCCTATTGGTGGTATTGATTGTATGGAGGGGGACCCTATGTTCCACCTTGTTGATGGTACTGATTGTTCTAGGAAGGGTCAACGCTTGAAATGTTTTGAGGGATATATTACCCAAGAGGTGGATTTTTGTTTTGAGGTTCATACTGAGATGGTCACCCTTGATACATTTGTGCCATTGCTACTTGTTCAATCTAAGTTGGTTTTGTAAACAAGGGGTTCTCTTTGGTTTGATCACTATTTTGTGAGAACACGGGTGGCATGTTTGAAATCTCTAGAGGTTAGGTTATTTGTCTCACAACTGAGTTATCCCCTAATGGAATAAGATTGGGGTCTTTGAGAGCCTCTACGTTGAAGTCCATTGGTAACTTAGCACCGCTTTGTGCTAACTTGAATAAATAGGAGTTTGGGTCCTCTCTTAACAACTTGTCCATTAGTTTGAGAACCTTGGGGTTGTTAGAATATTCAAATAGTTCCTCCTCATTTATCTCTTCCTCATTATCTACCTCCTCTACAACCACTCTATTTGGATCCTGGTTTCTTTGTTCTATTACCTCTTATTTGTGGTTCATTTCTTCCTCACTGAAGGTGTCTCTATAAATTGGACTCTTCTAGGGAGTTTTAAGGTTGCTTGGCCTATAGCCCCATGGGCTACTTTTATTGTTTATGGAATTTGTGGGTGGGATTCGGTGTTGTTCTTGCTTGCTTCCATTTTCTTCCTATGTTGTGATCTCGTGGTTGTCATAAACAACTTGGGTCCCTTGTGGGAGAGTGGTGTAACATTTGAACTCTCTAGGTGACTCAAATCCAAAAGACCCAATATTGTCCTAAATGATAGGATACAAATTATGTGAGATGTTGGAACTATTGGAACTATTGGAACAAACTAGGAATTTGATAGTAGTAGAAGGAATACAAGTTTGGATTGTTCCTTGAAGCGCATTTCTAAAAGTTGTATACCAACCTAGTTCTAGTTTTCTGAAGTGCCCAAAGGTTTTTCTTGAGAGATTTTGGACTAAGATACCTAAGCCTGAAATGATGACCTATAGACTTTACCTTAGGGATCTTGACTTTGTGTGAGATCATGAAGAGGATATTTATTGCCACATGGGTGGTAGTAATATGGGTATTCTTGTTGCTATTTCAGCTTTCTCTTCCTCTTCGTCTAGGAAAATTGATGCGGTGTGAAATTGGCGAGGTATTTTGTTCGTCTGAAAAATGAAGGTTATCAAGCTGCTTATGATGTCAGTTTTCTCACCTTCGATGTATGTGAGACTAGGTTGAAGGATTAGTGCTACAAGATCTGGTTACTGAACTGGAGCAGTTGGTCACTAGATGGTCATAAAGTTTGATGGTGTTATGGGATGGTTTCTATGAAGCTCAAGACCCTAGGGCTTGAGTGCTATTTTGGAATGGTACTACTTTTTGGAAATCAAAATGTTGAAGAACTAGGGTCGATATTCCACTTCCTTGTCTAGAGGATATGTTGCGAGAAAGCTTACTTATACTCTCTGTGAGTCCCAAGTAATTGTTGATATCATAGTCATATGAGTGGAGGAATGACCCCAATGGTTTGTTTGATTTTGATTTCAAATAGCTAGGATGGAAATAATGGATGAGTGACTATCTGATCTTCTAGATTTCCAATTATTCAGTTCGAACAATGATCCTATAAAAAAATATCTCTCAACTTTCTCTGTGTTTGGTTTATGGCAAGTGATAAAACAACACTTGGACTGACTTAGCAAGAATGGACTTATGTGACCTTCATGTCTATAACTTAGGTTGTGAAATCACAACACAAGCCATGGTTCCCAAATGTTTATCTTGATTAATGTAACCTAAAATAAAAGCTAGAATTTTTAGAAACCTTTAAGGAAAGATCCTTTCAAAGAGTGCAAACATAAGGCTTCTTTCACAAGTATGCACTAAATCAAAGGGTTTGTGTTTCAACCATCTCCTTTAGTGTCTGTTTGAATGTGTTCTTTTTCTTTAAATCAACCAGAGAATTTGATGTCAAATTGTTTTGAATGTATTGGCGAGTTTAACATAAACAAGCAATTACAACGCTAGGGGATAGAAACCTTTCTCTTAGGTAGGCTTGTCTCATGCTCCGAAGAGATGATTTTACATGCAACTTATGGCACGAGCTAGTAGTCGGACATGGCTAGTAACTTCTCATAAGTAAATTCTGATGCACCACTTTTAGAGAATGTTTTTGGATAATAGGGTGGCTTCTAGAACAATTTGGTTCTTAGTGATAACAGTGAACAAAAAAATTTGACACTCACCCGCTGGCCACTTAAGGCTCTTTAACTGTTCTCATTCCACTTAAGGTGTGGGATTAGGTGCAGTCTATTGTTAGCATGACTTGAAGCTACTTTATTATTCTTATGATTTTGCAACCTTTGATATAGCCCACAAGTAAACGTGCTTCGATACCTTGCAATGAGTTCTCCAGTATAGGATGTGTCTCAGAGCAAGCCCCCTCTTTAAGGTAAACTTGAAAATAAAGTGCAAAGCTCAAAAATGTTCTTTCGCTCACCCAAGATCGCCAAAAGGTGTGAGGGGAGAAGATAAAACACTTCAACTTGCCAATCACTAAATGCACAATGAAAAATCCATAGCAAATTGATTCTTTTTAAACACCTTGAGCGGTATCCCCAAAAATATGTGAATAACATAAACAAATTGTTTTTTTTATTTGCACCAATATGAAATTTTCAAGACATCAGTCATTTAAGATAGCAATGGTGCAATACAAAAGAAATAACTTTTTCATTTTAAGCCCCAAACTTGAGTGTTTCTAAGAAAACAGTCATGGTTCTAACTTGGTCAACAAAAGTGAATTGAACGTGCATCAACAAAATGGAAATCATTTGCACTCTTTTTATGCACCAAAATTAAAGTTCCTAATTATGAAAATATGAAATGTGTTCATTTTTAGATCCCCAAAATTGAAGTGTTTTTTGTTCTTTTTATGAGCACCAAAATGAGAGTTCCTAAATTAAGAAAACATGAACTTAGTTCAATTTTAATAACACTAAAAACAAATGTGATTTTGTGTTTGTTCTTTTTAGAGCACCAAAATCAAGAGTTCCTAAGTTAAGAAAACATGAACTTGGTTCAATTTTAACAACACCAAAATAAAATGTGAGTTTGAGTTGTTCTTTTTAAAACACCAAAATCAATTTTTCATAAGTTAATAAAATTTTTTTGTGGATCTAAAAATCTTTGACCGATCATCTTCCCTACAAGAAAATGAGTTAATGTCACTTGAATCCTACATCAAATCTATTAATACCTGTTTACACATTCGAAAACAAGCAAACATTAGTGGAAAAATTCATTACAGTAGTGTAGGATCCGTGCACTTGTCTGTCAGAGCAATTGCTCAGTTCTTAGAGCAAATGCTCAAAATGCAAAAGCGCTCTATCAAAAATAGATGCTCAAATCTGTGAGCAGATGCTACTACTATCAAAAGTAGATGCGAAGCTTTTGGAGCAAGTGTGTTGGTCTTGGTGTAAGTGCACAGTTCCCATGGCAAGTGTGTAGTTCTTGTTGCAACTGCTTAGTTTTCTTGATAGTCAAGTGCGCAGGTCTTTTGGGCAATGCGTGAAAACTTTGTCAAGTGTGCTTTTGGGACCTACAACTTCAAAATTAGCTCAAACGAACGTTAGAGGAAGGGACAAGGGTCCCACCAGGCATGCCAGGATGTGTGAGGGGGAGAACATTAGACTGAAAACGAGATCAAACATGTTTGAAAAAAGAATCTAAACTAAGATCAAACATATTAATCTAAGATCTAATCCTACAGATACAAAATGAAACTAAGCTATTTGAACATACATTGAAGAATCTACGATTACTGAATTGAATGTACACAAGAAGCACAGTTTTACCATCTCGTAGTGGAGTATATTCACTTGACGTTGGGTTGTTCTTATCACCGTGAAGCCTCCAAATTTTGTGTGCAAAATCTTGAGGAGTGATTGCTTGAGTTTGGTTGATCAAAGAAACGAGGTTGAAGAACTAACAATGGTGGTTGTGAATGTCAGCAGTACTTCATTGTGCAAATGATTTTGATTCTCCGATCCTTATTTGTGAGGAATGGGGTTTGTTATATAGAAAATGAGATTTGAAATGGACAATCAAGATCGTGTTGAAGAATATCCAGATCAACGGTTGGAGTGTGTTGAGAGGATTTAGACATGAGAAGATTGTGCAAAGTTGATTGCACAATCTGGGTGATTGAGAAATAGATTGACTATTCAAGGATTAGATTGATCAGTAAGGATTTAGATGGCTTAGTTAGGAATTTTATTTATTAGTTAACAACTTAGATTTCTCAGTTAGCAATTTAGATTGATTAGTTAACAAATTTGATTGCTCAGTCAGCAATCGTAATTTTCTCAATCAGAAAGTGGGTGAGGAATATGAATTAATTGATTTAATTAATTAATTCCTTTTTGGAGTTGAACGTGCAAATCAAGTTTGACTTTTGCAAACAAAGTTGCATTAGTTTGATTTGATTTTTGATAATTGATTTGAATAGTTTGATTTAATTATTCAAAATTTGGAGGGAAAGTGTTGTAATTAAATTATTATGATTTAATAATTTAATCAACTTAGAGGAATAAGGTGATTAAGCGACGTAATTAAATAACTGACATTATTTAATCAATCAGGACAAAATAAAGTGAGATTAGGACTTCATTAAATAAATGTAATTTATTTAATTGGTCGAACTGATGAAACGTGAATTAATCAAATAATGTTGTTTTATTTAATCAATGGAAGAATTAGGGTTTTTAGGACTTTATTAAATAAATGAAATTTATTTAATTTGTTAGAAAATGATGAAAAGGTGAATTAATTAAATAATGTTGTATTATTCAATTAATAGAGGAATTATGGTTTTTAGGACTTTATTAAATAAATGAAAGTTATTTAATTCGTCAAAAAAGATGAAAATGTGAATTAATTAAATAATGTTGTATTATTCAATTAATAGTTGAATTAGGGTTTTTGATGTCATTTCGATGTGGTGTGATGTTGTGTGATGTTTCAAGATGTTGCGAGATGATTTTGAGATGTTCTAAGACATTGCGGGATGATTCTAAGATATTTCAAGGTGTTTCTGAGATGTTCTAAGACATTACGAAATGATTTTGAGATGTTATGAGATGATTCTAGGATGTTATGAGATATTTCAGGATGGCTTCGAGATGTTTTGAGTTATTCTGGGACAATTTTGAGTTATTTTGAGACATTTTGAGTCATTATGGGATGATTCCAAGATGTTTTGGGATGTTTTGAGATGATTCTGAGTCATTTTGAGATGTTACAAGATGTTCTGAGATGATTTTGAGTTATTTTGAGATGTTATAGGATGTTTCAAGACAATTTTGAGTCATTCTGAGATGCTGCGGGATGTTCCGAGATGATTCTGAGTCATTTTGAGACATTATGGGATGTTGCGGGATGATGTTCAATGTTGTTCAATGTTGTTAAGGGTGTGTGATAGGTGTTAAGTCAATTTTACATGTCTACACTAACAACAAGGAATGATAAATCAACTCAATTTGGGGAAAGCAAATGTTTTCTAAGAGTTCAACTTTAAGATGATGTAATATCATGGAAACACTAAGGGGGGAAGAAGGAGATTAGATAGACTCAGATAAAGTACCCCATACAACAAAGTTTATTAATGTATTTGGAAGAACTTTTGACTTCTTCGTAAGTCATGATTCAGAGACCTATAACTGAAGTCTTATATGACCGCAACAAGGTTAGTAAAGATAAAAGGATAAGGTATTGGAATTATTGGGGAAATGTAGAGGGAAGTTCAAGGTTTATGACCAATGAGAAAGAAATATAAATTTATTCATATTATTTTGGAAGACAATTTTTTATTATCAATAATGTTTGAGAGAGGTGGACGAAATACTTGATCATGAAAGGAAAGATTAACAAGGTATGGAATAGGGAGGGAAGATTTATGTACTCATGATTTTGAGTCATCAAAAAAAATTAATGCTTGAAAACTAGGTATGTAATAATTACTGACATCTTTTGGAAGAAAATATAAATTCGACATGATTATAGGAGAATTTTTACTCAAACTATTATATATGCTCATCGGAGGAAATAAATTAAGCTGAAAATTGGGTTACAACTTTGGAAATAATCACAGGAAGAAAAGGTATGGATGACCTAAGATGGAGTTTTATCTCCGCAAAATGTCTAACTATTATACTTGAGAACCAAATGTGGTATAATTCCAAGGAAGAGGTTTCACTTAATCGGAATGGACTATTATGAATTAGGAAAAAAAAAACTATTTACCCAAAATTTTGGAGAATAAGGAATGAATGGAGGTAAATTAATGTCATAATTAGGACACCTAGTAATGATATAATTATTTGAAGAATGGGAAACCACTATAATTTGGAAGGGGATAGAGTAAGATTATGCAAGGTATGTAGCAGGTTATCATCCAGTATGCCAGAGGATGAAGACAAGACGTTGTCATCGGTAGGACTTGTTTACTCTTATGAAATTCTAGTGAGGAAGTGGTAGATCATAAGAACAGTTTGATATTTTTATGTTGATGAAATTGAAATAATATTATGGTGGATAGACTCACCAAGGCAACCAATATAGATTGAGAAAAAATGATTTATAGGATATTAGTCCCAAACAACGTATTGTGTGAAGTAGTTGCTTAATGTTCCTGAGAAGGTTATATTAGATGGGAACAAGCAAGTAAAGATAAGGTTTTGAGAAAACCATGATCATCTTATGAAAAATCAATTGAAAGAATGCTCAAATTAACACTTTACATTAGCCAGTTAGGAAAAAGGGATAAATCCAATCTCGGAGGATTTGAGGAATATTTTTAGAAAGTAATAAACTTATATCATTATATTATGATCCATTTATGGAAGAGGGGTTGAAAATCCTAAAATCTCGAAGAAGCTAGAACCAGAAATGTTTTCATAAATGGAATAATAGATCAAAGGATCAAGGAAAACTTGTTGATGCAAGCTTAAAAATTATGAAGTAGTATAATTATGCTTAAGGAAGATGGTTGTGTCAGTGATGGAAAGTCTCAACTTTTGAGTTGTCTGATGGTGTAAACACCAAAATAAAATATGGGACCCATGGTGTAGTGTGCAATACACTGACAATCCTTATCTATTTGGGTTACACTAAGGATAATTGTATTAGCCAATGAGAACATGTTTACTAGTCACTAGGGTATAGGTGTCATAAAGTATTTGGTCACTAATGTATTTATGAAGTACAAATGAGTTAATATAAGATATATGTGAAGCACACAAGTTCTCCCCGCACGTTAGCACAATCACTTAGTGCAAAGTCCAAGAAGGAGGAGAATGCAAGGGCTCGTGCTATGAGGGAAGATTAGTTGGAAATATTACTTATTTCTTACATAATGAGAAAATTGAAGGTAAAACCTTAATTTGACTTTATATATATGTTAAGGACTTAAAATCATCGGGGATGATGATTCACAAGGGGGGAAGTATGTTACGCCTCGTTTCATAGTTACTCAATTACTTTTACCTTCATGAGTGAAAATGTTGATAAATGCAAATTGTTACTTTAATATGTTTACCAGGGAAAGAAATATTGAAATATGCATTAAGATTATATTGCTTTTAAAGGAGTGATTATCTTTATATTGATGAAATGCAATGAAATTAAATGTACTACAATGTGGATATTCTAATGCTTTGAAAATGAAAATGCTATAGGATAAAAAATGATTGTATAGTGATCGGCTAACTACTATTGCAATATACTAAGTTAGATGCAGGAACAGGTTCAAGCCTCCAAAAGAGATGGAAAGTATCACTTCGGAGAGGGGCTTGGTTTGGTAACCCTTAATAAAACCTAACTGAGCTTTCACACACTCACCTCTAGTTTAGTGAAGTCGAGTCAATAGTTTGGAAAATGGTAATTTATCCTTATCCTTGTTTGAGTATGATTTAGATGTTATGATCTTGTCTATGAATGTTTTGATTCGAGTTATGTGATTGAGTCTCTTTGATATGTGTGAGTTCTTTCTTTTGTGTTTAGTCGATGAGATATATACACCTCTTGTATATTCATCAATCGATCATTATGTGATAATATGTGATTAAATATGATTATTGAAATAAGTGATAAATATATATATCAATATATTTATATATATGATTATTTCGATGAATATTTATATATCTAATTGAATGGATTTATATGTATTTTATTATCTTATGAATATAATAATAATATATAAATATAATAATAATATAATGTGGGCATATGGCTTCTAGTGTTGTCATTGATGGCAACCTAAGTTATTCATCCGGTCTATAGTCTAATTTGGTTCATACTGGTAGAATAGAATGAAGAACATGGCATTCAGTTAAAGGAAAAGATGTTGATCTAAATACCTCACCAGACTATTATTTTGAGTTGTCGATCTCAGAGAAAGGTTTTTTGATGTTCGTACTACCTTATTCAAGGAGTATCTTGATGTGCATTTACTAGTGTAAGATCTAGGAGATCCGATGCATTAATCTTTTGGTTATCTATGCTAGAAGGTTGACTTGTCGAATATAGTAATTGCAGATGTCTAAGGAGAAATTGATTAATTTTTTTTGTGTTTGAAATTATTTATTTGGGTCCCTACTATGTTATGGACAACTATGGATGGTACGCATAAAGATTTAATTGAGGATTTGGCCGATAGTTGAAAAGAATCTTATGTTTTATGAAGCCGACATGTGAATGATCAAATCCTTGATAGAAGATATATATGTGAGATCGATTTTAGAAGTGAATGTGCGAGATGCAAAGTATATTAGTGGGTGGTGTGAAATTCAGAAGAGAAATAGTGCAAATTTATCTATGTGTGATGCGTAGAGCAGAAAAGAGCAGAGCAGAGCATAGTACAAGATTAGATAGAAGGTCCAAAATCTGATCTATGAGCCTAACCAGAATTGTAACCTGGCATGAATAGATACTACTACTTCAGTTCAACTTTCAGATGGTTTTAATCTAAACATTTTGTAAGGTAGTGAGCCTTCCCTTTTTGAGAAGTGAGCTCTAGGTAGTGTGCCTGAATGCAAGTGCATTCCCTTTTGTAAAACTTATATTTGAGTACTCAAATTATGGATTAACCTCAACCATGGTTTTTCCCCTAACAAGGTTTCCACACAAAAATCCTTGTGTTATGGTGTTGTGGATGATTACTTAATGTGTTCGCATCTTTCCTTTGGTTTAATGATGAAATTATTTTAATGTCAAATTAATAAAGCTAAGATTTATAGAACACTAATTCACCCCCCCTCTCAGTATTCCCTTGAGTCCAACAATTGGTATCAAATCTTAGCTCCTCAGAAGAAGTTTAGTAGCTTGAGGTGGATCTTGGAATGTAACGGAATCTGGTAGTCTTCAACAACAACTTTTTGCGGCACTTGATGACCTTGATCATTCTAAAGTAGAAGTCTAGGAATTGAAAGAAAATCTTAGGGATGCGGAGAAATTCATTCAGACATTGAAGGATCAAATTGTTAAATACAGGGAGAAGAGAAAGGATCTCTATGATCAGATCAAGAAACAAGAGAGTGAAAACATGGATGATGTTCACCTGAATCAAACCTTGAAGGAAATAACTGAAGAATGTGAAAAGCTTTCCAAAGACAACGCTACCCTAAAACATGAAATGAAATCTATGGTGATGAAGCTGACTAAAAAGATTGAAGAAAGGAAGAAGAATGAGGAGAACCTTGCTCGGTCTTTAAAAGAGAAATCTGATGAATGTAAAAGAGTAAATGGAGAATTTATTCAGATGGAAAGTGAACTGCTACAATTCAGAAACAATGAAGAAGAACTTGAAAAATGGATTGTTATTCTCAGGAATGAACTTACTACTGCAAATGAATATAAGGAGAAGTTTAAGATTAGTTCAGTTAAACTTGATGAGATGACTCAAGGACAGAAGAGTGGAAATGACAATAGAGGTTTTGGATATGAAAAAAGGAGAAAGCTCCAGATCTGTACAAAAGAATTTTAGGCAAGGAAACCAGATGAACAAAGGTAAAAGGTATCCAATAAGACAACCTAATGCTCAAAAGTTTAATGGATACTATTTTTCTTGCAAAAAATTTGGTCATATGGCTGCTCAATGTAGAAGTAATATGAAATCAAGAGATTCATCATTTTTTGGTTAGTGTTTCAATTGAAAAAGTTTGGTCATAAATCAAATGAATGCAAAAAAAATTCAAACTACTCTATCAATAGAAGGAATGTTGAATGTTATACTTGTGGAAGATTTGGACATACTGCTAATCAATGCAGATCAAGAAGAAATCAATGGAATGATTGGTTTGGACAAGGAAATACTATGTGCTGCAATTGCAATAAATATGGTCACATTGCAAGATTCTGTAGAAACAAAAACATGGATAGAAGAGGTCTGGTATACAAAGGCATAAATATACAAAAAAATGACAAAGGAAAAGGAAAAGTGATTGCATATGAGATAAGAGATTAGATGAAGAAGACATGGGTAAGGAAGAATGAGTATGATGCTAGAAATGGTTCTACACCAGAACCTGCTTCCAATAATTCCTCTAGAAATTAATTTCAGGCCATTGGCCTAGGGGGAGTTTTTCAAGAAAATACTTTCTCCCCTATTTGTAGCTAGTACCGAAACATGAAGGATGGTCAAAAAGGTGTATCAATGATCTACAGAGGTTTTGAAAAAATTCACAAGAAAATTCAAAGAAATCATAGGTCTGTGGAAACAGAGTATCTGGAAAACCTAGGGCAAAAACATTTATTACAAGTGCGCGAGCTATAAAAAATAAGTTGAAACTCTCATTTGTCACTTTGCATCGAAAAAGAGAAGAAGGAGAGCACTCCATAGCGGAATTTTGAGGAAGTGAAGTTAATTCATCAGAGAATCTTGAAACACATAAGGTATTTCAATTATTTTCAAAATTTCTATATAGTTTGGTGTCGGTTGATAAACATAAGTAAGAAAGGAAGAATGAAACAAATCAAAGGGATAATCAATTTAGATGAATACAACAGTGAGAAGATTAGGGCCATGAGAAATTTTTTGTCGCCTAATGAATTAAAGAGGTTGAAAGAAGCCAAACACAAGAATTTGGATATTTGGAATGAGTTTCCCTACTTCGAGAATGTGAAAATTGTTAAATTCATTTTGAGAAGATTGCATAATGACACCTTGATTCTGGACAAACCCTACATAATTTCAAAGGAAGTAATTGGAAATCTTACTGGATTATGTAAAGTCAGGGATATACCAAGAAATAAATCCATCTGGAACAAAGAAGTTGAAACTCTAATTGGAATAATTGGATATCAAAGGGCACTGATAATCTCGACAATCAAGAGCCCTGTGACAAAATACATTGCGAATGGAATATCATATAAAGTATTTTTCAGAAATAGAGAAGGAGAAACCTCGGTTGGTGTAGTTTACATCTCTCACAAGATGATAATGGAGGATTGGGACTTTCACCTGTGCGGACTGCTAAAGGATCAATTGATGGAGAATGTGCAATTAACAAAAGAGACAGATTACCCTTTCAGGTTCGGTACTCTGGTCATATGTTTAATAATGTACTTCTTGAATTTTTTGTCGATGATCAACAATGTGGTGTGGAAAGTAAATGAACCGGTATGCAAATAAATATACTCATAATCTAAGAGCTTAGCTAATTGAGATCAAGAATTTGGAAATTCCTTTAAGAATTTGGTAGGAAAGTGTGGCTTGGTCGATATTTCTCTTCTGGTAAGAACACTTGAAGTTGGTTCCTCTTCTGGTGGCATGGAGGAAAAGCAGAAAAGAGAAAAATGAACTGTTGAATATAGCCCTCTAGAAAGAAATATTCCCAGAACTTAAGGAAAAGGAAAGGAACAAGAAATTGTGGATATACCAAATGAAGAATTCTATGAAGAAACTGAGGATCCACAGGGAAATGAACTAGAATTAGTCGAATCAAAACCAAAAAAGGAAATGTCAGAAGCAAGTGAAGAAGAAGATGATCTAACAAAGGATAAGCTACAACAACATATTCATAAGGAAGGTGGAATGCAGAAAATTGTCAAATTATGGTCTATCAGACCCTCATATGATCAGGAGTGTTCTAAGTGCTCATACTGTGAAAATTCAGATCAAATTGGAGAGTTTGCAGAATATCGTACGAGAAGAAATGATTGAATACATGAAAGAAACAATGAACTATGAGTCTCAATACAAAGAAGACGGTGAAGTCATCTCACATTTGAAGGGGTAGTTCAGGCTATCACTTAACAAATTGAAAAAGAGAATGAATGAAATGAGTCAATGCATAAGTGTGGCTAATAACATCTATAACTATTGCATCTGTTGGCCTCATGCAGTTGGGAAATACAAAGAGAAATTAGAGTAGATTGAAACATAGTTGAATGGGATTGGAAAAAGCTTTGATATGTTTCAAGATTAGGATGGTACAATCAAGAAAAGGATTCAAGAGCTACAGTTTGAGAACACAAAAGTCCAATTCACTAATAACACTCTTGTGGACACCTTTTGGAAAGTGAAGGACCTAACTGAATGCAGACTAGAACAGATGGTTGAAATACTGAGGAAAGGTGAAAATCTAGAGGATGTGATTACAATTCCAGAGTCCCTCACTAAGATTGTTAACAAGACATCCAAGAATAACAACATGATCATAATAATTGGGATTGCAATAGATGCTTGGAAGAAATTCCTTCCGGAGATGAAGGTGAATCACAAGATAATTTTCTAACTCAAGAAGCAGTTGTTATTTTTTTCAAATTTTGAATCAGTTTTGAAGTTTTTGGGAGATTGAACACACATTTTTCATTGAATTATTGGCATAGGGTCTCTATTATTTTTCATTGATGTCAAAGGGGGAGAGAGTGCGGTGAAAAATGCCTCATCAATCTTAGGGGGAGCTATGTTTTGAAATTTTGAAGTTTGGTAGTGTACTCATATTGATTCTGACAGTTAGTCATTTTTCACCAAGTGTTGCCATCAATGCCAAAGGGAGAGATTATTGGCATATGGATTCTAGTGTTGTCATTGATGGCAACCTAAGTCATTCATCTGGTCTACAGTCTAGTTTTGGTTCATACCAATAGAACAGAATGAAGAACAGGGCATCCGGTTAAAGACAAAGATGTTGATCTAAATACCTCACCGGACTATTATTTCGAGTTGTGGATCTTAGAGAAAGGTTTGTTGATGTTCATACTACCTTATTCAAGGAGTATCTTGATGTGCATTTACCAGTGTATGATCTTGGAGATTCGATGCATTAATCATTTGGTTATCTATGCTAGAAGGTCGACTTGTCGAATATAGTAATTGCGTATGTCTAAGGAGCAATTGATTAAATGTTTTTATGTTTGAACTTGTTTACTTGGGTCCCTAATATGTTATGGATGACTATGGATGGTACACATAAATATTTAATTGAGGATCTAGCCAACAGTTGAAAAGAACCTTATGTTTTATGAGGGCCGACATGTGAATGATCAAATCCTTGATAACGAATATATATATATATATATGAGATTGGTTTTAGAAGTGAATGTGTGAGATGCGAAGTATATTAGTGGGTGGTATGAAATGCAGAAGAGAAATAGTGAAAATTTATCTATGTGTGATGTGCAGAGCAGAGCATAGTATAGGATCAGATAGAAGGTCAAGAATCTGATCTATGAGCCTAACTAGAATTGTAACCTGGCATGAAAAGATGTTACTACTTCAGTTCAAATTTTAATCTGAAAATTTTGTAAGGTAGTGAGCCTTCCCTTTTTGAGCAGTGAGCTCTAGGCAGTGTGCTTGAATGCAAGTGCATTCCCTTTTGTAAAACTTATATTTGAGTACTCAAATTGTGGATTAACCTCCACTGTGGTTTTTCCCCTAGCAGGGTTTCCACGGAAATATCCTTGTGTTATGGTGTTGTGGATGATTACTTTATATGTTTGCATCTTTCCTTTGGTTTAGTGATGAAATTATTTTAATGTCAGATTAATAAAGCTAAGATTTGTAGAACACTAATTCACCCCCTCTCTCAGTGTTCCCTTGAGTCCAACATATAATATATTATATATATATATTAGTTTATATAGATTATGAACCGATTATCATAATGTGAATTGATTAACAAAAAATGATTAGTATAAATCAATGGAGATATATTGATTGATATTTATACTATATTTGCAATACTTTGCATTAACCGTGGTGCATCATTAAAGTGCAACTATACATACACATATATGAATAACAATGGATAGTGCATAAAATAAATAGGGTTTATAATATTGGTAAAACACTTCATGTACACCTATGAGCATATGACGTTACTCTATAACAAATCTTTGCAAATGTTAAGTCTATGCTGAAAGAAAAATAAGAGTGAGTCAATACCCATAGAAGTACCGGCATACAAATATGTATAACATTAAATAAAGCAAGGGAAATGCTCCAACCATGTGCAACGATAAGGGGAATAAAAGCCAACGTTTGAAGTTTAGTAAATACTAAGTCAAAATGCAAAGACAAAGTGAATGCTCACATATAAGAAACTTTGACCTGGTCATTGCAAACAACCAAAGGAATAGGGTGCATAGGAAGTGATGTGGTGCCAACTTGTGAGAAGTAAGAACCGATTAGAAGTCTAATTTGCAATATGAATTCTAGATTATGAAGCAATATGAAATATGTGAATTGGTCAAGAGTAAAGCTAGCCAAATAGAGTCGACCTATAGAAAACATAAACCTTGCATTTTTATTATTATTCTTGTTGTCCATCATAATGAAATCTAGTTGCGTATGTGTTTACTATGCAATATTTTTAGCTGCCACCTTTTCTTCATCTTGTTGATTCAAACCTTTTGGTTTGAGAAGTGTCATCTTTGATAGCTTTTTTCTAGCCCGCAATTGTTCACATTAATGTATAAATAGAGGTGCTTTCTCCCTCATTTGGGGTGCATTATGCACACTTGATGATTATTTTTTGAGTTTGAGAGTTTGTGAGAGGTTTTGTGAGTAATTTTTGGAGAGAAAGAGAGATAGTTGGGAATTACTAAGCTAGGAATCTAGTTTGATCAATTGGAGCTTTGCATAGACAGGCACGATGAATTCTACTCTTTTATGCTATTTATGTTTTAGAAAATATTCTATGTTCTTTTATTGCCTTGTTTGGAAATTATGTTTAGTTATTTATTATGACTAGGATTACTATCTTCTTTGGTTAAGTGTGAAAGGTTCTTGGTGAATCTAGTCTGGGGAATTTGGTTATACTCCATTCTAAGGAATGGGTGTTTGTAATCATTATTATATACTATATTAAAGATAAGCTTATGTAGTAGAGGATTAATTTGTGAAGTGAGGTTATAGAGTTACTTCAACCTACTTAGTAATAATGTCATCATTATGACGTTGTGCAAACCCTGAATGATAATCATTACTTGATTAAATACTCATGTCTCCATAAAATAGGAAGTGAGTCTTAACCCTAATGTTAGGGTATAAACTTAGAGGTTATATCAATACTCAAAGATAGGGATGAGAGTTGTATTTTATGGTTATGATAATATCTTATTTTTAGTCTATCCACGAAATTCCAAAAGGGGACTCAAATGTATTGGCAACCCAAAGTCATGATGATAAGAGAACTTGTAGGTGCAAAATCATAAACCCTTCTCGGGCTATTGTCCTCCATATTTTATACAAATGTAGTCAACATGAGAATACTTGTGTTATATTGAAAGAGAGGCTTTTATGATGGTCACTTGAATGTTACACTACTATTTGTTGGAAACCCTAGGTTAGGAATAACCTATTTTGTAGGGTTGTCTATTTGATTATTGCTTGAAGCAAATAAGTCATGATTAACCTATATGATCTATTTGATCATTATATTGTTGATTATACTTTTAATTGGAGTCGATTTATTGTTGAGACCATACTTTGGAGTGAGTCCTTTATTGATATGATTAATATTTTGATTGAGTTTATTTATTGATGAGATTATACTTTGATTGAATTCATTTATTGTTGAAGATTATAATTTTGATTGAGGTCATTTATTGATTATATTATACCTTTGTTTAGAGTCATTTATTGTTGAGATTACACTCTTGTATGGGAAATTTTATTTGTGAATGTACTTTTGAAATAGAGTCATTTAATGATGTGATGATATGTTTATCCATATGGTTAATTCATAAGTTAAAGTTACTTTGAATTACTTAAGTAGAAGAGACATAATAAAATTAAGAGGTTATAGGTTATTCTTGGGGTTAAGGTTACTCCATGGCGTAAGGGGATAGCCTATGCATAGGTTATGAAGGGTCAATACAAATCGAGCTAGGAAGGTGGGTGAATTATATGATGTCCACTTAAAGTACTGGTGATGAATACTTTGGCCAATGTAGTGTAAGTTGCCATTGTTTACACTGTTAGTCACTATGATCCAGGTTTACATACTAGGCAAGGAATGTCACTGTATAGGAGTGAATTTACACCCCTCACACAAATTCCTCTTTTACATATCCCACCTTAGAAAACCAAATCCAAAGGTTAAATTCCACATTAGCTAGTCGCTTTCCTTCCACTTGACATCTCTCCTTTATGTCAGTACAAGAATATTTTTTGAGGACATGCATGAGGCATGCGGACATCCATGTGATGCACTTACATCCCTGATAGATTCTTGTATTTGAAGTTGGAAGAGGCGTTACACTTTCAATTGGGGTTGATTTATAACGTCCCTCTTCGACCAACCGACCCTGGAAATGGTAGATTCTTCTCTCTTCCCCTTCAAATTCATCCCTTCTTCATTCAATTCATCTCTTTTTGGAAATCTCTAAGCATTCAATCCATCCTTCTATCCATTCTCCAACAATCTCTTTGCAAGCTACAACACTTTCTTCACTCTCAGGCAACACTTCAACACTCCATTGCAGCAACAACACTTCTTCAACTCCATAAAAGAAAGTGTGAAGCAAGCCATTGCAGCATGGGCTTGAGGTTTTTCAACACTTCCATTCATCATAGTTGAGGTTGTGGTCATTGTTCAAGCCTTCTTTCTCCTCCATTGGCTACTGAGCTCCTGGTGGAGGTGGTAACATTTCGCTCCTCTCCTTTACGATTTGGTTGAGTATCTATTTATTGTTTTGTAGTGTTATTCGTGTAATTTCTTTCTTTAATTCTTTATCATATATTTCCCTCTTGTTTCTATCTAGTTGTTCGTGGAGGTGGAAACACCAAAATAAGAGTCTAACTGAGGCAAACCCCTATACAACCCCAACACATTTCCCCTCTTTCCTGTGTGCAAGTGGATGTGCTTTCAGAGCTAGTTGGCGAACTAGCGTCTTGGTGAAATTATCTTCATCACCGTAGCTCTCATCTATTTTCTTTATCATATCCATTTGTATCTTTCATTCTTTATAATTATGTTTTGTTCCTTTAGGAGTCATTAGCTAGGCCATCAGCTAGTTTTTTGATGGTTTGTACTATCTTTTTGGTCCTCTCGTCATACAGATGCCAGCACACTTGAGAGATGCCAGCACATTGTGCTATCATCCCAAAATTGTGCTTTCATCCTCGGGAAGAGAGTTACCTAAGATAAAATGTTGAACTCGAAAGCCGGCTTGCCTATCCCCAAATTAGATCTCGGGTCTACAGAGTGGTTGAAGGACCTCATAGTCCTCATCATTATCATCCCCTATTTCAAAACACCCATTTAGAGTGAGGTAAGTTAGGTTAGCCCTCCGCTCTCAGCTCTTCGTGACCCTGAGCCTTGACGTGGTTGGTCCCCCTCTCTTACATTTTGGTGAACCCAACATGAACCAACATTTTCCCATTCGTTGGTGTTGAATATTTTCCCTTATACCTTGTAGTCATTGTGCCCCTGAGTGTTGTGAAGTTTTATGAGCATCACAACCTAGTCCATGACCTCTGGGTATATTATTAGGAGAAGTGTGTGACACCTTCTAATGGAGAAGATGAGGGTCACTTCTAGTTTCTCTACTAGTCTTTTTTTCGGACCTACAATTGGTATTTCTACCTAGGATCAATTTTTGTGAGGCGAGGTAGGATTCTCTGATGAGATTGACCACGTCCCCATTCCTCCTGCATCTCCCACACCATCATCAATGGATGAACATGAAGTGTTCACATTCCTTCAAAATATATCGGTTCCCTTAGCAAAGGGTTGGGAAACTTAGAGAATCACCTAGAAATGGACCCGAAGCTGGCTAGAGTCACTAAGGTTATTAGAAAAATCAAGTTTATGGCAGGAAGAGATCGAATAGGTATAAAAATCCTAGCTACCCTCTCTAGTCTGATTGAGGCTTGTGCTCCTTCAAACAATGCTAACCTTGTATGAGGGGACACTTTTGAATAACATGAGAGATAGTTAGGAGTGTTGATGCCTCCCACGTTTGTGTACATGGTAGACATGATCCCTTCGATCAGTGTACCCCCTACCTCCAAAATATCTAAAACTATCAAAGTAAATAGAATACCCTTAGGTTTCAGTTTCACCCTCATCACCTCTAGCGGTGGAGGTTTTGGTAGGTTGAGTGGTGGGAGCTTTGGTAGTGGTGGTGGCTTCGGTGGTAGGGGTGGTGTTGGTAGAGGTGGTTTCGATGGAGGCCATGGTGGTGGCTTCGATGGAGGCCCTGTTAGTGGCGGTGGCCCCGGTAGTGGTTTCGATGACGGCCATGTTGGTGGTTCTGGAGGAGGTTCAACTAGTCCTGTGTCATCTAATGACCCTATTTTGAACACCTTTCTTCATAATATGGGCAAGATGCAAAGCTAGTTGGTGAGTCTCTCCCAAGCCTCTTCCCTAACCTATATTTTATCCCTTCTTCCGACATAGCCCACTGTTAGTATAAATTCTAATCACTCCTTTCCCACAAGGAATGGAGATTCCCAAATTTGAAAAATATGGCAGCAAAGGGGACTTGGAAACACACGTATATGCCTTTAACGCTCTATGTACAAATTTCTTCCATCACGATGCATTGATGGCAAATTTGTTCCCTCAATCTCTCAAGGATACAACACTCAAGTGGTACTGTTCTTTGCTCGATAACTCTATCTTCTCATTTGATCAACTCGTGAACCAATTCTTATGACAATTCCAAGCTAAAATTGGACAAAAGATGACCTTTTCAAATCTCGTTTGATGCAAACAAGGGGATAATGAAAATATTACCAATTTTATAGCGTGATACCGAGCACTCTTTTCACAAATCTTGTTCCTGTTGCCCGATTTTGACATACAAAAGGTATTCATAAGGAACTTAAAGAGGCCTTGACAAGAGAAGTTCACCCTCATGAAATACCTTTCTTTTGCGCATCTATGTGCATCGTTATGAGAATATCAACAAATGGTAGTCTAGTTCGGGGGATCCTCCTCGCGTTGCCATTCATAAGGAAAGCCCATCATATCGATCTCTAGAAAAAGTAAGGTTGTTGCAAATGTAGTAGCCACTAAGAATGATAACGACCTTAGACACAATCAAAAGTTCACAAAGTTGGCAGAGTCTTATTCTTCCATCCTACAAAGGTTGTTGAAGGACAAGATCATAACCTTGGAGAACCCTAAGCCTCTCAAGGAACCTTACCCTAGTTGGTACGACATGAATACCTTGTTCCAATACCATCGAGTTAATGGACATGATATCAAACATTGTATGCACTTGCATCTTGATGTGATGTCACTTTTCCTCGAAAGGTATTTAAGTGTTAGCATTAAGATTTAGTGGATTAAATATTAGAATAAAGATAATTGAAAAGCTACAATATTGTTAAAATGGATGTGAATAACCAATGCAAAAGATAATATTTGATAAATTGAATACACCTTCATGTACATTAACACCAAAATCATATATGTATATACTATTCTCAATATAATTGAGAATCAATGGTTTTAATACTTATATGAATAATAACACTTGGAAAATCCACTCTTAGCTCAAAAACCATGACATCAATAAAAAAAATACTCAACAACATGTCCATAATGCACCCCAGATAGAAAGAATATCGGTGTATTATGCACTACACTGTGGGTCATATTCTTTCCTATCATTTTCTGCACTATTGGACAAATGGGGAGAGGATTAAATGCATCCCATACTACACCGTGGGTTTATCCTCAACCCCTAGGAATATGTTAGTGGTACTGGCTCTTTCCATGGAGCAGTCTAGGAGGCATAAGCATACTTTTCTGCTCTTCATGATGTGTTGGTTCCTCTGGAACAATGCTCAACACTCATGGAAAACCATGCACTGGCTAGGACCATCCCGAGTGCATGCACTTGTACCCCAGGTTGGACACACACTATAGATGTGCCCCTTCTCCGTCCTTTCCATAGCTCACCAACCACTTCCTTCTTCCTTGGTTGTTCTTCTTCCTTGAATGTTCTCCCTTCTTGAATGTTTTCCTTCCTTGAATGTTCTCCATGCTTCCTTGAATTATTTATATATCCTTTTAAGGGGTGGTTTCCAAACCATCACACCCTTTCACAAAAGGTTGCCTTTTAATAACTATTTAAATAAATAATTCTTCTTGTTTTCTTTAAAGAGTGTTTATAAATATTCTTTATTAAACTCTCTTTTAACCAAAGGATCATAATATCCTTTATTTTCTATCTCCCTTTTAATTCCAAAGGGTTATTTATATATTTCTCTTCTCTTGGGAAAAAATTCACATAACACATGAGAAACAAGATTTCATCGAGGATGATACTATCCATCTTGATGGGAGCAAACAAAATACAAAAAAACTAGAGGCAAAAGTGAATAGTGAGTTGCAAATATACATGGACCCATTTATGTTGCATTCTGCCAACATGATTATCGATCCCTCTGATTTTATCACTCAGCTTGAAGCATACGTTAACATGGTTACCGTTACTCCTTCTATGTAGCCTATGACTGGATCACCAAATGTGACATTAACACTCTAGGATGTGCCCTTGAATAACAAGCCCTCTCCCCTTTACATTCCCACTCACCTCAATGGGAACATTGTGACAGGGGTCCTAGTCAACCTCGCAAGCCGAGTGAATGTCATTACAGAAGAGATGTTCTGGATTAATTCATTACATAGAGAGGAGTATGAAGAAATGAAGTCCATCATCCATACACATGATGGCCTTTATCTTAAACCTTATGGTTCGATAACTCTGTTCAACCTAGTCGGACCTAGGACTATTGACACGGTTTTTGATGTCATTTCGGAGTTGGGTTTGTTTAGAGTGAAGTTAGGCATACTTTGGCTAGCTTCCATGAATGGGATCGCCTTTGTCATTCACAAATATTTAAAGTTATCCCATGAAGGTGTTGTGCATGTAGTGCATGATATTGGATATCAGCCTTTGGTATTCTATGGGGGATATTCTTTGGATCACTTTTGGACCGCATTAGTTGGTTCGCTTCCTCCTAGGATGAACCTGCTTTACAAAATTTATGTGAAGTATAAAACCAGGCGCAAAGGAAAGCCGAATTTGACCCTTCCGGTAGCCCAGTAGCAAGTCACCTCCTCTTCTCAAAAGGAAAAGGAGAAGCTACCTCGTTCCCGAGATGGCTCTCCTACCCCCCTTTCTAGAGAATATTTTTGGATGAATATGCCTAACTTTTACCCTCTGAGTCTGATGATACCAGCTTGGAAAAAACCCAAGATTTAGATATCGGATCTCCCTACCAAACCCCTGGACCTTGGTACTACCTATATGGTAGGAAGAAAGGTCCCCATGGGAAATCTTCTATGTCTCGGCCCTCGTGGCCTCCCACCACTTCTGCTCCCAAAGCAGTAAATGGGAAGAGGCCCACTACCGAGGCATTAGAGTTGATTCCCCCCACCGTTTCTCAACCCGTTCCTCATACTGCCATCCAGGAGTTTGTCCCTCTATTGGAAACAACTATAGTGGACACTCCCATGGCTAAGCAAGAGCCCTCTGTCCCTTTGCAGCTTTCAGCCTCTAGCTCGAAGAGTTGTAGAAACTGCCTTGCACATGAATGCAAGTGCTGATGAAAGGATCTCATGCTTGAGCATCCCACCTTGCAGAGAAAGGATGGGGAGATGACCACCCCTATTTTAGGACCTCCTGTTATGTCCTCCTCTCTCCTCCCCTTTGTCTCCATTCAACCAAACTTTGTATCACTCCTGACTCCTGTTGTGAATGTGCCTGACTCTAAAAGGGTGCAGGTGTTCATCACTCCTTCAGTTGAATTGCACTTGTTGATATCCCTTCTAGACATCCCTCTTTTTTTGAAACTTGTGGATATGCCAAACACTTCAGTGGTATCTGTTGTGGGTTTCTCTTTCTCTATGCCTCTCGCCTTGTTTGTGGGGAGTTCCTACCCCCCAATGAAGAAAAAGGTAGAGGTTGGTCCTTCTAGTAGTAGAGGGTGTAAGAGGATCCCACCTTCTCCAAAGGGTGGTCCTACGCTGACTTGTTTCATCCTGGTAACAGAACCAATCCTAACTTCCCCTAAGTTTGTCACTGCTCCCAAATCACTCAGTGAGCCAAGCAATGAATCTCGAGCGTAACCCTCCCCATCCGTTGAGGTACAACATGGCACTCTAGTAAGGTACATGTTTAACTCTTTGGATGAAGTCCCCACCTTGTCAATGATTTTTGTGAAGCTGTTGACCCTAGCGCCATAAAAGCTTAGCGGAGAAGACCTTGTGGGGGATTCTTCCTTAGCCCTTGTTGCGGGAGGGTAAAAAGCTCCTCCCCTTAACATTCTATCATTTCAGGCTCATCCTCCTTCCCCCTACAATGACCTACAGTGGGAAATGGATGACCTATTGGTCAATCAATGTTAGGGGGAGGTCCCTTCTTTATCTTTAGAATAGATATGTGTGTGATGTGATGTGTTCTTGGATGACCCTTGTCACCCTTGTTGGTGCTTTGATACAAGCTTAATTTTTGTGTCATAAACCTTCTTCTATTATACTACTATACATATAGTACTATTATACTTATATACATATATTTATGAGCAGCTCTTACTCTAAAATATCATATCACCCTTGTGTCTCTTATTTGTTAATTTTCTTTCTCTCTTGTTCGCTCTTTTTCTTCTTCTCTCTTCTTTGCTTGAGTTGTCCCTCTCATGCGTGACAACACCTTTTCTATAATGCTTTGATTTTCAAAAAATGTATTTGTTGCCAACGAATCTTTTCTTGAGAATATTCGCAAACCTTTTTGAAAGATCGCATTCTCGATTGGGACCCTAATGGAACATGTTTCCTTCATCATGGGTTCGTAAACAAGGAACCTGAGAACTTTCTTCTGAGGTGAAAGAAAATTTTACCTTCCCCTTGTGAGGGGGCACTTTCTTCCTTTCAAATTCCTTGATGATGAATCGATTTGAGAAGGAACATCTTTCTTGCACTTTCAAATAGTGTGTCCCTTGAGTGGACCCCCTCTTTATGTCGGGTTCCTGAGGGACCCCCTTTAAAAGCTTCATAACTTATCGATGGTTTGTGTGACTATCCGCTTGACTACCTGCATGGTCGCTTTGTTCTTGACATCCTTTATTTGTGGGTAAACATGTCGCTTTATAGGTACGCCTGTAAAGTCATTTTCCAAATTCAACTATGCAAAGTCCCTTTTCTTTGGGTTTCCTCCATGCAAGAGATCTTGGGGGATGCCTCCTTCCAGGTCTACAGATCTATAAGGTGCTCTATCCTTTGGGTTTCCTCCATGCGAGAGACCTTGGGGGACGCCTCCTTGCAGGTCTACGAGCTTGTAAGGCACTTTCATCTAGGTTTCCTGCATGTGAGATATCTTGAAGGATACCTTCTTGCAGGTCTACAGGCTTGTAAGACACTTAATTTTTGGGCTCCCTTCATGTGAGAGATCTTGGACGTTGCCTCCTTGTAGATCTGCGAGCCTGTGAGACACTTACTTTTTCGGTTTCCTTCATGTGAAAGATCTTGAGGGTTACATTCTTGTAGGTCTACAAGCTTGTAAGACGCTTCCATCCTATGGTATTTTTCCATCATTGGTGTGAGGACCTTCGGTATACCTTGTGCAATTTCATAGTTCTGTGAGGCTATGGAGTCCTCTATTTTTCCCTACACTTTCAAGTTTTCTAGATCATGGTTTGCTTCCTCGACAGTTCAAGTATATATTTCTAACCCTACCTACTCTTTGATCTACTTTACCAAAGTAGTCATCAGTATTCATGCTTGCTAAAGTGGGGGAAAAATGTATAGGAATGAATTTTCACCCCTCACACAAATTCCCCTTTTACATATCCCCACCTTAGAAAACCAAATCCACGGGTGAAATTCCACATCAGTTGGTCGCTTGCCTTCCACTTGGTATTTTTCCTTTATGTTGGTAGAAGAATATTTATTGAGGATGCATGTGCGACATGTGGGCGTCTGTGTGACACACTTAAATCCTTGAAAAATTCTTGCATCTGAAGTTGGTAGAGGCGTTACACTTTTGATTGGGGTTAATTTGTAACATCCCTCTTCAACCAATTGACCTCGAAAATGGTAGATTCTTCCCTCTTCCCATTCAATTTCATCCATTCTTCATTCAACTCATCTCTTTTTGGAAATCTCTAAGCATTCAATCCATCCTTCTATCCATTCTCCAACAATTTCTTTGCAAGCTACAACACTTTCTTCACTCTCAAGCAACATTCAACACTCCATTGCAGCAACAACACTCTGTCAACTCCGTAAAGAAAGTGTTAAGCAAGCCATTGCAGTGTGGGCTGGAGGTTTTGCAACACCTCCCTTCATTGAAATCAAGGTTGTGGTGATTGTTCAAGCCTTCTTTCTCCTCCATTAGCTAGTGAGCTCTTGGTGGAGGTGGTAACATTTCGCTCCTCTCCTTTACGATTTGGTTGAGTAGCTATTTACTTTTTTGTAGTGTTATTTGTGTAAGTTTTCTTTCTTTACTTCTTTATCATATATTTCCCTCTTGTTTCTATTTGGTTGTCCATGGAGGTGGAAACACCAAAATGGGGGTCTAATTGAGGCAAACCCCTATACAGCCCCAACACATTTCCCCTCTTTCCTGTGTGTAGGTGGATGTGCTTTCAAATCTAGCTAGCGAACTAGCATCTTAGTGAGATTATCTTCATCACCCTAGCTCTCATCTATTTGCTTTATCATATCCATTTGTATCTTTCCTACTTTATAATTTTGTTTTGTTCCTTTAGAAGTCATTAGCTAGGTCGTCATCTAGTTTTGTGATGGTTCGTATTGTCTTTTTGGTCCTCTGGTCGTACAGACTCTAGCACACCTAAGAGAGGCTAGTGCACCACGTTGTCATCCTTGAATAGTACTTTTTTCCTTGGGTAGAGAGTTACCTAAGATATAGTGTTGAACCTGAAAACCAGCTCGCCTAGCCCCAAATTAGATCTCAGGTTTGTAGAGTGGTTGAAGGACCTTATATTCCTCATCATTCTCATCCCCTATTTTAAAACACCCCTTTAGAGTGAGGTAAGTTACAACAGCCCTCTGCTCTTGACTCTTCGTGACCTTGAGCCTTGACATGGTTGGTCCCCCTCTCTTACAGTCATATGTGTAGGTTGTAGCCACTATGTGATACATCTAGATATGTAGGACACAACACTAAGCTCAGGAAAGGTCAATTTTAATTATGTGGTTACCAAACTAGTCTCTTCGTCAAAAGGTGGGACCATCTTACTAGTTTGGTAGATGTGCGAGGCATCGTATTTAGTCCAAGGTTGGTGGAAAAGTGCTTGAGTGATGCTTCTCCTCATCAATAGGCGACGAAGATTTTATGGAGGCCACCTAGATCATTCCTATACCTAGTGCTAGTGAGCTCATGGAAGCTATGTAAGTATTTATGTATCCATCTCTATGGAAGATGTAAAAAGAGGAAATGTAATCATTAAATTATGTGTAAGATGAAATCAATACTTTGGAAAGTTGAAATATTTTGTTGCAATACAATGGGAAAGTTTAGAATGATGTTTATTCCAAATGTGCATATTATTCTTATATACTAAAAGAAAAAAAATTATTGCTAAGATTTGACATCATAATTTATTCACTTGAGGTTAAAAACATAGTATAATTTTTTGAGTGGAATAATGGGCATGTTACAGATAATAATATGGCTTGATTAGATAAAGATTCTAAGGTTATATTAGATTCCCCCTCAATAGAATATCATCAACAAGAAGTCAAATCCATTGAGGTCATGAACACACAAGTGACTATTAGGTGTCCTTTGATTATTGGACCTCCTCAAAATCCTTTTGGACCTCCTAAGAGTGCTCTAATTATTAGACCTCCTCAAACTCCTTTTGGACCTCCTAAAAGTCCTCTAATTATTGCACCTCCTCTCACTATAGAACCTCCTAAACCTCCAGGTTCTATTTTAAACTGTAGAAAATAACTCACTGCTAATCATGTGTCACAACAACCAAGTTATCACATTGTAGCTCAGACATATACCACTAGAAATAATAAGCAACCAAAACAAACTCCAACATCCATTCCATTGCCTCAACCATACCTCCCACCCAAACCTAACATATCACAACGTAGTGCATAGTAGGAAAGAATTTTATCTTTTTTAGCAGCTTCGTAACACTCTTGTTAAGATCTTCGTGTGGGATTTAATTCAAAAATCACCTACTTATCATGGTATGCTACAAAATGATTTGAAAAACATTGTTAACCCTCCTAGTGCACAACCAAATGATGTGGAAGATTTGATTGAGAATATGAATCAACCTAATTTGGACATTGTCTTTCATCAAAATGAGTTACCCCCCTTGGAAACACGAAAAGAATGATTCTTTGATGATAATGGCTATTATTAACAAGGTTGGGATTAAACGTACCATTATTAACAAGGTTTCAAGGATTAATGATTGTAGTGTAAATCTTTTGGATAAAATTGGAGTGGACAAAAATTTAATTTAACCCATTGATTTATCAATAAAATCCTTTGATAACATGGAAAGCAAGCCACTTGGTGTGATAACATTACCTATTAAAGCTGGTAAGGTTGTGTTGCAAATTATCACTATGCCCCATGATCTTTCATATAATATTCTCTTGGGTAGACCATGGATTCATGAAATGAATGGAGTGTCTTCAACACTTCATCATTCAATGAAGTACATATACAACAATAAGATTTACATCATAAAATCTGATCAGATATATGAAAATTATTTACAAACTAAAACAGAAATGAAGGATCCTCTTAGAACATTTATGCCAACTATGAAAGTGAAACCTTTACAAGTTGAGGATAAAGATAAATTTCATCAATAAAAAAGTTGTTGGAGGATGATTGGGGTTTATTAGATTTTACACCTACATTCAGGGGAGAATACAAGTGTAAGAGAGGGGAACTAGCTACTGCAAGGCCCTAGGTCATGGAAGGTCAAGAGCAGTATGGCTGCCCTAACTTACCTCAGTTTAAAGGAGTGTTAGGATAGGCAAGATGAGAATGTTGAGGATTGTGGGGTCCTTCAATCACTCTACAAACCTGAGAGTTGAAAGGATACTAGGCGAGTCAGTTTTTAGGGTCAACTTTCTGTCTCAAATAGCTCTCTATCAGAGGATAGAAGCACGGTTCTGGGATGATAGCGTGGTGCACTGGTGTCTCTCGGGTGTGTTGGCATTTGTACGGCTAGAAAACCAGTGAGACAAGGTCTGACCACTAAGAAATGAACTAACAACCTAGTTAAGAGTTTCTAAAGGTGCATAATAACACTTTAAAATAAGGAACATAAAGATAAATGTGATAAAGGAAGTATATTACCACAAGGGTGACAAAGATGATCTCACACAATAACCTGTTCGCTAGCTCACTCCAAGATATCTCCACCTACACACATAAAAGAAGGAAAATGTTGTGGGGTCTATTTAGGGGTTTGCCTCAATTAGACCCTCATTTTGGTGTTTCCACCTCCATAGACATCCAAGATTTCCACAATATGGAAATAAACTGATAAAGGAGGAAATACAAGCAAAGTACACAAAGACACTAAAAAATAGTAATGTACTAACTCAACCAAGTAATAGAGAAGATGAGTGAGGAGCTTACCACCTCTGCCCAAAGCACTCAAGGCTAGTGTGGGAGAAAATGAGAGGAACTCAAGCCTTTGCTACAATGGATTTATCCCACGCTTACTCTATTAAAGTGATGGAGTGAAGAGATTTTTTCTATGGATTGTGAAATGTTGCTTTGATGCTTGAAGTGAATGCTCAAAGCTTGTGGATGAGTGAATGAACGGTGAAGATATCATGTGTAGGGATGGTCAAGAGATGAAAATGGATGAAGGAATGGTCAATATGAAGAAAGGGGATGAAGAAACAACCATATTTGGGTCGGCCAGCCGAAGGGAGGCATTACTATTCAACTTCCAATAGGAAGTCTAATGCCTCTATAGACTCCAACCATAGGAATCTGCTAGGGATGTAAGTGCATCACACAGATGTTTGTGGGCTACAAGGGTGTCCCCGACATAAATACCTCTACCAACACTCAAAATGGGTGCCAAGTGGATGGAGAATAGTGGGATTATGTGGAATTAATCCTCTACATTTGGTTTTCTAAAGTGGAGAAGGGTAAAAGGAGGATTTTCTTTAGGTGTGCAAATTCACTCCTATACATTTTTCCCCCACTTTAGCGAGCATGAATATTGATGAGTGCTTCGATAAAGTAGATCAAAGAGGTAGTAAGGTTAGAGATGTATACCTGAACCGTCGAGGAAGTAGATCATGATCTGGCGAACCCGAAAGTGTAGGACAGGAAAGGACTTCATAGCTCCACAGAACTATAAAGTTGAAGAAAGAAAGTGCCTTGCAAGCCTATGGACTTGCAAGGGAGGTGTCCTTCAAGAAATCTCACATGAAGGAAACCTAGAAAAGCACCTTACAGACCCACATACCTGCAAGCAGGGATAACTTTAGTGGCGAATCTTCGCCAATTGGTGAATTCTAGGAATCTAGCAATTCGAATTTGGTGAATCTACCGTATCTACAGGGTGTTCAAATCGAAAAGAATTCACAGACTATCGGTCCAATGCATGTCCATTTGCTAGTAGTTTTTTTTTACGAGGCATGTTTAGGCAATAAATTCGCCATAATAGACTACGCATTTCCAATGCACCGATCAATATTTTCACCTGGAATCTTGGGGAGCATGTCAAAGTCACCTACATATTCCCTAATACTATTAAAACAACATTATATGAAGACCCATTTCGCCAATTAAAATTTACAAAAAGTTGCTTGTGAAGACCCATTTCGCCAATTAAATTTATAAATAGTTGCTTATGAGGACCTATTTTTCCTTGAAAATTTCAAGGTATCGTTGTATAAGCACGCGAGATTCGCCAAATTTTTAAAATACCATTTCAAAATCCCGCGAAATTTGCCAAATATGGATTGATATAAATACAATTGAAACTGTTATTTGTTCTTACACATTTTGTTTGGTTCTAAGGTTCTACTTCTCAATTCAGAAGTCAACGAAAGCCGAAAACGTAGACTCAAAGGTGGTGAGTGATCATTTCTTCATACTGTTATTAGTTATTAGACTATTAGTTATAATAATAAGATTTCTTTATCTGTTTTCCATTCTTTCTTTAGTATTAAACATAATTTTAAGTAGGGAATGGGATCTATATTCTCTGTCGGTTTTTCCTTCTTAAACAAGACATTTTTTTCCAGCTTTTATTCGAAGTGAGATCAATATGTCGAGCAGCAAGGGTAAGACTCCTGAGCAGGCGAGTAATGAAGAGACTGGGAGGCCATCAAAATGCCCAAAACAAGGAGGTACCATACAGTCTTACTTTGGAATTCGCAAGGCTTCTAATCCATCAAATCAAGGTGGAGCTACACCACCAACTCTTCCACCAAATATTATTGAAGATGGAGATACATCATCAACTCTTCCGCCACAGGAAGGTCAAGGTGAGATTGTCATTGTGTTAAATCAAAATGTATCAAATGAGGATGGCAATACCGCAGAAGATGTTCCAAGGGATGCCCTAGATAGCCAAAATGAGATAATTGACTTGGATGAGGATGATGTTGGTAGCAAGAAAAGAAAAGGCAAAGCAAAATTGGGGCATGAGTGGGAAATGACAAGGAATTTTCAAATTGGTTGGTTGTCGAAGTACCCATTCCTTGAACCAGTGGGAGTATCAAACGAAAATGATATTGAAAGGGCAACAGAGGTCAGATGTAAGATTTGTAGTTGGAAATGTGGAAGAGACAAGATGATGTAGTTAAAGCTTGACACTATAGAAAAGCATATCGGTAAAGTTTACGAAAAACAAATTGTAGACGAAAAGGAACAATCAGTCGTACGATGGAAATCAAAGGAAGAATGTCTTCATGTTAAGTATGCTGCAGATTATGGAGAGCATAACCATAGAATGTTGAAGATTAAAAAATGTGAAGGTACACTTGAGGGTCATTTTGGAAAAGCCATGGTAGCAGCAAATCTGTTAAAAACTGGTCAAATGAGTGTTGTTTTTCATATTTTGTCCAGGGGGCATCTTATGACAGACTACCCAAAATATTTTGATTTATTATCTTATTTGAGTGTTCCCCACTTTCCCTTCTCACATTGGTCAATAAACGTTGAATGGGAATGGGCAAACTGTCTTGCTGCAGTGGAAAAGCAAGATTTAAAAGAGAAATTAAAAGAGTCAAATTTCATTGCATTATCTTTAGATGAAGTTACTGCGGTAGACAATACTTCTTGGGTTTGTATGCATTCGTATACTGTAGAACAACATGTTCACCAAGCTCATCTTCTTTGTGTTTGTAAAATGAAGGGTAGTTCAACATCGCAAAATCTATTTGAACTAGTCAAGAAATCTTTGAATGATATTGTAGGTATGGATGAGTTGACAATTGCCAAAAAGTTGGTGTGTGTAGGAGCTGATCGAGCTGCAATGATGCAAGGTCAAAGGAGCGGTCTTTGCACAAAGTTACAAACTACTTGTGCACCATACATGCTTGGCATTCACTGCATGGCCCACATAATGAATTTAGCATTCAAAATTGTAAGCAAGTTTCCTACAGTATCAAAAGTTGAAAATCTAGTTTGCGAGATCTACGCATACTTCTGCCGAAGTCCCAAACGCTTCCTTGAATTTAAACATTTTGCTGAGGGAATAACACCTGGAAACAAGCTTCTCAAGGATTTCGATACCAGATGGATCTCCTTGCATGGACCAGCGCAATGAGTTCTTTCAGAATATCAATCCTTGATTGGAGTGATGTACGAGCATCGCAGCACAGTAGACAAAGCTCTTGACCTCTTACATAGGTTAAGCGATATAGAGACACTCTTGAATTTAGCTAGTCTTCTCCCCATGCTGGATGAGATGAACAATCTTATGAAGAAAGCCCAAGATAGAACTATGTATATTTATGAATATGCCAATCTACGTAAACTTACATGCTTGGCCCTCGATCATCTATATCTAGATCTAACACAAGAAGGCGCAAATTATTTGATGTGGCAAAAAATTACTAATTTGAATAATCCTAATAATTATTTACAGTTTAATGCAAGCGGGCACTTATGTATTTATGTATGTGGACATGAGATACCAATGTACCATTGTAAGACAAGCACTGGCAGGCGCTCTAGAAAAGAAGTACCTATTAACAAGGAATATTTTAACGGCATTGTTAAATCTGTTAGTGATAATTTGAAGGAAATTGCAAAATCTCTTTCCTTAGAGATTCGTGAAAGATTCCCTCGACATGAAATACTTGAAGCCATGGGTATTGTGTATCCTCAATTTTGAGTAAATCGAGATAACCTAAAATATTTTCATGATCAAGTAAAAATCTTGATCGAACAGTTTTCAAAAAAGGTAACATACAATGAACAAATAATAGAAGGAATTTTAGATGAAAAAAAGCTTCAAAAGCAATCTCAAATTTTTGCAACAGCTATGAGGGAGCAGTATAAATCCATGGGCAAGGAGAAGGCCTTTGAACCGGGATCAATAAAAAAGGTTTCGACAAGCTTAGGTCAGAGTGAAATATTGCATGGTTCGATGTCAGAATATTTCAAACTTGCTGATTTATGTCAAACAATGTTATTGGGGTCGGTGGAGGATGAGAGAGTTTTCAGTACATTGAGGTTTTTGAAATCAAAGTTAAGAAACAAACTGGACAAGAATTTGGAAAATTTGAGGATGAAAGGAACTGCATATAATGTCAAAAAATTTCCTTTTGAAAGGGCACTCGCAATCTGGAGGTCCACATGTGAAAGAAGAGGGATCGGGTTGTGCAACACAGGCTCTCCAATTCCAACAGTCGTCGGTACTGGTGGTAGTGGCAGTGGGATTGGGCCTAGGACAGATGACAATGATATTGAAATTGACACAAATCAAACAATGAATGTTGAATTTGAGACACAGGCCAAAGAAACTGCAGAGCAGTCTCAAAATCAAGATGACTCTTTTACTTTATCTAAAGATGAGGATCGGTTTGAGGACCCTGACTTTGTTTGGGAAATGGGAGATAATTAGCAGGTTTTAGGTATTTTTTCTGTACTTCATGAATTAGTTTCCATTGTTCGAAAGTCCAAACTGTAGTTGATGTCTGATGATATTTTATATTGTATTCAATGAACATTGAAACTGTGAATCATTGCACTTCATGTTCATGATATCTTATTTTATATTGTACTCAAGCACTGCATGTCAGCTTGAATCATATTCCAAACTGTAGTTGATGATTTTGTATATTGTATACAAACTAAATTGTGTATCATTGCACTTCAAGTTCAGAATATTTTATTTTATATTGCAGTCCAAGTCTCCATGATATTTTATATTATATTGCACTTCATGAATCATAATACATATGCCAAAGTCAAACTGTAGTAACGTAGTTGATGATATTTTATAAATTATATAAGATTCAATACCATCGGGCATCGGCCTAAGAACCCCCATCACAATCCCGTCGATGGCCCGATAAAGACAGCTCACAACCTAGTATTTGTGTAACAATAATCTATCGGGTTGACTCCTAAGGTGCTCTCTCGATATACCGATAGAGTCAAGTTGTCAACAAAAGTAAGCATGAATTATAATTTATGACCATGGGCATGAATTATCTTATTTTATCAATAATCACAAAAATATACCACACTTTGATTTTATGAACAATGCAAATTGTAGAAATTTGTGTGACAAGATCCATATTATAGCCTACATTCACATTGCATCCATAAATACTAGTATACATATATTAATTAATAATATATATAAAGAATGTTGAAAGTTATCAATACTTAACATTGTTTATTATAATATTAATTAATAAAATATATGAAAAACTAATAATATATATAAAAAACTATTTCTACTATTTTTATATATATTAATTAATAATATATATAAAAAACTATTTAAGCATACATATCTTAGTTTGTAATTTTAATCCAAAAGTATTTAAATTAACAACTATTTATTAGGAAGCTTTTAATTTAATTTTTTTTGAAAAATAGAAAGAAAAAAAACATTTTATGTGCTTGTTATTTTTAAGGAGCACATACTTCCACTTGCCTGTCATTTTCAATGAAGCTTCAAAAAGTTTACGAATATTCCTTTGTTGCTTTCACTGTATAACGCTTTCAACGTAATTAAACAAAATTTGAAATTCTATAGTGACGTAGTCCTTCTACCATTCCTAACAAAATTCAATACCATCGGCCTAACAATGCTTCATCGGCGGAACCCCATCACAATCCCGTTGATGGCCCGATAAAAATAGCTCACAACCTAGTTTCGGTGTAACAATAATCTATCGGGTTGACTCCTAAGGTGCTCTCTCGATATACCGATAGAGTCAAGTTGTCAAAAAAATTAACCATGAATTATAACCATGGCCCATGGCCATGGGCATGAATTATCGAATGCATAAAGTATACTGGGGGAACTATGGTGCATCGAGGAAACATTATCTGGCGTCCCACCGATAGAATGAAGGATAGGTGTCCATCAGTGGAGAGGGTGGCTATTGATGAAAGACTGATGTGACATCCCGTGGCATCATGTTGCGGTGCATTTATGAACCAGAATTGAAGTGAATTATATCACAAGTTGATCACATAGTTGTTACAAAATCCTGGAAGATTTCGCTTAGGGCAGAAGCAGAAAGGAAAAAACTTGGAGTTTTGACACAAAAAAGACTGGTGGACTGTGGAGGCGACTCGGCGAGACTCATGTAAGTACTTCACTTTCAAACCCATTTGAGAAGCTATTTTACTCAAAAGCTTAAGATTTAAATAATGGAAGACAGTACAGACAAACCTAAAGCTAAAAAATAGAAAACCGAAAAGCCTAAGAGACTCCTAAATGAAGACCTGATAGATCAATGTCCTGGGTCGGAGCCGAGACCCAAGAGGAGTGCTCAAATGAATCCTTCCATGGATCGATTATGGGACAAACATAAGGGCTTAGGGGATATTTGGACACTACAACGAGGGTACGACCTCTTCATGTACCATTACAGAAAACAATTTAGGTTCCAACCAGTCTGCAATCCATGGAGGTTGAACCTGGGAAGACTTGTGGTGCCCAATGTGTTTGTGAATGCATAGCTAATTAAAGCTCTTGCTATCAGATATGACCCCAAGAAAAGAACTATTCAATCACATGGCGGGGGTGACATGCTTGTTATTTCTAGGGATCTCATTTCTAATGTCTTTCAGTTAGAGTGTTCACTGAATTTATCATTCACGCTCAAAGATCTCTTGACAGAGTATCGCCACATGGATACCAACTATAAGAGATGGAAATTACCTTTGCATAGGCCCAAGGATGATGAAGGCCAACTCAGGAGGTTCTCTAGCAGTGAAAACCCTCTTTTCCATGAAGATTTGTTCAAAGAGTATTTATGATACACCTATTATTCAGCTGGTCAAGTTTTGGGAGTAGACGTTTCGCCTCTCATGTTGATTGCCCCAATGGTCTTAGCTGCAGATATACAGAGCAAGGATTCCAAGCCATTTGATTATGCTGGCTACTTGGCCAATGCCTTACATCGAGGGCTCGAAAAGATTAAAAATAATAGTGATAATATTAATTTTGAACACTATTCTTTGCTTATGCATTTGCTATTGTACGAGGGACAAGTCAGAGGGGTCTGGAGTGAAGAATTAAGGATAAAAGATACAGATGAAAATGGAGATTTTAAACCTGTACAAATATGGACTTCATTGTGGGACAGCCGATTTGGTAGGTCTCATTACCTTTATTTTGAAGAATTTTTTGTAAAACCATTGATGAAGTTGTTGGGGTATTCGTGCAACTATAACCTATCCCCAGAAGTACAAAGATTTCTAAGACCAAAGGAAAATGACCGGAGAAATAAAGTTAATCATAACTGGGGAGACTGGTATGCTTTCCCTGATTGTACAGTGATAAGGTTTTATGGGTTTGAAGGGGCTCCACACTTGATGCCACGAGTAGTTCCTGACCGAATTGCTTTTTTAGAAATTGTGAGGCAATTGGAAAAATCTGATTCCAAACACCTCAAAGGACATAGAAAACAATCAATTATGCCCATCACCTTATGTTTTGGAGACTTTACAGTGGTTGCCAATGAAGGATATGGAGAAATTGATGGTAAATTAGCACAGTACAACCTACCTCTAGGTGATGTAAGGAAACAATTTGATGCAAAAGGGTTTATTCACAAGGCGAGATTATCACAGGGGCTATCAGGTTATGAACATTTGTTCTCAATCGAAGATGTCATAAGAAACCATGATGAGGCTTCCACCAAGGAAAGAATGGCCGCCTATAACAATATTATGTTTGCAGAGGAATGAAAGAGGGAAAATGTCCCATCTTATTCAAAGGCATTTGGTGAGATACAAGATCCTTTAACAAGAATTGAGCAACTCATTGCTCATGTCAATGAACTGGTAAAGGATGTTCCCCCAGTTGTTTTTGATGCACCTCATGCAACCTATTCAAGAGTAAAAGTTGAAGACATAAAGCCCTTGGATTACATACCTTCATAGCCTACTCCTGAGGTTTGTTTTTCTGTAGATACTGATATAAGTGAAGAAGAGTAGAGTGATGAAGAGGGTGAGCAGGTCAAACAAATCAGTGCTCCTATGATTGCACAGTATGATCCCCCTCAAGAGCAGAATATTGTAGGATTTGAGGCATCAAATGAACTATATGATGATGTGAGGGTCATGGCTAGACAATAGTTTATTTCTGATTGTGATTTTATAAAATCTTCTTAATTTAAATCATTTGTTTATGAATATAAAGGTTGAAAAATGAGACAACAGATATAGGATATCACTCCTGAACATGAGGCAACTGCTCTGGAGGAATTGAAAAGGGAGGTAGAAAAGGAAATGGAGTCCATCACTCCTGAAAGAGGTAGGGAATTGCTTCAAGAAGATGAAGTGTTGCTCCTGCCAGGGTGGGATATTAGCTCTTCAATTATATTTGATAGCTTCAGAAAAAGAGGGGATATGACAATGAACTTAACAAAAGAAGCAAGTGACAAAATGTATTCAGGATCTGGGTACAACCCAGACGAAGCCACCTTGCTTATTTGTTCATTGTATCCCCATGATAAAATACCTACTATAATTAGTAATCCAAACCAAGTGTTTGGTCATCTCTTGGTTCAACGAGTAGTGGATACCAACCCTATGGAGACAGCAGAATTGAACATAAATATGGAAAAATTTACCAAAGCACAAATCGATAAACTGATTAAGGAAAATGACAAATTGAAGAAGGAGCTAGCAAATCAGCGAGGAAAAACATCTTCCTCCTCCTCATCAGATTCGTACTCCCCATGGCTTGAAAAATATAAGAGAGTGCTTGATGCATTGGCTGATGTAGCCTACTAGAAGAATTGCCATTTGAAATCCCAGGGGAAATGCAAAGAATTGGAGAAAGAATTGAAAACCATCAAATATAACACTGTATCTAAAATGATAAAAGAAAGGTTCAATAAAATGATGAAATGTGCTATTGAATATTGGGAAGTATTCAATCAGACACTTATTGCATTTGTGGAGAATGAACGATTGCAGCCTAGAATGATGGAGAAAAAAAAGGAGCTCGTAGATAAGAATGCCATGAAAGGACAAATATTGCTGACATATAACAAGTTGGTAGAATCACATAATGGATATCATAACAGGCTTAGGGAAGATTTCAAATGCTTTGATTTAATCCCACTCCTGACACTTCATTTTGCATTAGAAACCCGCGAGAATATGATGATTGGAAGGAAGAGCTTGATGGGCTTCTGACTACTGCATTGCAAGAAATAAATGACGAGGATATGGTTTTACAAAACAGTCATAAGCAACTCAAAAAAATAATGTCTCTGGAATATGATATGAAAGAGGCGATCTCTAACGTGGACACCTATGATGAATAGGAGTACATCCATCACCTCTCTGCAGTCAATATGTTTATTAGCCAAACTATAGATTTGTCAGAATCAGATCCAACGGGACAACCATCAGATTCGGAGGAAGAACGCCAGCCGATAGCATGATGAGCGCCCTATCATGGAGTAGAAGCCTTGAATAGATCTTAGGTGGTCAGTGGTCATGGGCTTCTGCTTGGAGATTAACGAATCAGTGCATTCACCTGCGACATTGTTTTATTTATAATTTGAGTTATGTTTAGTTGTCAAAACGTCATGAATTTTTGCAAGGGGTTTGTAGCTTGTTGCCTCTCATATATAAGAGAGATCAAGACCCCAATAGGAGATCAATGGATCATCACATCATTTTTAATTAGACTTTAGAGTAGAAAATAGTAAGAAGATAGATAATAGATTGCACTAATTCGCCCAACCATCTCATATCATAAACTATTTTTATAATGCATATCATTTGAACTTTGAAGATCAATACAATGGAGAAGGTTATACATATTTACTGATTTGCTTTCGAGTGTTCAACTGTTGTGGATTCATATGCTTATAAGTTATTAACTTATTTGGCTGTCTCGAAAGTGGCTGGTTATGTTATTCAAATTGTTTATGTTATTCAATTTGTCAGTACATTGAATTTGAATTCTTCGGGAATAGGGGTTGTGACCATGGGGTTTTAGATTTATTTATGGACATGATCATTGATCAAGTAGTAATGTGGGCCACAAAATGGATCTTGTCACACAAATCCCTGTAATTTGTGCTAATCATAAAATCAAATGTAGTGTATTTTTGCAGTATGTGGGATGTGGGTGAGGTGTAAGTTGGTGGATACTGATAAGGATTTTTAGTCAAAACATAACAGAAGCTAACAGTTCAACATCCATAACTTATAAGCTTTAGCTCTACTAAGAAGTAAATATAATGAGCTAACAATTCAACATCCATAACTTGGAAATGGAAGCTCTACCAAGAAGTAAATATAATGAACTAACAGTTCATCACTAGTTCAAATGATAAAATAAATAATACAGAACCTAGATAATTGAACATCATCACATTACTGAAGTCTGAATTTGAGCTTTTTAATTGAATTTCACATGAAGGAGTACATATTGGCATTGGCAATGCAAAATCTTGCCAATGCCCAAAGACAAGTCTGCACAGAGCTGAGTTGGAACTTCGAAACTCATATTATCAAAGATTGAAAATAATAAATCAAGTCACTGTATCAACTTTTCTAGCAACTTCCACTCTTCAGGTGGTGGAATTGCCATTTGCTCTAACTGATGTTGTTTGACTTGAAGTTTTGTTAACATTTCTTGATTGTAATTGGAAATGGAACCTATCTTGAATTCTTCAGTCAATTTTGCATTCAAGGTTATCAGTGTTCTGATGGAATCCAAATAGTTCACATCTTGGTTCTGAGGAAACTGGTCCAAATCAATCTTCCTTGCACCTTCCATCTTCTTTCTGAAAGCATCCTTTCCAATGAATCGCTCATTTGTGTCAAAAGGCTCTTGAAAACCAAGCTCTGTGAAGTTCCTTACCTTTTCATCCACCACCTTCATCTTGTCTGCAACCAAATGCAAATATTCCTTTGTTCCAGACATTCTCGAACACTTTTCAATGATAGATGACAACTTCATTGAGGTTTCAATCTGATTAGTAATCCCTTTTAATTTCAGATCATTTTCACTGGCTTTGTATACTGTTTGTAGAACTTCATTTGCAGATTTCTCTAATTCCAGCACCTTTTTGTTGTCCACTAAATATTTGTTGTGCTTCTTATAATGTTGTCTGGTAGCATCAATCAATTGAAACATGTCACACAAATGATCAAACCTCTGCATTATTTCATCCCAGATCTTTTGTTTCATATGCCTCACTATATCTCTACAAAATGCAAATAACTTATTTTCAAAAGACTTAATTTCTTCTTTTGCTTCCCTCAGCTCTATCTCCAATCTTTTATTTGTTTTTCTCTGTTTCTCCAATTTTCTGTTCCCACTCTGCATTTCCATTCACAATGTTTAGTCTTAATTTTTTTGAAGTGGATTTTTCCTCATCATATTTCTTGTTGCTCTCATCTAGCCTTCGCTTTAGGTCATTCACTTCTCTCTCATTTGATTTATCCTCATTGCTTGTTGATGTAGAGGCAGATTTTATTATTCTTTTTTCTAATTCATTGCTCTTGTTATCTGCTGCTTTCCTCGTTGCTTTCTCACTTGCTAGGTCTGCCCGTAACTTTTCTATTTGGGTCTGCAACCTTTTCTTCTCTCTATCTTGCTTTAACAATGATGTGTACACCAATTCATTGTTCTTCTTTGATACATTAATTTTGTCAGTATTTTTCAGGCCAAAAAAATCCAATTGAAAATTGGTTACCTAGTATTCAGATCGATCCATCTAATTTGTTGGTTTGTTTTGAACTGTGGGAACAACAATTGTGTACTGCATTATTTCTTTATTTGTGTCAAATGTGGGTAATACCATGGTTTTTGTAGTCTCTGAAGTTACAACAGATGCACTCTCCATCAGTTGCTTCTTTTCTTTTTTATTCAAGTCTGATTTCTTTTTAAACTCTTCAATAAAATCATAACCTGGGGAGGCAGGAACAATGGAATGCTTGAATGGAGAAGGAATAGGAGTACTTGCAATTGCTAATGATGTCACACCCACACTAACTTGATTTGTGGGAGTTTCTGGAAATAACTCCTTTGTGATACTGGTGGATCCACCGATAGTGTGACTTTGACCTGTCAAAATCCTTTGCCTCTTTTGATTGCCTTGATCACCTGGTGTTTCTGTGGTATCTTTTTTGTTTTCCTCTTAGTATTGTGTGTAATTTGTCATTGTTGCACATGTTGACCACTACTAGTAATACTACCCATACCATCACCACCAAGGGCATGTCCTAGTTGTGATTGTATCTGACCATGAGGATGAGGATTAGAAGCTCTAACAAATTGATTTTGTCTTGTATCCCCTAGGTCTAATTTTTCACCTCCAATCCCAAGGCCAGATTTATCAACTGTTTTTCTATGCTCAACACTTTGTATTGTCCAAGGGCCTCTGCCTTGTCCTTTGGACCCCAAAGGACCACCTTCATAACCAATTTTTTTAAGTATGGCTGCTCCTGAAGTATATGTTGAAGCATATTCTGCTTTTGCAGCCTCACTTAAACTAGGTTTGTAATTGGCATGGCTTTGTTCTTCTTCTTCCATATCAATATCATCATCAGATTCATCACTTCCACCAGGATGCCCATGCTCTATATTCCACAATTTGCTAAATTCTTCATCTTCTTCGTTATTATCATACTCTTCAAGAGCTCTTGGATCACCTAGGTCCTTCCTCATAGACCAAAAGGCAGTAATTTTTTATCGTGACCATTTTTTATCTATAAGTTTCGTCTCTAGAGAACCTGGATTTTTTACTCTACTAGATGGTTTATCACTTTTTACATAAAAATTTTTGTATGTCCTGATTGTCTTTTGGTGCAATGCCATAATTTCTGTTGACAATTGTTCAAAAGAAATACCATTCTCAACAACACTTTTCTCCATTGCTATTTTGACCTCATCCCAAGAATCCTTGTTTCTCAAGTTTTCAAGCAAGGGTTTACTTTGATGTTGAATTCTATTTGCAGCATTCCTATTGGCCACAATCATTGATTTAATGATGTCACATGGATCATACTGCCAGTGATAGATAGGATCAAAGTCAAAAAAATTCAAAAGATTATGTACCACACTAAATGCTTTTCTCTCGAATGTGAACCCTCCACATGAAAAAGGTAAAGAAGGAAATAACGTCTTCTTTTGCTGACTGAAAAAGTGTAGTTCATCAGCACTCTGCACTTGCCTTACATATTCCAATGCAAAAACCCTTTCTGTCATATGTATTGGAAGTTTGTATGGTTGTACTCCCGATCCATAAAATCTTAGCACATTATATTCTTCCATTAAGTACTAATCAGCCAATTGTATTTCTTTTCCTAGTTGCATGCAGTTTCTACATGACATAGGAAATCTAGGCATTGGATTATTTGTAATTACTTTATGCAATGGAGCCAAAAAGTAGTCTACAAAATGATTGTAGTTCCTTCGAGAATCATGCATCCTTATCTCATTGGTCCATTCATATACTAGAGCCATTTTTTTTCCTCTGCATTACTGTAGGGCTGAATCTGAAGCTTGTTGTTCTGAAACATTCCTCTAAATTTGAATAAAAAAAGATAGCACAAGTAGGTTGTGAACCTAAATGTCTTCGTGGAACCTGCTTTAATCATTAAAAAAATTTTATGCATGGATTCTATAATGTGCTGTGTATAATTATATTTGACATGTTCTTTAGTATAATGGATATTATATACCATTTCAAGGAGGCTTGCACCCACTTCCAAATTGCTATCCAGACCAAGGCAAAATGCAAGCATGGAAATAGTATCTTGAACCCATGGTTTAAAAAAATCCAAATTATAAGGAGGCTTATGATCACCTTTCAATTTGTTTCTATCCTTAACTATTTGATTTAAGAAATCATTTTTCAGCCTTTCTTCCACTGCTTCATAATCACTAGCAAGCTTTTCTAGGTCAATGTGGTGGTTTCCAAATTCTTCGGTTGTAAACCCCAACACTTCTCCAAGTTCTTTTGCATTAATGGATAACAATTCTTCTTGGTTATCTTTATTAACAATTTCTCTTTTCTTATCATCATAATTTTTGGCACAGACCATGATAAATTTTGGGCAAGGGAAAACTTCATGTAACATCATGCGGCCTAATCCAGTTACCCATGATGCACTAATACTATCAACTTTTGTTTGCTTTGCAGCCTTATTCTAAGATGAAAATCTAAGTTCTGAGGTACGCCTACCATAGATTTCAGGATCATAAATATCATGGTACCCATCGGTGAAACCTGGGGTTTTAAGCAATTTTGCATAATGCATTTTTTTATCGGACATTGTTGTAGTGGTACTGGTGGTAGAAATGCTTGTACAAATGTGAAGTTGTGTAATTTGAATTCCCTAATAAGTAATACCTATTAGTCCTCTTTAATTTTAATTAATTCTTGAGTCTCTAAAGTCTAAAACCAAACTTCAAACTTTGACAAAATAAGATTTTAAGAAATGTCAAACGATGAAAGTTGAAATGTAGCCCCAGGAATTCTTTCGCTTACCCAGATTATGAGTCCCGATGCTTGAAAACTGGAATGGCGTTGTTGGAAGTGGAATTGTGGAATCCAAAACAAGGTGGTGCTCTGTAATGAGCAATCTGAAGATTGAAGACTTTAAAAATCACTGTACAATTTCAAAGTGCAAAGTGCTTTAAATGTTTTTTTCCTCGTAATTGGAATGTAAAAGTGAGTGGCACATCTTAGGACTTAGGAGTTAGGTCTACAAGACTACAAGTTGCAAATTCTTCACCATTGATCATTTTAAATCTAACGGTTATAGTTTGATTCCAGAGGTTTAAGTTGGGAAGCCCATCGCTCTGTGCATGTCATTACGGAATGCAATTACAACCATACATCAAATGTTCATCCAACGGTTGAAACTTGAGTAGTTAATGATATTAACTTTTAAAATAAACATTAATCACTTGACAGTGAGTTGACACTTAGCAGTACAAAGTGCTTTAAATACTTTCTCGAAATTGGAACATTAAAGTGAATGACACGTCTTAGGTCTACAAGTTGCAAATTCTTCACCGTTGATCTTTTTAAATCTAACGGTTATAGGGTGATTCCGAAGGTTTAAGTTGGGAAGCCCATAGCTCTGTGCATGTCATTACGGAATTTGATGGTCTATTAAATATTTGACCCTTTTTTCAATTTTAGACCGTATATTATAGCTATAAAATTTATTAGACCGTATAGTTTGACTTGCTATATTTTTATTAAACTGTAAAAAATTATTATATACTATTTTAATTTATAATATATATAATTTTATAATTTTTATTATAAAAAGAAAATAGAATATAGCTTTTTTGAATATTTTTAATATGAATTTAGAAAGTTTTGACTTTTTTATAATAACTATCATTTTTTAATATATGATTTATAATATTATTATAAAAATATGTATTAATTTAGAATCTTTTCAAAATAAAACATAATTATTTTTAATTTTTAGAATATATTTAACAAGATTTATTTTTAATACGATTTTAGAAACTTTTGTTAATTGTTAATTATAACAGTAGATTTTATATTTATCACTAATTATTATCATTGTTTTCTAATTTTTCAAGATAATCCATTTATAAAAGATTTTATATATAAATTTGTAAATTAAACAATTTTTTTGATAGGCATTTAAATGACCAAACCGTCATAAAATTTTCATATTGATTGTTTGCTATTGTCATAATCTTAACCGTTGATCTTTCTGAATCTAACGGATATAGGGTAATTTTGGAGGTTTAAGTTGGGAAGCCCATCGCTCTGTTCATTTCATTACGGAATGTAACTACAACCATACATCAAATGTTCATCCAATGATTGAACTTGACACTTTAGTAATTTACTAATTTATGATATTAACTTAAAAAAATTAACATGACACATGTGTTTTAAAGTCAATACCATAGGCATCGGCCTAACAATGCTTTATCGGTGGAACCCCCATCACAGCCCCATCGATGGCTTGAAGGCGAAGACTCATAACTCTTAATATTAACTTTAAAGTTTAAAATAAACACTAATCACTTGACAGTTGACACTTAGCAGTACAAACTACAAAGTGCTTTAAATGCTTTGTTTCTCGAAATTAGAACATTAAAGTGAATGACACATCTTAGGTCTAGACTCTACAAGTGGGAAATTCTTAATCTTAATCGTTGATCTTTCTAAATCTAACGGTTATAGGGTGATTCTGGAGGTTTAAGTTGGGAAGCCCATTGCTCTGTTCATTTCATTACGGAATGTAACTACAACCATACATCAAATGTTCATCCAACGGTTGAACTTGAAACTTGAGTAATTTACTAATTTATGATATTAACTTAAAAAAATTAACATAACACATGTGTTTTAAAGTCAATACCTTAGGCATCAGCCTAACAATGCTTTATCGGTGGAACCCCCATCACAGCCCCGCCGATGGCCCGAAGGTGAATACTCATAGTCATAACTCATAAGGTGAGCTCCCAGTCCCCGATATACTGATAGAATCAACAAAAGTAAGCACATCGTTGTAACACATAAACATCGGTGGAACGAATGATTGCATTCCCCCAATGGCCCGATATAACCATGAATTCTCAAGTGAATATTGCATAGAGTATATTACTTAATAACTCAAAAGAAAAAAAATTGATTTGAATATATTAAATTATTAATAGACAGTGACACTGAAGTTCTGAACTCAGAAAACAACTCTTTACTCTTAAACGTAAATGAATAACGAAGATTCAAGAATAGCACAACACAACCATTTATTTTATTGCAACTGAATTTCAATGTCACATTATTACATATCTTTTTACAGACGAGTAGCATTGTAGCTCCTGTTTTGTATAAATAACATATGTTAGTGTGTCACTTTAGTACTTTACATAGACAAATTGATTACAAATTGATTCCAATTGATTCCAATTTCTAAGCTTTGTTGTTGAAAAATTAATACACATCCATCTCTAAAAATAAATGTGGCTCTGAAAATAAATTCATGATTCCAAGCTTTTGCTGGCGGATTTGCCAACCATGTTGGGCAAAGGGGGTTCCAATCAGTCCTGGGGAAATGGGAGCCATGAAGATACAAAATATACTTATCCCCTTCGAGAACAAGAGTCATACAAAAGATGAAAAACAAATGTCTCTTTGAAAATAAATGCATGGGGCTTGCTTGGCCAACCATGCTGGGGAAATGGGAATTGTTAGAATACAAAAGGAGAAACAAATCTAGTCCCCTCTTTTACCTACAGCCTCTATGCATTTGAATAGCACTTATCTCCATCAGAGCTCCTCATCCTGGTTCAAAACCCATCTAAAAATTCAGGTTAACCAAATCAACTTCCTTCCAATTCCACCCATTCTGAACTTGAAGGAAATTCGTCTTTTACTAATTACTCTGTAACTACATAATTGTAGGTAGGAGAATTTACAGTATCCCCAATACTGCATCATCTTCTTCGTGAATCCTTATTAACCCTAGAAAATAAAAACCCTTATGGCACTATCTACTAGTCACTGAATCACTATCCCTATTTATGGGCCACCAGTGTCGCTACTAGCCTGTATAATTAAAATTTCTAATTTGACTGACGTCTTGCTACATGCCAACTTGAACTCTACCTCAAGCTGACAAGCTGTCAAAATCACTCATTCAAACGATATGAAATCATTACAAATCTTGTTTCATTAAAGCTATGAGTTGTCCAAGAAATTGCTTCATATGTTCATATCACATATGGCATTGATTGCCGCCACTGCCACTGCCAACCACACTTTCTTCAAAAATATTGAGAATTTAAATGAAATGAAATGTACAACATCGATATTTGAGGCATTGAAAAGAGTGAATGAGCGATGAATTAATCTGAACACAATGTCTCAGAGATGAAAAAATAAGCATTCTGAATTTGACCTAACACTAACAGATAAACATTGAACAATTATCATGAAGAAACACAATTCATTCATAATTAAAAGGAAGCATTGATAAATACAAAGATATAGAAATATATTATTTTATCTCTCTAATGCCAAAAATGTGGTTTCACAGACCTGTCACCCCACACCCTGTACAATCAAAATTCAAAAAGCGCTCAAAAGCTTAAACTACGCCCCCTTATCATTATGTGTCACAAATTCACAATTCACTAAAGGATTCGTGTATGTTGTTAAATTGTTGGAGGTTACGAGACTCTGTACAGTTCCAACTGCATTTCCATAACAAAATTATGAAATTCAGCGCGTTCTTCTTCTTCTAAAACAAAAATTACCCTGTTGTACTCGGCATAGCTGGTTTTCTCTTTCCACGCCACTGAACGTAGCTGGGAAATGATGTCGAGTTGCTCTTCTTCAGGCCAATTCAAATTTGGCTGCATGAAGGCCACAATTTCATCTTCCCATACCCTTATATCGGTTGGAAGTACCATTTTGAGGAAACTCTGAGTATGGAGTTCAAAATGCTACCACCTTTCCTCATATGCAGGCTCACTTAACTTTACCAGCAAGAAGTGACAATCTGCTACTAAATTCGTTTCTCCAAACTCCTTAATACCTTATTTAAGATCTATCCTTTCAGAGGATTTAAAAGATTATGTTAAATCTATCTAGTTGGTGTTTGAGAAGACATCCCTTAATGGCATCGTACAATTCATTAAATGAGTTGTCACTTTGAAAGTTGTGCATCCCGCCAAGGTCACCCAATCGCTAAGAAACATAACTTTATAACCATTTGTACGGTAATAAAATCTCAACCATTGATTTCTAGAAATCTAACGGTTCTAGTGATATTCTGGAGGTTTCAAATCGCAAGTCTAGTGCTTTAGAGATTTACTTCTGAAATGCAACTACAGTCGTCCATCGAATGGCCCATATGATTTTTATTTCGCCATTGGATTTTTTTATTATTTTGAGATTCATTTTTATTCGCCAATGAAAATATACTTTTTGCTTTGAAAAAAGGTTTTAATCGCCAATGGAAAAAATAATCTGGTTTGAAAAATGGGTTTATTCACCAACGAAAAATATTTTATTCGATTTTTAAAAAATTGTAATTCGCCATAGTTTTCCATAGAATTCCATGGATTATAAAAGATTCGCCAATGGGGATTATTTTTTTTCTTGAAAAACGAAAAAAATTGCTAATAAAATTAATATTTTTCATCGAGAAGTATATAGGATTCGCTAGGATTTTACACCTACGCCAAGGGGGGGGTTTCTTAAAGTTATCCCTACCTACAAGGAAAGATATCCCCCAAGAACTCTCACATGAGGGATACCGAGCAAAGGGGACTCCGCGGAGTCAGGAACACCGACATGTTTACCCACAGATAAAAGACATCAAGAAGCGGTTGTGCAGGCTAGTGAATGGAGAGTCACACAAATCATCGCGAAGCTAGAAGACTTTCAAAGGGGTCCCTCGGGAACCCTTCAAAAGGAAGAGGAATCCACTCAAGGGATGTGCTATTTGAAGAGTAAAGTCTATTCAAGCTACCCCCAAGCTAGATGCAAGGATAAGAAGTAAGTCTAGTCGGGCTACCCCCGAGCTAGATGTCAAGATGTAAAGGCTTTCGAAGGGGTCCCTTGGGAACCCGATCTTAAAAGAAAGGGTCCACTCAAGGGATGCACCATTCAAAAGCTAATGTCTTCTTTCTCGAATCGATTCATCATCAAGGAATCCTTCTAAAATGTGTTCACTTCATCAAGGAATTCGAAAGGAAGGATATGCCCCTACGCGAGGGAAAGATTAAATTTATTCCCGCTTCAAAGGAAGGATATGCCCCTATGCGAGGGGAAGATTAAATTTTTTCCTGCTTTGAAGGAAGGTTTCCAAGTCCTTTCTTTATGAACCCGTGATGAAGGAAACACATCCCGTTAGGGTTTCAAGTCAAGAATGCAATTCTAATAGAGAAGTGTGTGAAGGGTCTTGAGGAAAAGATTTGTCGGCAATGAATGAATTTTCTAAAGACCAATCGATGTAGAGGTGGCATTGTCACACATAAGAGGGAAAACTCAAGCAAAGAAGAGAGAAGGATAAAGAGAAAGCAATAGAAAAGAGAACACAAACAAAGGGCACTGGGGGATCTGGTTTTGTGGGGTCATATCTGCCTTTATTTATAAATAGTAGGTAACTGTGGTGCAAGGTGAAAGATCATCAATCCCCAACCAGATCAGGAAGAATGCATGAAAGATAGTAAAAATAAAAAATTGGGTCAACATGGAAGAAATCCTAAATGATCCCAACGCTTTGCATCATCCCCAACTCGTTGAAAGTAAATCATAAACATGGAAGAATTATGATAGAAATAGAAGAAGGTTTACAACATAAATGCCATGTCTGTATCCAAGAACCAATAGGGGTGACGAGGGTCATCCAGGCACATACAACATGATTACGAGGGAAGCACATCACAACACACACACACATCTAATCTAAAGATCAAGAGAGGGTCTCCCCTAACACTAGTCAACCAAGAGGTTGTCAACTTCCCACTCTAGATCATTATAGGGGGAAAGGTGACAAGCCTGCAATGGTGTAATGTTAAGGGGAGGATATTTTGATCCTCCCACAACAAGGGCTAAGGAAGAAGGACCTGTGAGGTCTCCATCGCTCAACTCTTGTGGGTCTAAGGTCAATGAATTCACGAAGATGGCTAACAAGGTCATAACTTCATCCACCAAGTTCAACATGCACTTAACAGGAGTGCCATGTTTCACCTTGGCGGATGGAGAAATTTGTGCTCAAGGTTCATCGCTAAGCTCACCGAGCGATTTAGGAGCAGTGACAAACTCAGGAGAGGTTGGGACTGGTTCTATCACTAGGATAGAATAAGTTAGCATGGGACCACCTTTTAGAGAAGGTGGTCTCCTCCTACATCCTTCATTACTGGAGGGGCCACTCTCTACCTTTTTCTTCATCGGAAGAGGTGAACTCCCCACAGACGAAGCAAGAAGGGTAGAGGGAAAGGAGAAAATAACCGCAGTAGATACAAACAAAGTGTTAATCATATCTATGGGCTTTGAAAAAGGAAAGACATCTAGAATGGATGTCAATAAAGGCATCTCCATGGAAGGAGCGATGAACACCTGCACCTTTCCAAGTGCATGTGCGCTCACAGTGGAAGCCGAAAGCGATACAAAGCTGGTTTGGATAGACACAGAAGGGAGGAGAGAGGAGGACACGGTAGGAGGTCCTAATACAAGAGCGTTCATCTCCTCTTATTTCTTCTATAAGGTGGCTTGCTAAGCCAGAAGAGCCTTCCATTGGCGCTTGCGCTTGCATGCAAGGTAGTTTTTATGACTCTTCGAACTAGAAGTTGGAGGTTGTGAAGGAGCAAAAGGCTCCTGATCAGGCATGAGAGTGTCCTCCATAGCTATTTCTAGTGGAGGGATAGACTCCTGGATGGGAGTAGGAGGAGAAAGTTCAAAAATGGCAAGGGGAATCAACTCTAGCACCTCGGTAGCGGGCCTCTTCCTGTTCATTGATTTTAGGAGTAGGAACTGTAAGAGGCCACAAAGAAAACTCTCTTTGCAAGCCTTTATTTCTACCATATAAATAGTACCAAGGTCTAGGAGACCCATTAGGGAGATCTGATATCCCAATCTTGGGTCTATGCCAAGCAGGCATCATCGGACTCAGTGGGTAAAGACCAGGCTTATTCATCCAATACTCCTCCCAAGAAAGGGGAGTAGATGAGGTATTCTGAGAAGGAGCAAGCTTCTCCTTCCCTTTCGGGAGGAGGAGGTAGCTGGCTACTCTGCTATAGGAAGATTCAACTTTAGTTGTCCCTTACCCCCAACCTTATACTTTATGTAGTTCTTATAAAGTAGGTTCATCCTTGGAGGAAGCGAGCCAGCTGAGGTGGGCCAAAAGTGATCCAATGGATATCCCCCATGAGATACCACAAGCTAGTATCCATTATCATGCACCACATGTATGGCACCTTCATGGGAAAACTTAAGACACTTATAAATTACAGAGGCGATCCCATTCATGGAAGCTAGCCAAGGTATACCTAGCTTCACCCTAAATAGGTCTGACTCATGAATAATATCTAAAACCATGTCTACGTTCCTAGGTCCAACCAGGACAGACAACATTATCAATCCATATGGTTTAAGAGCAAGACCATCATGCGTATGGATGATGGATTTTATTTTTCATATTGTTACCTATTTTTCACTACCAGCTCAAATAGGTAGAGCTGAATTGTAAATTCAAGCCAAGGTACACAAGTTGATTAAAAATTTCTGCTAAAGTACTCATATCATGCATTGATTTATTGCAGTGTAAATTTCAGTAATGTTATGCAAAAAACATTTCAAAAATGATATCATAAGCTTGCATAATTTTTGTTGTTTTATTCATAATGTATGAACCAAAATCCCAGACAAGTCATGGGAGTAACTCATTTTGATTCTTATAATCAAATAAGAGGTACAAAAATAGATTGTATGCTATACAATTATTGACAAAATAAACATAGAAGGGAGAGTGGTTCATCATTGCTTGTAATGATGGAACTTGTGATGCTTGATGTCTTTTATTGGTGTTGTTGAAGCTTTCTAGGTTCCTCAACTTCGCTCTCTTTGAGTTGTCCTGCGAGATGAGCAGAAATGATGTTAGAGATTAACTCTATGCAATGATGAATCAAAATCAGTCCTATGCTTACATTGCCAACAGGAATATAATTTACATCTATTCAAGCATCCATCAGATGATTACACAAATTCAAAGCAACATAAGGAAAAGATAAGGCTTTCAGCTTCTTTTATTTTGCTAACATGTTTGTTCACTGTGCGGGAATAGGTTCATTATGTTCTTGATCATTTTATTAGATATGTGGAGAAAAACGGGCTCCCACAAGGGTTGAGCCCGGCATATCAAAAGGATACACTCTCAAGTTACATATGAGAGTTCATTAATATTGTCAAAATAGTCAAAAGAGAGCTGCTGGAACTAAAAGTACTATCAAACAAGTAGCCTTATTTCAAAGAGTTTCAAAAAAACAACTCAAGTTCAACTTCATTCCTCAAAGGTAAACAGTTCCATTATAATGATGAGGCACAATCAACATCTATATTTCATATAATTGTAATATGCTGAACTTACAGAGCTAAATGAAATGAAGGAAACTCATAGTTCTTGGTCACAATAAAATCACAAAGTACAGTCAAAATGGAACAACAACATATCAGAGATTATCAATGAAAGACCCAGGACTAAATTCTTCATGGCGGCCATGTAATTTTAAACAAGTAAATAAACAGAGATGGGAGATTATCATAGTAGGTCTATTTCAAGTAAGACCCGGACTGAATGTTAAGTGAATAGATCTAGCCGCAGCCATGAAGAGCAAGTAATATCCAAAAATGTTCATTATTATAAAAAAAAATCAATTTTTTAAAGCTTATAAGGAAAGAAATATGATATTATGTGCATGGATATTACAGTCACAAAGGCATATAAGCAACAACCATGAATTCAACATGCATGCTTTAGAGGGTAAGGTCTTCATCAATATTTCTAACAAAGGCAATCAACATTTACTCAATGTCAACAGTGGCCCACACATCAACAATGTTATTTTTCATGCATATTTATATAAGGAATGGAGGGTTGTAAACAACGAATTAAGGAAAATGGTTTACGGTTTCCTAATATATGAAATACTTCTTTTCAGTAGGAGATGGTGAATACCCAGAATCTTGGTGCTTGTTAATTCAAAGGAAATACCAACAAAAATAGAGCATAAATGTATTTTGAAATAATAATATATAGCCACTTGAAATTTTTTGTGAAGGGAAGTGATCAAGGCATACTCACAAATAACCCCAAGAGGCTCAAATCAAGCTACAAATACCCAGAATGATCAAAACAACACAGATGCCGAGCTTCAAAGACATAAGGGTTTTGAAACCCTTGTTAAAATATTGTTTCAACCAAACTTCCATGGTGGCTATGAGATTATAGAGGTCAAGATCTTCATGTTACAAAGGAAAATAAAATAGGTTTTTGAACCAGTGGTGGCCAGAATAGAATACAAAAGCAACTAACTCTCATAGAGAAGATTAGGCGAATATACATCAATGTTGGCTACAATCTACAAACAAAAGCACCAACAGTAAAGAAGTAAGCTTATTTTTCCAATATACAACCATGAAATAACCAACATACTCAGAAGTCGCGGCAACACCTAGCTTTTACCCATCTAGTAGTAGGTGTAGTATTTTCAAAAAGCGAATATATTTCCAGAGAAAGGTAGACTTTTTCCCAGTTTCCATTATTATTTACTAAGGGCCAAGCTCGAATTGAGCATATATGATAAAATTTGAGAAGCCAAAAAAATAGAAATAGAAATAAAGTCACAGCAAAGCATATTCATACAGAATCAACCTTTAATGGCGGTCCATATACATAGCAAAAATAAAACACAAAAAGTCCCATCAGAAAATCATGGAGGCCGCGCCATGGGTACCTAAAGATCTTTGCATACAGAAACAAAGGAACTCACCGTAAGCGCCTGTTAAGCAGTGGAGAAGTCGTGGTTGAGCATTCACTAGGTTACCAAATGATGGGTTCGAGCTATCTCATGGCGGCCTCAGAATACATCAGTGACAAAATGGAAACCATCAAAAAAAGTATATAAGTCGCAGCCAAGAGGGAAATAAAAAGCTTTCAAAAATGGTGGTTGGTTACCAAACTAGCAACTATAATGACTTAACACTGCTTTCTCCTGAGATAATGCTCCAGAAAATTGACCAGAACAAGCAGAAAATGGTAAGTTTCAAAACCCCAGTGATGGCGCACAATGAGGCTTCTCCAACAAGCGACAAGGTGAAGTGAAAGAATAGGGTACATTTAGGGTTCGACAATTCTATTCAACACCCTAAAAGATAGGCGTTTTGCCCTTTTTCTTTGTTTTTTAGGGAAATCATTTCATGTTTTTGTTTCTCATCGTGATATAGACTTTTAGGTCAATTATCCTTAGTCATTTGGGTCGACTTTTACAATGATGCCTGAATAAAACAATGCTCGATGATGATTATTGCCAATACTTGCAATTAATTGGTGTATGAAATAGTCGACCAAATATGCTATGAATAGTGAAGGCATATATTGCAAATATTTGTTAAGTATGGAGACCAAGACTATAGTTAGAATTTGAGTTCTATTTTAATAATTAGTAACTCGGTTTTTATTTTTTGCATAACATATTGTAAAGATAAAATGATAATTATAAATCATTTAATTATTTTAGCTATCTTAAAGTGCAAAAAATAGAAACTTTTAAGCAAAGATGGATTTCTATTTTTACTTGGGTGGATTGATACAAATGAGGAGGCTTTCACATGCTTGGGCCCACCTTTTGTGGGATTTTTAGTTTAGTTTGGGTGTTGCATGTTTCAGTTAACAATTGACAGTGAGTTTGGACCATCATGCGCTCATTTTCGCATGGATTTGAGCCTTTTTTTTTGGAGATATTTGTTTCGTCTCGGATTTTTCCTTGGAGTTGTCACCCTCTCACTGAGGTTTGACTTTCAGTTCTATTTCCATGCCTTTTTGAAGGCTTTTGTATATATTGAAAAAACTTAACTGTTTTTTCACAGTTCTTATTTTTCTCCTTTGCACTCTGCAAAGTGAATGATTTGTAACTCAACATTTATTTTTAGATATATACAGTAGCAGGTTTACAGGTTACATGGAGTTGTTCCTTTTTGCTTAAAGGATTCGAGTTTTACCTTTTCATTACTAAGGTTTTTGCATTGATGATTGATTTGATGAAATTTATTGTGTTTTAATAAATCAGAAACCTTTAAATTTTGTCTCTTTCACTGATATGAGTTCTCAGATACAATCAAGTTTCAGGTCTTAAGTTGTGCTTGTATTCATCTATTCAAAGTTGTGAAACTTAGTTTCCTACCAGGAGAGATTAGTCAGCCTTCTTTCGAAACACTTTTGCAATAAGATTGTCATTAATGAGCTATGTGAAGCATTCCTTTGAGAGTTAATTGTGAATCAGTCTGCCTTTTAGATCATCATTTTAGGTGTATCACCACAGTTTAAGTTTTATAGCTTAAGTTTTAGTTTTAGTCTTTTTATCCTTTTCCCAGCGATTTACCCATATATTAATCAAAAAAATTCATAGGAACCAGTCTAGAATCTGGAGGTCTAATTCCTTATAGGATACCCATAGCCTAGAATTAGTTCCAATGTTTCAACAGATTGTTGAATTTCAATATTCAAGCATACAGGCGCAATCTGTTTGACAACACATATTCTTCCCTTTGGAGGGAGTTTAAAAATAGCATTTCCTCCGTGATGACATTCACTCTACTCACGAGGTCAACTAAGATCCCTATCACAATGTTGCCATTCAGGCGAGTGGGAATATAGAGCAGAGAATATTTTTCATTTGTTGGTACATCTTGCGAATTGAATGTTATATCCAGTGAACCAGACACAAGATGAGGAGGAGTAACAGTAACCATGTTAACGTATGCTTCAGGGTAAGAAACAAAATCAGAGAGGTCAATAATCATGTTAGCATAATGTGACAAAAATGGGTCCGTGTATATTTACAATTCACTATTAGCTTTCACCACTGATTTGTTTGTATTTTGTTTTCTTCCATCAAGACGAATAATACCGTCCTCAATGCGATCTTGTATCTCATGACACAGGGGCATGCAATGTTCATATCATTTTCGTTAACTCAATGGTATTGACAATAGGTATTTTCTTCATACCAGCTAGGATATGGTTCCCTAACTAGTTTTGGAGTTGGCAAGTTAATGATCTTATCCTTCAACAACTTTTGTAAGATGGAAGAATAAGATTCTGATAACTTTGTGAACTTTCGGTTGCATCTGAGGTCGTTGTTATCCACAGAGGCTACTACATTCGCAACAGCCTTTCCTTTTCCAGAGATTGATATAATGGACTTCCCTTCAGGACGAGAGCATGAGGAAGGTCCCCTGAACTGAACCACTATCTATTGATACTCTCGTAAGGTTGTACACAAATGCGTGAAAGAAGGGCAATTCATAAGGGAAAACTTTTCTTACCAAGGCCTTTTAAGTTCCCTATGAACACCTTCTACAAATCAAAGTCAAGTAATGGGTATGAGATTTGTGAAAAGAGTGCTTGATATTGCGCTATAAAGTCTGTAATCTTCTCATTATCCCCTTGTTTACATAGAACAAGGTTAGAGAAGGTCATCTTAGGTTTGATGTTGGCTTGGAACTATTGTACGAACTGGTTCACAAGCTGATCAAATGTAAAGATGGAATTGTTAGGCAAGGAATAGTACCACTCAAGAGTTGTATCCTTGAGGGATCAAGGGAATATTTTTTCCATCAATGCATCGTGATGGAAGAAGTTTGTACATAAGGAGTTAAAGGAAAACATATGTGTTTGTGGGTCCCCTTTTCCATCGTATTTATTGAATTTAGGAATCTCCATCCCTTGTGGGAAAGGAGTGTTTAGAATCACTATCAACAATGGGCTATGTCAGAAGAAGGGTTAGAAGATAGGTTGGGTAGAAGCCTGGGAAAGGTTCGCCAACTAGTTCTACATCTTCCCCATATTCTAAAGAAGGGTGTTCAGAATAGGGTCATTAGAAGGAATAGAACCAATGGAACCACCGCCTAGACCACTATCGTGACTACCGTCAGAACCACCACTAATGCCACCTCCACTAGTGTGACCTTTGTCAAAGCCACTGCCACTTCCAAAGCAACTACCATGACCTCTATCAGAACCACTTCTGCCAGTACCACCTCTGCCGCCATAGTTACCACCACCAATCATCCCACCAAATCCTCAGCCACTGGAGGCAACAGAAGGGGTGAAGTGAAATTCCAAAGGGTTTTTGTTTACTTTGACAATTTCAAAATTTTCAGAAGCAATGGCCACACTGACTAAAGGGACCGTGTCAGCCATGTACACAGATGTGGGAGGTATCGATACTTCCAGTTGTCTCTCGTGTTCTTTGAAGGGGTTGCCTTGTATCATGTTACTATGGTTCGAAGGGGAACACACTTCGACCAAACCAATGAGACTAGCCAGGATTTCTATGCATGTTCGGTCTTTTCCTACCACGTATCTTATTTCACTGATAACCTTAGCAGCCCTAGCCAGCTTCGGGTTTTTCTCCAGGTGACTCTCTAATGCACCCAATCTTTTGCTAAGACTAGTGACATATTCAGAATGGATGTGGACAACTTCACGCTCGTCTATGGATGATGAGGTAGGTGAAACAGGAGGGGTAGGGACACCATCAGTTTAATCAAAAAATCTAGACTCACCCCATGACACCTGCTCCTATGTAGACAGGCCAACCACAAAACCAGAGAAAAGATCGGCAGTGAAATTAGAAGAGACCTTCATCTTCTCCATCGGAAGGTGCTCCAGACTTCTCCTAATAATATACCTAGAGGTCATGGACTGGGTTGTGAAGCTCATAAACCTTCAAAACATGTAGGACTACAATGATCAAAGGGTACAAGAGAAAAGCATAGAACATGAAAAAATGGGTAGACATTGGTTCACATTGGGTTCACCAAAAATGTAAGAGAGGGGGACCAAACACTGCAAGGCCCTAGGTCACGAAAGACCGAGAGTAGTATGGCTGCCCTAACTTACCTCAGTTTAAAGGAGTGTTAGGATAGGTGGGATGAGAATGATGAGGACTGTGGGGTCCTTCAATCACTCTACAAACTCAAAATTTGAAAGGAGACTAGGCGAGTCAGTTTTTAGGGTCGACTCTATGTCTCAGATAACTCTTTGTTAGAGGACTTCAATGTGGTTCTGGGATGACAGTGTGGCATGCTGGCGTCTCTCAGGCGCATTATCATTTGTACGGCTAGAAAACCAAGGAGACAAGGTCTAACCACTAAGAAACGAACTAACAACCTAGTTAAGAGTTTCTAAAGGTGCAGAATAACACTATGAAATATGGAACATAAAGACAAATGTGATAAAGGAAGTATATTACCGCAAGGTTGATGAAGACAATCTCACACAATAACATATTTGCTAGCTCACTCTAAGATATCTCCACCTACACATAGAAAAGAGGGAAAATTTTGGGGGGTTGTTTAGGGGTCTACCTCAGTCAGACCCCCATTTTGGTGTTTCCACCTCCACGGACAGCCAAGTTTTCCATGATATGGAAATAAAGTGATAAAGGAGGAAATACAAGCAAAGTACACAGAGACACTACAAAATAGTAATGTGCTAACTCAACCAAAGTAATAGAGAGGATGAGTGAGGAGCTTACCACCTCCACCCAAAGCACTCAAGGCTAGTGAGGGAGAAAATGAGAGGAACTCAAGCCTCTGTTGCAATGGAGTTGTCCTACACTTGCTCTATTGAAGTGATGGAGTAAAGATATTACTGCTATGGAGTGTGAAATGTTGCTTCAATGCTTGAAGTGAATGCTCAATTTTTTTGGATGAGTGAATTAATGGTGAAGAGATCATGTGTAGAGATGGTTAAGAGATGAAAATGGATGAAGGAATGGTCAATATGAAGAAAGGAGATGAAGAAAAGATCATATTCGGGTTGACCAGCTAAAGGGAGGCATTACTATTTGACTTCCAATAGGAAGTGTAATGCCTCTACAAACTCCAGCCACAGGAATCTACCAGGGATGTCTGCGCACTATGCAAGTGTCCCCGACAGAAATGCCTCTACCAACACTCAAAATGGGCACCAAGTGGATGGAGAACAGCTAGCTTATATGTAATTAAGCCTCCGCCTTTGGTTTTCTAAAGTGGAGAAGGGTAAAAGGGGGATTTTCCTTAGGGGTGAAAATTCGCTCCTATACAACAAGATTATGCAATCAAAATCAGGAAAAGAGAAAGAAGCTACAATAATATCAACATAATCTATCACTGAGTCATCAAAAGCATTTGAGTCTACAACTTTTAGCAAAGAAGAGGAAAACACAAATTACACATCTGCATATGATGAAAATGATCATGAAAATGAACCTTCTTCAAAAGAAATGGAAGCACTTTATGGAAGAGGATATCAACTTTTGAAACAATTTGGCTATAATGGAAATGGATGTGGTGTAAAAGAACAAGGCATTTGTGTTCCCATAGAGCCTAACATGCAAGAAACAATAAGAGGTCTTGGATATTGTCTTTCAAAAATATCAAAAATACTTCCACTTAATCAATAGCATTAGTTGTTGCTCCTTGTCATGTGGTGGTTGTATTATCACACAATGCTCACTACCATGCATGATGGTATAAACTTGGCTTTATGCAATCATATTTCACTTTACAAGGAACAACATTTTATAACCTATCTAGGCTCATCTTTTTCCTTCCACTTAGTGGGCAACGGATTAGGTAGCCTTGTCATAGGTATTCCTTCTAGCAAGGGATCCCTCTTTATCTCCTTAAAACATTAGTGTAGCAAGTACACTAATATTTTAAGGGGAGCATGTAGTCCTCCACTCATTGTTTTCATAGGAATGGTCCCTTTTTAGTGATGATGGTATATATCTCCTAGGAAGTGTGACCTTATCAATCAAAGTGTGGCCTTCTTGATCTATGTGAGTGTCTCTTTGGTGGTAATATTGGGCATGATATCCCTCAAGAGTGTGACCTTTCTTAGAATATGATGTTCCCCTTGGTGGTAATGCTATGGCTAGAATTCCCTAAGGTGTGAATTTATTTTTCCATGATTAGTCCTCTCTTGGTGGTGATGGTATGTGTGATATTCCCTAAGGTATGACCTTTCATATATTGAGCAAAGCCCCTTTGTTTTTTTGAATCATCTCTTGTGGTGGTATTATTATAACACCCTTAAGTGTTTTGCCTTATCCTATTATCATTTATGCACACCCTGAGGTGAGTTTTGTTTGTCCCCCTTGACGTTAAACTTTATGCACCCCTTGAGGCGAGTTTGGAAATTTGCTCCACTTTGTTCATGGGAGTTTAACTTAGTGTGGCATTATCATAGAATTTTGATCATTTTTAGCACCTTATCAAGGTTATTAGGGAGTATAACTCTTGGTATGTTTATGGGTACACACCTAGTTAAAAATGGTCCTCAATAGACCTAGTGTGTTTCTCATTTTTCTACATTGCTTGGGGGCTCACCTAGTGAAAAGAAGTCCTCACTAGCTCGAGTTCCTTCCAATTTTTCATTCACCTAGAAAATATCGGACTTTGCTAAGGTGTGATTCATGAACGCCTTTTTATATGGCCACCTATCATAACACATATTTATTGTGGATTCATATGTTTCATGAGTGATATGGCATAATACAACTTGCTAGTCCTCATGGGAGCTAACATTCATTCATTGGATGAAGTTTGGTATTTGAGATAATTTAAGACCGAGGTCTCTTTGCCTTACCAACTTGAACCTTTTAGTATTAACCTTATGTTTTTTGTTTCTCTTTTGTGTGTCTTCTTCATGTTTACATCATGTTTGTTTTCATTTCATTGTCACATTTATCTCATCATTCCATGTGGTTTCATCATGTATGCTTCGTGTTTTCTAACATGTATGTTTGTCTATGTTGTATTCTTGTATATCATACATATGCATTCCTTTGTGTTTATGTTGTCTTTCCATGGAATCTTGGATGTTGGGGGCTAGTGCACTCCCTCTAGATGCTTAGTCATCCTATCTCTTCAACATCTATATAATTAGACCCATCTTGACATATTTTTCTACTTTAGTGTGAGTTTGAGCATAAGTTAAAACTCTCGCTAAAGTGGGAGCTAAATATAGCACCGAAAATTGTCACCCTTGATAATTTCACACTATATTTTTCTCCCCCTAAATTATTGAGTCTAATTGACCCCATTATTTCCTAAATATTTTGAAGCCCATTTGTACCACTTTTCAATAAATTACAAACATTGAATAAATGCATCCAATTCATATGTTGCCCCTAACACTTATGTCCTAGAAATCAGGACTAGGACCCATATGCCCTTGGGAAAATGGGTCCCCCTTCTTAGCCAAGACTCAATTTTGGGCATATCGAAGTGGCCATTCGGAATGAAAGAAATTGTGGATGGGATGCGTAGGAAGACCTACAAATGAGGGGATCTATGCCAAAAAGAACAAAAAGGGGTTTCCACCTAATAAAAAATACACCTTTTCATATTTCATTAGGAAGAAGGATAGTGCCACAAGCAATTAGAATTGACCTACAACACTCAAAGTGAGTCAACTCCAAGTTTTGGGACACTATGAAGTTTCTTCTTCCTTATGACAAAAAACTAAAAGTGCATTAACAATCCAATATCTGATATATACCACTTGGAATGTAATGTGCTATAATAGGGCTATCAGAAACAACAATCATTTGGGAGATCTGAGAAGGTTAAGACAGTTTGTACCCGACTTCAAAAATGTCGTAAAGCGTCCTATTTAGGCAAATGTGTCCTTGTATCCTTTTTTGAAAATCCTTTTTGTAGTCCTTTTATGTTGGATATAAGGCTATAATTTCTATAGGTTTTATTATTGGAAGGGCAAAAAAAAAAAATTAGATTAGTTTCCATATCTTGACAACTTTGATGACAATTTTGACAACTTTGCACTTTTGATCAAATTTCAATCCTTCTTCACCTATAAATTTGCAAACACACAAAGAGGAGAAAAATGTTTTTGTTTTTTGTATAAGGGTTTACCTTGGTCAAACCCTAGTTTGGTGATTACACCTTGAAATGAATGAAAAAATAAATGGAAGGAATGATGAATGAACATTATCTTGTTACAACTCACTGAACCCTTTAATGGCTGCCCTTGAAGGACTAAAGTCTAACACATCACTCCAAGGATAAGATATTGCATGAAATGGCTTGATTGGATGCTTGATTTGATACTTGAAAACTTGAAACCTACATCACAATGTTAGCTCCAAAAACATGCATGAATGCAAATAACTTTGACATGATGATCTTGATCTTGATTGCTGCAATAATTGATTGGAAAATCTACTCTTGAATGCTCTTGACAATAATCTTTGCTCTTGTGAAATTTGAATTATGAAACTTAGACTTAAATTGATAAAAATACCTTATATTTATAGGTAATTTTCTAATTTCTCGACAATTAAACATCAAAGGCCGACAATTGCAATTTGAATTTGAATCATAAAAATGCCACCAAAAATGTAGTCTAACTAATGTGTTGTAAACTTGGTAAAATCTACTCAATTCAAAGGGTTAACTAGATGAACAGTCCACTTCACATTGATAAAACTACATTAAATCATCAACCAAGGTGCGTAAGCTTATGATGGTACTACACTATATGTGCCTTCACGGACTCATGTTCACCTAAATTATCCTATGAAAACTTATTCAAACTATTCTGCCTTGCTAGAATCTTATAGAATTGCAAAAATAGCAAAATTTGTTACATAACCTAAGGGCTACGGGTACCTGCAGCATAAGTTGTAGATGACTACTAATAACAAGTAAGTAAAAAATAAATCCAAAACTATTCAAAATAACATAATAACCAAATCTAACCTCTGGAGTGCTAAGATTCACTGATTATACAATTCTTCATGAACAACAACTACTGTAATCAACCATAAGAACTATTCTACTTGAAATATATTTATGAAACAATAAAAATAGTATTAATGAGAATGCATTAATCAATAAGTAAGTAAATGAAGTGAAAGGTAGTACCTCGATTGGACATCTCAGGGGACTATCTCACTTAACTAAGAACCAAATCTAGCTTAGATTCTTATGCATCCATGTAACATACAACTCCATTCATTGCATATCACTAGATATTCAAACAAAATCCTTCTTGCAGATTGTATTCAATAATTTCCATTTAACATGATGTTTTTGGATAACTTAAAATTGGAAAATGACTAACTACTTGATAACTTGTAACAACCAACTAACTTTGCTACAAACGCATCCCCAAACTTTATATAAAAATGGGGAGAGACTTATTCAAACTACTAACTAACTACAACCATTAATCCCACTCCTCGATACGAGGATATAAAATTAAGATTGCTTATTTATTCTAACTAAAAAGGAAGAAGAGACCTATTCAACAAAGAACTTAAATGAAACAACTTGCATGTGAAACACATAAGAAAATGTTCAGAGTTCTAGAACATCCTTCAGTATTTATTCCTTCCATGATGGTTCACGTTCAGCTCCAAAGCTTCCGGTGCTTTAGGCGGTTTGAACTTCATTGGTCTCTCGTTTCACTGCTTTGGTTCTTGCTACAAATGCTCTATTCTTGTTACCACGTGTTGAGCTGCAAAGAGGTTAATCCATACAACATACATATACAACTAACCTTCATAATTAAATCATATAATTCTATTCATATGCATACATTCTCATATTTAAATCATGCAATTGCTACAAATATTAACACCATATTTCATATTCTAAAAATAGGTTCAAAGTTGTAAGGTATGTTACAAAAGGATAGCATATTATGGAAGTTTTTGTCTGAAAGATACTTATAAAATATATAAAAAGTTTCTGAAAGCATATGAAAAGTAATAGAAAAATCACTAATGACCAAGCCCATCAAACAACATATTAAAAAATGGGGTCCTAAACCTAAGGAGGACTCATTCGCCCTTGGGAGAATGGGTCCTAGGCCCTAAACCTAGGACACACATTTTCCAAGATGTGTAATTTGATGTTTGTGATTGTTTAATGTAGGTTCTCCTTTTGAAAAACAAAATTAATTATGCATAATTGGGCCAATTAGAGGCTTAAATAAGTTCAATTAATTAAGGGGATGCAAACATAGTGTGAAAATAAAAAGGTGTACATTTTCCAACACCATATTTAGCCCCCACTTTAGTGAGAGGATGAGCCCTATGCTCAAACTCAAATAAGTCAAGAGAGGTCCAAGTGTACAAATATTGATGGGACAGGATGACAAAGATCAAGGACGTTATACAAGCCCCTAGGATTAATATCCCATGTCAAACCAGCATAAGCACAAAGGGACGCATGCTTGCAGCAACAACACAAGATGCACAATCATGTAATGTAATACAAAAATAAATAAAATAAAAAGATGGAATAGTCGTGGTTGTACTATTGTCCATAAAAAAATGTTCACAAGTGAAACTTGTTGTCCACTATGCAAACAAAATAAACTCATGAGGGCTAGTGAAATCCGGTGTCCACTAGGTGAGCCCCAAAAAGGTGGTTGATGGGAAATTCATGCTAGGTCCACAGGCTCCCATATGTCAACCATACCAAAAATTTTACTCCCTGATAACTTTGATAAGGTGCCACAAAAAAAGGCTAGCAAGTTGCATTATGCTAGACATTCATGAAAAATAAAAAGGCGCCATTGAAAAGAAAGTTGTGTTATGCTTGGTGGCCATGAAAAAGTTTTAAATACAATAGGATAGGACATTCAAAGGGGTTTTTTTTAGTTCATGAAAGGTCACACCTTAGGGAACATGCTTAGTGTCACCAAGAGAGGACTAGTTGAGGATAAAAGATTCACAACTTAGGGAATGCAAGTCATAGCATTGCCACTAAGAGGAATGTCATATGCCAAGAAAGGTCACTCTTAAATGATATCAAACCTAATTCCACCACCAATAAGACACGTCATATGAATTAAGAAAACCATGAAGCAAACAATGAGCGGGGACACGTATGCCCCCACTTTAAATAAACTACTAAACACCATGTTATGAACAATTACTTGTAGAACATAATAAAAGCCAATACATGATAGATTTATTTGGAAATCCCTATGTAAAACATATATTTCCAAGTAGAGATACATCATGAAAAGGAGATTTCTCCCATATGCAATCCTAAGATAACACATAAGGGATCCTCGGATCTGAGGTCAGTGTATTTCTTTTCTATAGTGATATAATCAAGCTTGAAACTGACATCATTCCCCAAATAACTCATGGAATAATGACACATAAAGAGCAAAAACAAAGAAAATCTTTTGGGTCAACATGGAAGAGACCTAAATTTTTGAACGCCTTGCATCATCCCCAAAAGGAAAATACAAGACAAGTGAAAAAAAAAGGTGTATGAAATATAGAAGAATGTAGATAAAAATAGAAGAATGTCATGATAGATTCATTTCCTTTGTATCCTTGCCCCAATGGAGTGAAAAGGGTAATCCAAAATAGGCTCACAAACATATAAATACATGTCAAGCAACAGTGTACGAGGGATCACATTACACACATGCAATCATAAAGAACATGAAAAGAAAACAAAGAAAAGACTAGTATGGCACATGTGAGTCAACCTATAGCAATTCATCTTCATCCCAATCTTGTTCATCATATGTAGAAGGTGGAAAACTAGCCAAAGGGACAATGACAAGTGTCAAACTAGGATAAGGCTTACCTAACCCCTTGCCCCCACTAAGTGTAGGACAAGGATGAGTCGAGGTGAGTGATGAGAATGTGCTCCTTGATATATAGAAATGATTTGCAGTAAATGTAAACCATGTAATAGTGAGTATGTTATGATTCTACAACTATCACATGGAAAGGAGAAAAGAAATCAATTTCTAAGGTATTATACTATCATATTCATGTGAAAAATCTTCAAATTTGCTTATAATTATTTAAGGCACAACACGCATCAGTGCTATCTCCAGGAGTTTTGTGATATTGACAATGAGACATGTTTGTAATTTTCCTTTTTGATTTTCTTTGATAGGTGGTAATGTTATGAGTCCTTGATTAAGAAGTGTGTGTAAAGCTTTTTCATTCTTGGACACAGGACAAGGAAATTGCAACTTCTTGAGTTTATAGAGCCTTTATCTTTTGTTTTATTGGGCAATTTGTTGAGGTGGGGGTAGAGGTTCTAAGGTGACCCTATCATCCTTGTGAGGTATTAGTTGGTCTCTTGAAATGATCTTGTGAAAGAGAACAACTTTTCCCTTAGGAGATGTGCAAGGAGGGGGAAGATCTTGATATCCTAACCCTTTGGTATCCTTGGATGGTATTTTCTCTAAGATTTTATGGATTTCATGCTCATTTTTTATGTCACATCCTCATTTATTTAAGATCTTAAATCCTTGTCCATAACTCTCTTCTAAGTTAATGGTTGTATTGGTTACTCGATGAGCATAAGATAGAAGAGTATCACTATTGTCCTTGTTAACAAGTTCATTCATGATTTATGGTTGAGGCTTGCTTTGTGCTTCAATTTCAAGATGTAAAAGGTTGAACATATCAAGTGATGGGATTGTAGGTGGTGTTTGCATGGATGAATAAAAGGATGCATTATTCTCAAGGTTGAGTAGGGAGTCTTGTATGAATTGTTGCACGCTATCTTCATCTTGGCCTAAGATCTCCACTTCATAGGGACATTCATTAGGAGATGAATATTCATGAGTAGGCTCAATTTCATTAGGGTCATCACCAAACACACAACTTGAAATGTCTACCAAATATTTCAAGGACACACATATTTTACCAAAACACATATCCATGATGAAGGTATTAAAATGTAAATTTGAATGCAATATTTCATATTTGATAAATGACTGTAAAGAACCTAAAAATGATGTCTTTTTAATGCTAGTTTTGATTTCAAACAATGTACTTAATTTGACCAATTGAACTCAATGCAAGAAAGTACATAATTTTCTATTTTCTAAAACTGAAACTCAGATCTTACAACATAATTCAATGAAGGAAATAGAGATAAAATAATGCCCAAAAAATTAAAACAACACCTGTACAAGGATAAGTTCGCCCAAGGGAAAATGAGTCCTTGATCAAGGTTTGAAAAAATTCAAGTTTCCATTTTTATTTTAATGTTTGAACTTTTTGTTTCAAGTTGCAGTCAATGAATTTTATGACAGATTTTTCTAGATTTAGGTGTCTTAATGCAAGTGAAAATAGTGTTAAAAAGTGAACAAAGAGAAAACTTTTGGAATGCAATTTTGAACTAAAATATACTCTTGATGTAACCAAAATGCAAGATATATGGAAAATGAATGCACTTTTTATGAAGTTAAGTGATGCCAACATGCAAAACTAAACCCTAAATGCAATGTAAATCACACTAATGTAAACCTAGATCTAGGGTTTTTAATGTCTCAAAATCAAAAATTAAGATGTACAAACTCAAGTTCACCAAAATGAAATGAAATAAATTATGGATGGGATGCATAGGAAGATGTAGAACTGAGGGATCTATGCCAAAAATCATAAAAAGGGGTGTCCACCTAATCACAAATCCACCTTTTCCTATCTGATTAGGAATAATGATAGTGCCAAAAGGAATTAGACTTGACCTAGAACCCTCAAGGTGAGTCAACTCCAAGTTTTGGGGCACTATGTGATCTCTTCTTCCTTATGATAGAAAACTGTAAAATATGACTAAAAAGCAATTTTGGGGGAAGAATAAAAGTGCATTAGCAATCCAATATCTAATATCTACCACTTGGAATGTAAATTTTTATGATAGGGCTATAAGAAAAAACAATCATTCGAGAGATCTGAGATGGTTAAGACAGTTTGTATCCAGCTTCAAAAATGTCATAAACTGTCATGTTTAGGCGAATGCGTCCTTGTATTCTCTTTTGAAAATCCTTTTTGCAATCCTTTGATGTTGGATCTAAAGCTTTGATTTCTCTAGGTTTTATTGTTGAAAGTTCAAAAATAAATAATGCATATGAGTTTTTGTATCTTGACAACTTTGATGACAAATTTTCACTTTTGATCCAATTTCAATCCTTCTTCACCTATAAATTTGTAAACACACAAAGAGGAGAAATTTTATTTTTTTTTGTGTATAAGGGTTTACCTTGGTCAAACCCTAGTTTGGTAATTAAACCTTGAAATGAAATGAAAACATAAATGGAAGGAATGATGAATGAACACTAGCTTGTTGCAACTCACCAAACCCTTTAATGGCTTCCCTTGGAAGACAGGAGTCTAACACATCACTCCAAGGATTAGATATTGCATGAAATGGTTTGAATGGATGCTTGAAAACTTGAAGCCTACATCACAATGTTAGCTCCAAAAACATACATGAATGCAAATAACTTTGACGTGATGATCTTGATCTTGATTGCTACAATAATTGACTGAAAAAATCTGCTCTTAATGCTCTTGACAATAGTCTTTGCTATTATGAAATTTGAATTATGTAATTAGAGTTGAATTTACAAAAATACATTGTATTTATAGGTAATTTTCTAATTTCTCAACAATTAAACATCAAAGGCTGAAAATTATAATTTGAATTTGAATCATAAAATTACCACCAAAAACATATTTAAAAATGGGGTCCTAAACCTAAGGAGGACTCATTCACCCTTGGGTGAATGGGTCCCAGGCCCTAAACCTAGGATACACATTTTCCAAGATGTGTAATTTGATGTTTGCAATTGTTTAATGTAGGTTCTCCTTTCATAAAATGAAATTAATTAAGCTTTTAAATGCATAATTGGGTCAATTAGAGGCGTAATTAACTACAATTAATTAAGGGGATGCAAACATAATGTAAAAATGTAAAGGTGTACATATTCCGACACTACACCATCTTAACATTCAAATTTCAAATTTCAAGTGTCATCTTTTGGGATTCAATTTTCGATAAATTAACACAAATGCTTATAAATATCTAGTCTTTTCACCATTTGAAACTAGGAGATTTTATGAGCAAGCAATATTGTCAAGAACAAGTTAAGAGCAACATTTTAGGGGTTTATTACATCAATTCAAGATCCAAGCATCATGTAAAAGTGTACGTGAGTTCATGTTGTCATTTTATCATTGTTTTGTGAAGGCTAACCCCTTTTGTAGGTCTCAAAAGCATCAAGCAAATCAAGCTAGCAAGTTCCAAGTCCTTGAGGTGATGTGCATGACTTCAGTCCTTCAAGGAAGCCATTGAAGGGTGGTGATTTGTGACACTTTATGATAGCATCATTCCTTCATATTCATTTATCTATTTATCATTGACATTGCCATTGTGGAAGTGGAAACATTTACATGGGGTTGACTAAGGCAAGCCCCTAAATGGCCCAATATTTTCCCTCTCTTTGAATGTACAAGTTTTAAGTTTGAAGAGAATCAAAGAATTCTTGAATATAAATTCTTCATTGTTGCATTAGAAGCCCTACATATTGTTAACTCACAGAAACTCAATTATAGAAATATTCGATAGTGTTCCGAAATATTTACAAGTGGGAGTATGAAGCTCAAATTTGATATTAGGGGACCTCGAAGATAGAGCAAAAGTGCCATAGAAAGACCCGTTCGCTCTAGGGTGACCCAATCCTACTACAACACTTAGATCCAACTTCTAGTGATAGGTACACAATCCTCTACACTTCCCAAATCTACCTGCAAACTGTTGTTTCAGTCTATGCATTATCAGGATCTTGAATTTTTCATATTAGGGCATGCAATATAATTAGGTTAATCAACTCCAAATCAATCCAATCCATTTCCCATTCCAAAAAAAATGGAGATCTAGATCTACTTGGTTCACCTTCATGGTTGAAAGTCAATCTATACACCTTGTTGATCTCCATCTCAATGAAACCCTAGTAAAAGGCCTTGAATCCTATTGTTCTAAGCACTTAGAACCTAAGATCACCTTTTTCTATGTTAAACATATGATATCCTCCTTGGTTTCCCATGGATACACATTATGTAGGCGTTTCATCCACATTCCACCAATATCTCAAATTATTTGATTAAGGAATTGAAGTCATCATCTTAGCAAACCATAACCCCTTCTAATACTAAAAAATGTTGGAGGTTTGATGCCAAAAATCAAACCACTACCCCATAATTAAAGTTGAAAAACTTTAAACTCAATCATCTTCCTCCTATATTGATCCCAAAAATATACCATCCACCTCCTCTAACTCAACTCCTTATACTAAGGTCAAGATCATCAATAAAGGGTGTGGTGAGTTCAAAATCCAAGAGGCATTCCACTTTGGGAGATTTCTATTGTCACCTAAATCATATGGTGGTCCTAATATGGAACAAAAACATAAGCAGATGACTTTGTAGTATGGCTATACAACTTTTGTTAAACTTGGTTTTTTCTATGATAAATACATTGATTCCTTAAACATCATGGTTACACACCAAAGATGAATATGCCTCCTATTTCAAGCATAATTATTATCTTGTGACAAGAAAAATCTCTAAGACTATGAGCTATAAAGGTAAAGGCCTAGAGGTACATGAATAGGGAATCCTAGAACCTAACCATTTTTTAGACTATAGATAAGTATATATATTGTATTGTTGTAAATTTTCACTGAGTACAATTTAATGCTAGGTTTGGTGCTCACCTTTGCATATGTGTCTAATTATGTTTGTAATGTGTCTGTTTTTCCACCTTTTTAGTAGCGTCCTAGCCATTCATACCAAAAAAAATGAATTTATAAGTTAGGCTTGTTGTGATTAATGATGCAACCTTATTTGTCATTCTCTTTGAATGGCTATCTTGATATGTGCTTGATCTCATAGATATGCAACCTCTTCTCTCCTTCACTAGGTCTAGAGCAATAGGAGCAAATTAGAAACAAGAAAGTAATAAAGAAAATTATTAGAGACATAATTCAAGTCAATTACAATCTACAATCTACCAATGAACTCATGTACAAGTATCACATGATGTTTCTTATTTATTATTATTATCATTGTTGCATGTGCTAACACTTGCAAGATCTTGAAGAAATATCTCCTTCCTCCTTGTGTGTGACTTGCATGGATACATCAATCCAACAATGATTTCAAATATTGTACAAAGAAGAAAACCCTAATTTTTGTCATCTTTCAGATACCTGCATGGTGTACTGGAGTCTGTGCAATGCTCTAGCATCCTACATAATCAATTATAGTTTTTAGTACTAGGTTCCTCTCTATATCTTCTACTCATATCTACTTTTTGTTTCTATCACTTGACTCTATAACATCTTCATTCTATCACATTTAGTTAATTTGATCATAAATTGCATTTAGTCAATTTGATTTTCTCTTTGAAGATTCTCTATTATCTAAGCTCTTTCCTCAGTCAGTAAAAGACATGGCCTTGGATTGGTTTTTTTCATGGCCTAACAATTCAATTCATTCTTTTCAACAACCCATCAATTAATTCTCCAAAATTTCCAAGCTAATGTTGGACCTCAAGTCATGTTGACTGATTTGGTTCATTGTAAGGAGTGAAGGAGAAAGTAATTGACTTTATAAGGCACTATCAAATCCTCTTCTCTCAAATCCCATATTCCCTTTTGGATGTTGATGTGCAATGAGTTTTCATCAAAAACCTACAATTGTATATTTAGGATAAAATATTGTCGATGCAATATCCTTCATTCACGTATCTTTGCACAACTCTTTGTAATTACCAATTATCAATTTTATAGTATGGTGTCTTTTCCTCACCAACTCCCATTAGTTAGTATGAGGTTGTTTCCCCAAATTATCAATCATTTAAGAAACAAAAACAAAAAATTCATCAAAATTAATTCTTCTTCTTCCAACAATATCCAAGCATGGGTTGTGGCCACAACACCTTTTGTTACGGTCCCCTATCAATTTAAACCAAAAAATCAATAATTCTCATAGCTTTCCAAATCCCTCCATTCCACTATGCTACAATTACATAATAATAACCTAATTTAGCTTCCTAATATTCATCTTATGGACACTACCAAACCTCTACCTCCTTCTTATGACCCAAAGGCCTTTATTCGATATTATCAAATACCTAGGAACGATACAAAGTGATGTATGCATCTCAAGCACCAAGTGCAGGACCTCATAGACTCCAATTTTATTTAGGTGGTTGATTTGAATGACAAAGAAAATAAATCTGTCACACCTCCAAGTTAAAACTTTTAAATTTATACCAACCCACTACCCAAACATTTAGCTAATATCGTAGAGCCATCTATTGATAAATTTCCTCTTACATAACATCTTACCATACAATAAAACCATTAGATAACATAGTTGTGATGATAGATGCTTTCCTTCACTGAGAATAAGGTAAAATAATTCCCAATATTAGCTTCACCCACATCGATGCCTCTATTCATGCACTTGACAATCCTCTTATATTACCACTAGAATTAATGACAAACCCACATAGGGAATACTCATTGATCATGTACGCTTGGTGAATGTAGTTATGTGGGAGTTCCTCTACATGCATGATATGTACCAAGATAAGTATGAGCAATTGGAAGTATTAATTAGAGCACATGATGGTTGAAATCACCCTACTATTTGTACCTTGACACTTGGTGTCCAAGTCAGACCAAAAAAATTCAACGTATGTTTTTCCATCATTCCTACCTCAAACCAATTTTGTGTGAATTTGGGTCACCCATGGCTCAATTCAATGAGTTTTGTCCCTTCCATAATCTATAAATTTATAAAGTTTCTATTTGAAGTACAAGTGTATACTATACATCATAGTGGGTTCAGATCCTTATCTCTTCATGGGAAATTTCTACTTGATTACTTGATTACTTTTGGTGATATAATATGGTAGGGTCTACATAAACCCTAAACTGATTAATAAAAGCATTCTCTAAATCTGTCCAACCCAGAATGGATCCTTGGGGCAGATTTAGATACCAATTATATGCCATATCTCCTAAACAATAAGGAAATAATCTACATACCACATCTTGATGAGCAACCTGAGCTCATGTGCAAGCATCTTTGAATGCCTGTATATGTTCCTCAGCACTTCTCGATTCTCCATGCATATATTTTGGACAGAACTTCTCTAGGTTCTTTGGTAAATCATGGAATCCCCTAGGAATAGTCCCTAATGGAGAGGGATTATTCACAAAATAAGCCATTGGTGGGATTGGTTGGGCATGTGGTGGTGATGCAGGCTAAATTGGTGGTGACAAAGGCCTATTTGGTGGTGGTGTGGGTGGATTTGGTGGAAATCCAAGTGGAGTAAGCAGTGGTGGTAACGTAGATATCTCTACCCTACAAGCGTGGGATCTAGGTCTAAGCGGGGTTTGAAGTTCTTCAAATGGTTTAGGATTAGCAAAGGATCTAAGAATCCTCTCGTATCTCTCCAATGAAAAAGATCTTCAGCGAGCCAGCTTGTCCTTTCAGCCCTCCCTCTAGCACCAATTTTTGTTGATGGTGAAGATGACACAAACAATGTTAAAACAGAATATTTCTACTCTATTTCTCCTGAAAAAGAAAGACAACATATAGTAGCCTAACTCCCAAGGTCCTGGTAGTTGGTTCTCAACTATCTGGTGTCACTCAATCGGTTCATGCAACTGTAATATTCAAGGGGCCTGTGCTGGTAACAAAAGATTCAAGCAATGACTCATTTTACCGCCTGCTTTAGTAGATCAATGGGGTTTTCAAATAAAAGAAAAAGATAGGACAAAGGGGTAAAACAATAAGTATGAATCGAATTTATCTAGTATCTGGACATATACCTTCAACAATGAATGTTTCCTAACAGATCATAAAAACCATAAGATGACACAATCTATAGCATAATCTATACCACTGCATACATTTTAGGTGCTTAATTAACTTCGCATTTACTCTTCACAAATATTTCAAGGGTTTCAAAACAACACACATTCATTCATCATCAAAATTATAGATCAACAGACTTTTTAATAACTTCAACTCAATGACAATCTAATAAGATGATCCTTAAATCTGATTCCTTCAAATGACTTTCATCATTCAAGAAACTCTTATGTTCAGCACAATCACTGCATACAGATAGATCATAACTTATCAGCCTTATCAAACAAATAATTTAATTCTAAACACCATATTTCGAGTAAACCTGTAATTCTATTAACTATAAAAGATCAAGTACATTGTATCTCTGTAAAATCACTACAAAATTATATCTCCTAGCATTAGGTAAGCCAATCCAATTCTTAATTAGCCAACCTTTACAATATGATACCCATCAGGTATTTATAGATATACAAAAGTTCAAACTCTACTTCTAATTTTAGGTTATCCACCTTTTTAGGAACTAGACTCTCTTGGAAACTCAGATTAATTTGATCTTGAGTTCTTACATTTAAACATTCAATCTTAACTAAAAATAGAAGATAGAAGAAAAGAAAAGAAGTCATGCACCCCCAAGACTGTCAGTGTTGCATGCATGCAACATGCAAGGATTTATGCATGCAAAGTTGGATCTGCCATGAACTCATCGTAGCTGGTGAAGACTTGCTGTAAAGTATCCATCCCTAGCCCATCAATCCAGTCATCTTCAAATTTGATCCAATCCAACTCAGCTGCAGCAAACTCCTTCATACTTTTCACCTTTACTAACTCTCTCCCAGCAGCTTTTATCTCTTCTTTGACCTCTACTAGTCGATCTAACATCAACTCTCCACCATCATCTTCCTTTTGCATAAGTCCTTTGAATCTTTCATCCCACTTTTCCTTTATTTGATTAAAAGGCATGCCCTCTTTTGTAAATGCATTTATATCTACAATAATGGCAATAGCTGCTTCTAACTCTTCCAATTGCTCAGTCAAATTATTTACAGTCTCTTGAATTTCATTCTTATGCTTACACAAAAAGTCAGTCCTAAATCGAAGTATACGAGAAGTTTTCTCCACAAAATCCTTGTTGTCTTCCTCAAGTATGGATTGTTCCAGAAGAGTTGTTATTGGCAATTCACTCACCTTTTCTAATTTTTTACTGTATTCTTTGTATTCCTCTTCTTGCTTTTCTGATGCCTCAATGTATTGATACATCTCTTTAATCAACCCTTCAGTATCCTTGTAGGCTTCAAATCCTTTCACTAAAACCTCTCCTACCTCTTGGTTCAATTTATCTATCCACCTGTCTACCATCTCCGCCTTTCCTCTAACCTGCACCAAATCATCTACCTCCTTTTTGCTTAACAAAATAGGAGTTTCAATGGTTGCTATCTATTGTGACCTTGGAGAGGAGACACTCTTCAAGAATGAATATAGTTGATCTAATTGAGCTTTAAGCTCATCCTTCTTTTGCTTGTCCTTGATCATTCTTGACTTAGTCGTTGAAGCCACCACATTAATCAAATTCATTTGCTGATTTCTAGTGGGTCTTCCCAAATTGACCGTACTCAGCTAATAATCTGTTAACTACATATCCCCTACCTCCTTTTTTGTCATCAGCATGGCACATTCAACAACAATTTCCCCTTTGTCTGTGAGTCGAGTAGAATGTAGAATTTTAGCCTTCTTTTTAGGCCTCTCCTGCTCAATTCCCTTCATCATATCCTCCCAATTGAGAGGTTGTGAAGGTATTACTGCTCTCTTCTACAGGTCTAATTTTAGCCATGTAGGAGCACTTGGAGTAGTAGTCATCGTAGAGGAAGAGGGATCAATAACTGTAGAAGGTGGCTGCATACTCACTTGAGATTGGGATTCAACCCTTGCTTTCTCTTGTTGTTCTTGTAGTATATGCATTTGTACAAGTCTTTCAGCCTCTTCTATATCCTTATGTTCTTGTATTTTCTTGTCTTCTTCTTCTTTCCTCAACCTCTCTTCTTCCAACCAATCCTTCTCTACTCTTTCTTTTTCCAACCTTTCCTTTTCTAATTCTTCCTTCTCTAAAGCTTCCCTTTCCAATTTATCTTTTTCTAAGGCCTCTAGATTTTCCCTTTCTAACCTTTTTGCCTCCAAAGTCTTAAGTTTTTCAGCTTCTACTTCTTCTTCCTGTTGTTTCCTAATCAGCTCTTTGGCCTCTTTTTCCTTCCTTATTTTTTCTGATTCTTCCTCTTTTTGTCGAGCTTCTTCTACTTGTTTCAACCTAGCAACCAGAATTTCCTTTTCCCTCCGGTTTCTTGATTTCTCCTCCTCGAGATCATGGATCTTTTGTATCAACTCTAACTTGTCATTTTCTGCTTTAACTTTAAGCTCTGTTCTCACTGCCTCCTTTGCTTCTCTACTTCATCATCTATTGCCTTAACTTCAGCTTGTTTTGACTTTAATTGTTGCTAGTGAAGTAGAGCATCAACTTGTACCTTTGCCTCCATTTCTTTTTGTCTCTCCGCTGCAGCCCTTGCATCAGACTTCCTTTTTTCCTCTTCAAACATTTTCCATTGCTCTTCTTGCTCAATAGTCCCCTCTAAAGGCATGTTTTCTTGCAAATCCTTTTCTGACAGAGTTTCATCTGAATCTGTCTCAACTTCTAGAAATTCTTCCTCCACTTCTTTTCCTTTAGCAACTTCAGCCATGGTATGAAGAGCTCCTTCTTGAACCTCTTTACTCTTCTTTCTTGTAAGTGGGGCTTGGGCAGATGATTCACCTAAAGTAGGTGTTGAAGCAGTAGATCCTACTAGAGCATCTCCTTCTTGTGTTTCCTCTCCATCATCTACCACCTCAAGTTCTATTTCTTCAATGTCCAGAGGAAGGAATTCTAATGGCTCTTTGGGAGGTTTCTTTCTCTTAATTCTCTTGTATCCTTTACCCTTTTTAAGAACTGGCCCTTGAGAAGCTTGAGTTCGCAACACTAACCATTGCACACTTCTATCCAACACTGTCCTTCCAATCTTCTTAATATCAATTGTTTCTTCAGCATCCCAATCAATTGGATCCAGGTTCTTGGTGCCAATATTCAATGCTTCATAGGATGGATCCAACACCATTCCATCATCCACCAAGGTGTCAGGAATGTTTTCTTTAATACCAAGTTTTGACATGAGTGAGACTGATAATCTTTCATAATTCTTCTTTCTCAAGTCATACTCATCTTTCCTATCACTCCAAAAATCTTCTAACAAATTAAAATGTCTAGTGAACACTGAAGGTAATAAGGCATACATCTTCTTCTTAGGATCAAAATACTTACGAGTTGTATACAATCCCAATTTCAACTTTATCAACTCATTACAGACCACTTTTCCTCCCTTCAAGTGTTGACAGCTATATTCACCCAATTTCATGGGAAATTTATGACATCCAGTTTTATGCTTAATCCCAAACCGAGCATTAACTCCAATAGCTTGATATACAAACTCCATTAGCACCATCCTGTTACTGCAACACCTTGGAAGCAAATGTGGGTGGCCTTCAAAACCAAATAACTTGAAGTATGTAAATTTGGGGTATTGGATGTACCAACATCCCCATTCAGCAATGAATGCCATGGCTTCTTGACTTAACCGGTATCCTGCATCTCCATTTAATTGATTGATGACCACATATAAAAATGCATCATTGACTCTTCTGAAATGAGTCTCAGCAACCTGAAGAGATAATTGATCATAGTGCTCCCATACCTTCTTTTTTCCATCCAAGGCTCCCATTACACCCACTCCGTTCAAACCTGGGAAAACACCCACTCTTGTTGTTGCATAAAAAATGTAAGAGGTAAACACTTGGTTTCTCTGATCCTAGTTAACTGATCATGTATGGCATCAAAAACAATCATTTTCCAATCAAACTATTGTTCTCCTTTCAAGATATTCTAAATAAAAGGAAACATCCGCTCCTTGAAGTAAAATGCATCTCTCTTTCCAAACACCCTAGACAACATCACAATCAACCTTGCTACCTCTTCATAGAAATCTAATCTCTTTGGCTGATCTGCAAGTTTACTTAGAGATTTCTTTTCTGTCTTCAACCACTTCTTGTTCAAGTGAGATCTATTCATTCCCTTATACTTACTATATTGCTCCAAGGCCTCTGCCTCATTTAATTGTACCAAGCTCTTTGGATCTGGAACATCAAATATACTCTAAAATGCTTGAGTGAGATTAATAATGACATTGTCTTGTGAATCCATGCATAATCTTGTAGCAGGATTGTAAGCATTGGCTACTGTCATAATTAACTCCGATCACTAGACAGATATAGGAAATAAAGTGATATGAGCTAACCCAGAGCTGACAATTCTTTCCGTAGTCAATGTAATATCCTTGTCAAACGCTTCTGAATACCACTCCTCAAAATTGTATTGACCTAAATTGGTGTTAGTGATATCCGACCAATCTGATTCCACCTTGCTCACCTTCACAACCGGACTCCTGTGATTATACCTTAATGATAAGGCATTTGTTCTGGCTTTAACTTCTTTGGTTTTGATGCTACCTTTGATGTTTCTACAGGTTGGTTTCTCAAAGCAGCTTCCCCTGATGTTCCTGACATCTTTTAACTTTCCTGCAAGAAAAACCTCTAATTAGATATTTAGATATCAACATAAAACATACTTTAAAACCATACCTTTCATATATGCACCGAAGGCAAAACTAGGCAAAAACACAACCTAAAAATAGTTTCTTACAACACTGCTAGACTCAGAGCAAAAACCGATATAGAAATTTCTTTAACAATGAACGGGCTCGGAGTCGGAATTGGGAATGTTATCGGAACCGGGATCAAAATGAAAAACGGATTTGGTTTTCTTCACACTTTCAAATTTTCATATTCTATTTCCATTCCGCCTCTGATTTTGACTTGGTCATCGTTATTTTGAAGGAATATTTTCTCATTATGCACAGAGCCGGACACAGGACGAAACATGGCATCGATACCTTTTGCAAAACCGAATTCTCAAGTTCAAGATTGATTCTGATCCCATCTTCGCCTAGATTGACCATGATGCTAAAGAAGACTTCTTGCTATACACGGAGCTAGAAATGAGATGGAAATGGAATTGATAACTTTTGTAAAATGAAATTCTCAAGTTCAAGATCGATTCTGATCCCGCCTCCGCCTAGATTGACCATGACGTCATCAAATATTTTATCGATTTAACTCATAACTTGATGACTAAAACCAAGGTTGCTTTAAAATGAAAAGGGGCTTTAAAAAACACTACATTCATATGACCATGGGGAACGACTGAATCCTAAGGTATCATATTTTAATCATTTAAAAGTGATCACAGAGACCAACGAAACCCTAATCTAATAAACCCGATAAAAACTAGGGCACGGATTTTAAACCTCGCCATTTACCAGAATGCAAAACGCGACAAAACCCTAAGTAAAAATGATGAATCAATTTACCCTAACTCACTGTAAATCTCTAATCTACCTCACTATAGATTTCTAATCTAACTAACCACCATTTAAAAGCTAAACCTAATCTAACCCACTGTAAATTCAAAACAGCACGATGCAATCACGATTAAAATGTGAAAGCGACCGTGCCCTAAAATAAAAAGAACTAAGAAATAAAAACAAACAGAAACGAGAAAACAACCAGACCAACAAAATAAAACAACCATTCAAACAAGCATGACAAGAATCACGAATTTGTTCAAAATGAAACAATAAAAATGACACGATCAGAGCACGGGAAAACACAAAACAGCAAATAAAATGAAGAACAATAATAAGAAAACCTACCTCAAAAACACAAGAACGCAGCTAACCTTCTGAATTGATCCGTTCACAACAATCTTCTCCTCTTTCTATCTTTTCGCTCGAATGAACTCTGTCGCTACTCTTTCATGCTCTTCAATCTTCTAATAATGATAATAATGACTCGTTTAACCCTTATATGAAGGTAAAAATGAAGATTTCTACCTACACAACAAGCTGTCATTAATGCATTCAACACGCAGTTAAGGCGGAGTCGGAACTAAAAGTGAACCAACACTTCACAACAGTGCGACTTCAGTCAAAAAAGTCAACAATCCAAAAAACCCGCGGGGGGGGGGAACTAAAATAGAAACTGATTCGAAACTTTTTGAGAAGTTTCCAAACTTCATTCCAATTCCGGTTCCAGGTCCGCCAACTAAACATAAAACAAAAAAAAACACAAAAAGTAAAACAAAGACCGACATAACAAAACTAAACAAAAAGACAAAGACCAAAACCAAAAGTCAAAATAGCAGAGGCGGGGGCGGATTTGATTATGATTTTGCAATTTTTCGGTAAAGACTAAGTTAACACCCACTTCGGCTCCGGGTCTGCTAAAGACAAAACAAAAGACATAAAGAAAAGACTGTCGGGATTGAAACCAAAACAAGTTTCAAAAGAACTTTCAGAACCCGATTCCGTTCTGATTCCGATTCCGACAAAGAAAACAAAAGAAAAACAAAGTATTGGCAAAAAAAAACTCCAAACTTTGTTTCAAAAATAGCTAAGTACAAAAATAACAAAGGGGGACCCATTTTGACCAAGGCAAAAGATGGGGTGTTTATGCAAGGCATAACAGATACCAAGGGAAATCATCTTTTGTGACATTCCTCTTTATGTATCTTCATTCTTCCATTCATCGTAAATGTAATTTTTAGGCCTTTTGGGGAGAATGCAAAGCATAGAGACATTTAGGTATCTTCCATGTTGACTCAAATTTTTATTTATTTTCATGCATTCTTCTTCCTTTGTGCTCATAGTTCCACTATATCTAGGGAATGATGTTGATTCAAAAGCATTATCTTAATATACATTATTTATCATACATTCATACTAACCCCGGGTCTTTGGATCCCTTATGTGTTATTATATGATATTACTTGATTATATGTGGCATCACCTTGGTTTGTTCATCTTGGGGGCAACCCTTCAAGTCACAATGTATCTTTTGGGAATATACCATTTGGCGTATGGTTTTCTATAAATCTCTCATGCCTATTTTTGCATGTATCACTCTTTCTACCTTAAGTAAAATTGCTCCCAACTAGTGTTAGAAATTACTTTAAGGTGGGGGCATACATCCCAATATGCACTTCATTTTTTTCACACACTACAGAGTTGGTATTTTTATCACAATGCCTCTTGATCATCTTTGTAGCACTTTATTGGAATTACCCAACAAACATGTTTTTCTTGGCCAATGATTTCCTATATTATGGACATGAAATGTACCTAGTAAACAAAAAAATTTACTATCCTGTGTGGTTTTCATTTTCTACTTGTGAAACTCACCTAGTAAATAACCTATGGTGTTTTCACTTGTTCATGAGCCACCTAGAAAATAATGAACTTTGCTAGCCTGTGACTTATGAATGATTGTTTCAGTATGGATCCCAGTAAGAATTTGTGGATCTTACTAATATTTGACACCATACCTTATATTCTTTTTAATTTTATGTATTCTTTGTGTATGATTCATGTATGCTCCATGTATTCTTGGATTATTATCTTGCTAACCATAAGTGGATATATATGTATATGCCTTCTTGCCCCATGTCTTGTGTGTGTGTGTCCTTTTTATCTTAAAATTGTAGTTTGGTAGGATCCTAATTTTGGGGGTTGTTGTGTCTCTCAACTTAGTGTTGTCATATCTCTCTAGTGTTTAGATGATTTTTTTGACTTCTATGTACTTTACCATGGGTATGAACGTAAGTGCATACCCCCACTAAAGTGGGGACTAAATGTAGCATCATAAACTATCTCCACTTCTAATTTCACACTAGGTTTCATGCTCACCTTGGTGTGTAATGTGTTTGTTTTGTCATGTTTTTGGAAAAATCGGTTGAATCCTTATTTACTGGTCCCTTTTAAAGTGAATTATGCCTGGACACTAGCGCAATGCACTAGCATCGTAGCAATTTGGACCAAAAAATTAAATTTAAAAGTCAACCTTGTTGTGATCAAGGTTTCAACTTTGTTTGTCCACATCTCCTAAAAATTATCTCGATATGTGCTTGATATCATATATATGTATCCTCTTCTCTCCTTCTCTAGGTCTAGAGAAACAAGAGAAAATTAGAAATAAGCAAGCAAGAAAGTAAATTATTAAAGACATAATTCAAGTCATTACAGTCTATAATTCACCAATAAATTTATGTTCAAGTATCGCATGATGTTTCTTATTTATTGTTATTATCATTATTACATGTGCTAACAATTACAAGATCTCTAAGAAACCTCTCCTTCCTCCTTGTGTGACTTGCATGACTACATAAGTCCAACAGGGATTTTTGATATGAGTGGTAAATATATGATTGTGTTGTTATTATCATTATCATTATCAATATTTATTTAGCCTTTGATCCCCTAAGGGCACAAACTCTTTATCATCAATCATCATTGTTGTTGTGGATGTGGGAACACCAAAATGAAGTTTGACCAAGGCAAACCCCTATGCAAAACAACCCTTTCCCCTCTAGTTATTTTGTAGGTGTCCAAGTGGGTGTTGTATAAGGAGGATTTGACATTGCGGCTCATTTGAAGATCCTTAAACTCTATCTCTTGTCTTTCGTATTTTATCATTAGGAGATTAGGTCATTCTGATTACACATGCATATTCACACATTAACTATCGATTTTCACTATCAGAGGTGTTTAGAAAGTGCCAAGTCTATACAATTAGAAAACCCTAATTTTTGGCATCTTTCAAATACTTGCATGGAATTTTGGAGTCTGCATGATACTTTGGTGTCTTGCACACTCAACTCCAATTTTCAGTACCAGGTTCCTCTTTGTATCTTCTACTTAGATCTACTTTCTATTTATCATTTCACTATGTAGTATATGTATTCTATCACATTTAAATAATTTGATCATAACTCACCTAGTTTATTACATCACCACATCAATCTTTATAATTTAGAACAATGAAACAAAAACCCTCAACCAAAAACCTGCTGGGCTCTCCCCTGAGAACAACAACCAAGCACAACCCATTGGTTGATTTTATGTTCCAATGTTTGAGGTGGAAATATTGATTTAGATTAATTCATTTAGTTTAGATCCCCCTCTTTTCACCACCAAGCAGGTATTAGGGTATGTACTTTGGGATGAATCTCTCATTAACCTTAGCAACTCTTCAAAAATTATTGTTGATGTTTCATTTGATGTTAGTTGTGTTAAAAATATTACTCATCATGACCTTTATGAAGAGCTTTCCAATACCAACCTCTTTCCAAATATATTTTTTTCACCATATACCTTGAATTGCACCATCTTGACCTTATTGAATAGGACCAAAACAACCTTGTACCATTATATTAAGTGTTAAGTGATGAGTCTCTCGAACTACTTTGTGTTAGAGACCATCTTCCTTTGAGAGACCACGAAAGGAATTTGACATTGATCTATATAATTTAATATATTTAAGGAAACAAACAAAGTTTGTTTCTCCATATAACCAATCAACATCTAAGAAAATAAATAAATCAAAAGCTAAAGTACCCACTCAACACTTACAAAATGCATCATTTGATGATGAACTCTGCCTTCCTCTTACTTCGTAGAGGTTACATAATGGATCAACTCTCTTAGAAAAAGATGTCATTGACATAAACCTAAGCACTAACCAAGATCAAAAGTTTTAAAAAATTGCTACTAGCATGAACTTAGAAGAATTATAGGGGTGATCCCACAATATTGGTTTACAATTTTTGGGCAAACTGGACACTGAACTGATTTTTTTAACTAAATCTTCACTTTCGAGCTCCTTTAACAGCTAAACAGTCTGGAATTTGAAGATGATGCAAACTAGTGATTTGTGACGTTTTGTCTATATATTTTAAATAATTTTTTTCAAAATTTTTGGAATTAGATTGAACTTATTTTTCTATCTCCTTCAAAAACTAGCTTTTAAAAAAAACAACATTTTTAAGGAATGACACTCACCGTATACAACATAACTTGTTTTGTATGAAGGATAAAATTCTTTTTTTTTTTTGAATTTAGATTTGTAACTATGATATCTAACACTTTCATTTGGTTTCATAGTGTTTTATCAAATATTTTTTCCTTAATCAAGTTTCAAAGTCAAACCAATTACAATTCAAACATAGGCAGACTGTATACAACATAACTTTTTTGTATGTATCAAAATTCAATTATTATTTTTAATGGATCAAGGACATCAATACCCAGCCTGAACATATTTTTCAAAATTTTATTTTGATAATCTGCTATTTTTCCACATGTGGAGAACAAAGAGCTTGATTTTCGATGAAAAACCTATGTTTAATAAAACTAAAAAAGCAAATACATAATAAAACCAAAACATATTAAAATAATATTCATTGGATAGCTCATTTCAAGGACTACCATCATCCTGTTGGGTTTGTGAAGTCTCCTCCATTTTCATCCTCAACCCGATCTTCGAAGCGCAAAATTCTAGATTTTTTTACCACCTAAGGGAGAGGAGGGAAATGGGGGGTTCGCTCGAACCAGGGTTCATTTGAACCCCCTTTCAAAAATGGTTTCCTTTGGGTTTTTTTGTGGGAATGGTGGGAAGTTAATTAAATTGGTTTGCTCGAAACCTTGTTCATTCAAACCATCTTTAGGTTCGTTCGAACCCCAAAAGTGATTTTTTTTTTGCATGGGGTCATTTTTTTCAACTTTTCCTTCCTCACTCCAATTGTAAACTACTTTTGTGGGTTCACCCATAGGTTCATAATGATATCCTCTTAGAAATTTTCAATCTGTTCACCTAGTCGTACACAAACATGCTAGGCTAAAATCCTTGTCTTGTCATTCATCACTTGGTTGTTAGACCAATGTTGAATCTATCAAGTAAAAGCTCCATAGAATGCACCCTAATATTTCTATATTGGTTTTTAAATAACTCCAAAACTATTGGATGTCAATGAAATTAGGCCTATTTATTACTTATAATTGATCTCCAATATTGTATTAGTTTGAAATAAGACAAAATCCATACATGTTTGCTTCAACTTTTGTGATATTAACAAATCTTGCCCTAAAGATGATTTCCCTCTACCCAACATTGGCACAACCATTGATCTTACATTAGGTTATAAGATTCTCTCCCTTTTGGAGGGATTCTTAGGTTATAATTAGATGCATATTCCACCAAAGGATCAACATAAAACTTACTTTATTACACCATTGAGAACCTTCTTTTATTGACTCATGTCTTTTGTCTTAAATAATGCAAGAGAAATTTATCAAATAGCTATGATAATGCTATTCTATGGCATGCTTCATCATGAAGCTGAGTATTATATTGGTGAGGTTTTAGGTAAGGTAAAAACTATAGTAGATCACCCCATATTCTTGCATCATATCTTGCAACAACTTTGAGAAGACAAAGTTCACTTGAATCTAAGAAAGAGTGTCTTTGACATCACTAAAAAATTTTTGGGTTACAATATTTCTTGATGTGGGATTGAGATCAATCCCAACAAATTCAAATTGTATATTGTATATGGATTCACCACATAACCTCTCATAACTTTATAGCTTGTAGGGTAAATTGTAGTATGTTAGATGGTTCATTTCTCAGCTTGTAGACAAGCATCAACCATTCACTCATCTACTTGAAAAATATACAACCTTAAGTTGGGATGATTTTTGTGAACAATATTTTGATAAAATTAAACAATTTCTTATTAATCCTCCAGTGCTTATGCCACCTAAAGTTGATCAACTACTACTCTTGTATATATCTACCGTGAAACATACCTCAGGGCCACTTTTTTCACATCATGATGAGTAGGGTAAGGAGTGATCCATATACCATCTTAGCCAAACTTTGTTCAACCATAAATATTAGTAATAACCCATTGAAAGGGCTTTCCTAGCTATGATATTTACTTTCGTATAAAGTTATACATTATACGATTTCACATACCACTAAGGTCATTGCAAATATTGGTCCTCTAAAATTCCTTCTCTCCAAAATGACTTTAACAAGTCACCTAAAAATCTATAGATTCTCCTTAGTGAATTTGAAATTGAACATGTTGACCAAAAAGAAATAAAAGGGTAAGTCATTGTTGATTAATTAGCAAAAACACCCCTTGAGGAAACATAACCCCTACTCACTAAATTTTTTGATGATTTCCTTCTCCATGTTGATGAACCATAGGTATGGACCCCATATTTTGATGACTCTTGCACCAACCATGGCTTAGGAGTGGAGATCTTGTTGGTGACACCTTAGGGGGATATTATCCTTTAATATTTTAAAAAATAAAATTTTCATTGACCAACAATATAGTAGAATATGAAGCCCTCTTGGTATGTTTGATATCAGCTATTCACTAAAAAAAAATAGCATCTTTTAGTTTTCATGGATTCATAATTAGTCCTTAAACAAGTCATAGATGACTATCTCACCAAGGATGATAAGTTGCTCTCCTACAAGAGTATAGTGGATAACTTTAAGCAATATTTCACCAAAATCTAGTTTAACCATGTCCCTTGTATAAATAATAAGTCTATTAATGTTGAGACTACTATCACTTCTCTACTTGACATGTTTCTTGATGCACAAAAAGGATAGTTTTTGGTCAAGAATTTATTGATACCTACATATGAAGTTCTTGATATAGATATGGTATGTGGTGTGGCTGGTCTCACTTTCCCCATGGTGTCATGATATCCATACTTACCTCACTATCCAAACTGTTTCACTTAGCTTATCCTATAACCAAAAATGTGCATTCATTCAATGTGCTACCCATTTCACCCTTCTTAGTGGCACTCTTTTTCATAGGGTTAATATGGTATGTTGTTATGATTCCTTAACTTAGATGAAGCTAATTCAACACTTGCAAAAAGTCACAATGGTATTTATGGATCTCACATTAATGGTATCACCCTTGCAAAAAAACACTTAGAACTAGTTACTTTGGCCAACTATGGAACATGATGCCTACCAATATGTTAAGAAATTCCTCACTTATTAGAAGCACAAGGATTTGATTTATGCACCTTCACAATCTTTACAACCCATAACTACTCCTTTTCCCTTTTCTAGATGGGGACTTAGCCTCATTGACATGATAAACCCCTCCTTTTTTGATGATTATAAGCACATTATAACTACCATCAACTACTTCCTTGAGTGAGTAGAGGCCATCTCTCTCACTTATGTGACAGACAAGAAAATTTCAAAATTCATCCTTAATCACATCATCTCCTAGTGTGGTATTCCAAGTTCTATTTTTTTCAATAATGGTTGCTCCTTTAAGAACCATGATTTACAAGTCCTTTGTAATAAATAAATTATCCAAAACATACCATCCACTACTTACTACCCTTAGGACAATGGTCAACTTGAGCCATCCAATAAAAAAATTATAAAGTGAAACATAGAAAAAAAGGTGAATCAAATATTGAATAGGGAAAATGGGGGTATGATGAACCTATCTTCCTATTTTCATTAGGAAATGAGATCCACACAAATAATTGACTTACAACCATTATGTGATTCAACTAAATGAGGGGATCTACCGATTTACTTATGATTGAGGATGGGGGTATCAGCCGAAACAACACTTTTGGGAGAAAAACTAAAAATAGTAAATTGACTCAATCATGCCAATTTAAACTTGAAACATCAATTTAAAGCTCAATATAAATATAAACAACAAACTTTCTGATGGGTTCAATTATTAGCCTATTTTCTATTGCTTTTATGCATACTTTCAAACACTATTAGATAAACCTTTCAGACAATACTCCTATGCTATGCTATCTTTTCATGTTTATTATACAACCTTGGACCTAAATCATAGTAATGAAAATATGGTTATAATATAGTAGCATTGCATAGTCTATATGTATGTATGAAATATGGATGGAATTTTTTGTTTAATTATGGTAGATAGCTTTATGTATATGTTTTGTGGATTAACCTCTTGCAACTCAAAAAGAACTGTATCCCATAGCAATTGGAAGTTGTAACCCGTAGCAAAAGGAATACTGGGACAACAAAACAAGGGAAGTGCCAAATCAAGATGAATGCAATAACTATCATATGAAGACAACTGATGGAGTTGGTCATGCATCATTATGATATTTAATAAAGCATTGGAGAAGAAGAATTCTTTTGTTGATAGGATTCTGAATAACTGTTTGTGTGTTTACATGCAATTCTATTTTACAGAGTTTCAATTCTATTATAACTCTTCTTTCTTTTCAATTATAGTTTGAACAATTCAATATTAACTATATACTCTGATCTCTAGGAGTGGTGGTTAATGATTGCACTTAGGATTCATATTTAGAATAAAATCCCCTGTGCTTGCATATAGTCAATGGTTGAGTCCTTAGATAAGTTAGATGATTTCAGTATTTTGTTATTAGTTGCTTTTCAAGTTCAGTTATTATCCACATACATGTTGATTATTCAATTTCATTGAATACAATCTATGAAGAAGATTTTGTGTAATATTTTGTGATGTGTAATAAATGAAGTTCAATTTCACATGGATGTGTAGAATCTGGTATTTAGATTTATTTCTAGTTTAGTGAAGACAACCACTTGAGCAGGCCACTCAAAGTAAATATTCTTCACTTCATTTAGCTATTTATTTCTATTTAGTAGTTATTTCTATTTATCATTGTTTCATAAATCATATGTAAGCATAATGTATTCTCATACTTTGATTATCAGTAATGAATATTCATGACCATGCATGCATTTGATTAATCTGTAGTACCCTAGAGGTTAGAATAATTTTAAATTGCCAATTTGGGTAGTTTTGAGTTAGTTCAATAATTCTTTATTAGCAGCAGTTCAGTTACAGGTTAAGTTGTAGGCACCTGTAGCCATTAGCTCTAGTTTGTTTCTTTCACTATTATGCAATTCTATAAATTTCCAGAAGTAAAACACCTTGAATAGGATAATCTAGCCTTAGGTCTCTAGAGGCACATATATTGTAACACCATCACAAGTTTACAAGACTTGGGTTGACACTTTAATGCAGTCTTTACAATGTTGAGTGGACTATTCAGCAAAACATACCTCTTAATTATGTAGGTTCTACCAAGTTTATAATACATTAGTTTAGACTCTACATTTTTGGTGCCATTGTCGGGGATGGTGCTATCTTCATAGACTTGTTTTTTGAGCTTTCATAGTTTACATTTTATTTTTAGCATTAGGACTATTAGATTTAATATTTTCCACAACACCAAAAAAATACACTAACACTATGCAAGACCACTACTATATAAATCCATATTTCATGTATGCGGAGCCAAAGAGATTCTTTGGGTAGATTCCTTCCCTCTGCACGCCAAAAATCCATAGCAAAAATTGGTGAATCTAGTACTCAGAGCAAGGGTAATATTGAAGAAGACATTTCCTCATCACCAACATCTACTACACTTACAGAGGGGACATACCGAACCATGGGTGATGCAGTGGATGATCCTAAATGTGCAATCTTTGAGTTCTCAATCACCAATCAAGAAAGGGCTACTGTGTTGAAGAATATCCCTCCTTTAGCATTACCAATATTTTATAGGTTGGTGATTGAAGACCCAAATACATTTACGTTTGAATTTTATGTCCTATGCAAAATTTATGATTATAATTTTGATGCTCATAGGCTCAAACTCTTCCCTGCCACTCTAAAAGATCCAACCCTAAGATGGTTTATGGGATTAGGAAAGGATGTTATTCTTGATTGGGATACCATAAAAACATTGTTCTTGGAGAAGTACCAAGACTGTTGTAGAGAACTTGATAGGAGGAGAGATGAAATTTTTAGAATGTCACAAAAGGAAGATGAACCATTAGAAGATTATGTGGAGAGATTTCAGTTTGCCTTGAAAAAAAACCACTAAACAAGTTGTCTGAAGAATCCCTCAAGTTAGTATTTTTGAGGGGAGTCAATGAGGACTATATGGACGCCCTCAATCTTATTTAACAAGGGGATATCTCTCAAATACCATTTGAATACATCTACAAGGTCTATAGGAATTACTCAAGGAAATTCACTAAGAGACCAAAAGGAGATAGGACATCCACTACTGGCAAATCATCCATAGGGGTTTCCAAGATAGAGTTAAGCAATTTGTTGTCCAACATGAAGGGGGACATTATCATCCATTTAGTAACTCATTTGGATACTCTCCACATCAAGTAGAATCAAGAGGAAGTTGAAGCAATGCTCAATGAATACTACCCCTGCTATCGGCAAAGGAAAGCAAATTATAAATGCAAGAGGGTGGCTAGTATTCAACAAGACAAAACTGAGAGACCTAATTTTCAGCCACTTGGAGGAGAGGATGGGCAGCTAATGGGGAGTACTATCTCTCAAGAGCACATTTTCTCTTTCTAAGACCTACTCTTTGGTCTGACTAGGGTATTCTTCTCTACCCTACTCAGAGGTCACTCCTAAGACCCCTATCTCCTTATAGAACTCTCCACCAATTTCAAACACTCACCTTTACTCTCCAACCCCTACTAAGCACCTTTGGGCTCAACTTTGCCACAACGTTCCCCAAGCCATTCTTGGGACTAGGAACAGGTCTTCCAACTATTCCTTGGGTGATCTTACTCCACTCTGATCCATCTTTTTGGATTCCTTCTTCATTTGTCCATCGAATTCATGTAAACCTTGTTTTAGGCCTTGTAGCCTTTTTGGTCAATTAGGCCTCCTAAAACCAGTGTTCTCGGAATAATTCCAAGACTTCCTTAACAAGCCCCCAAACTCTTTAGGGATTCTCTCTATAGACCTCCTAGGTTTTAGACCTCCTTGGTGTCCGTACATAGGTATGTCACCAAACCTCTATTTTCAAGGGTTTCTAGGGTATGTAACACAGTCCGGTTTCTTGAACTTAATTGAGTGCTCTAATGGCCTCCTCTGCACTTCTCCTTGCATACACATGTCCAAGATGCATACCCCTACACCTCTACACCATTTATTGGCACAAACCAATCTGCTAAGCAAGCCCTCTTGCTGTTGTTTTGTTCAAGCACCTAGCCAGAATGCCCCTGGACTCGCCTAGAGCTTGATGGTTTTACTAGCTCTCCTACAAAAAAGACTCCATAGACCATATTTACACTATTTATAGGGTCCCCTACTTGATTCTAAGAGGCCATGGAAGTTTAGCCATGAGAATTCAAGTGGGGAGCATCATTTACAAAATTGGCCTTGAACCAAGCAGTGAAAGTAAAGAACACAAGAATCTACAAAACTATTAACCAGTCATGCCAAACAACTAAACCAATGCCACACAAAGTAGTTTCATGTCACAAATTAAAGCTTCAATGCATTAGTTCAGTCCTTTCAATCCATTAATTGACTAGATCAAGGCTCTGTTTCAAAAACATAGTCACAAACTTGTTCTTTCCAAGTCACAATCCATACTTCCAACTCTTCAAACTCATCCAACTGTCAGGTTAGGGTATGTCTTAGCTTATATATCCTATTCCCACATGTTGGGACCCTTAGGTCGGACTTAGAACAACATAAAAGCTTCCTATTGTTTAGGAAATGGTGTCATGACAACTTAGCAAGATGTCCTGAGCACACAAAACTCAAGACTCTAAACAAGCTTGCCACAACACACACACCAAATCAATCTTGGGACTTTATCAATTAGTCCTTATTACCTTGGTGGTTGGCTAGAACCACCTACAAGCCAAAATTTGCTAAGATCTTTCAAAAGACCTTAAGGTGCTCTTGCACCAGCAACTATTCTGCATAGCTCAAAGAAGGCCATGGAAACAAAGACAAGGTATGCCACAAGACCCTCTTAACTTTAATTCATTCTTTCCCATTGGAAATAAAAAAAAATCTGCTTGGAACTCTCAACCTTGGAAAGCTAATGAAAATCAATGGCAAAACCCTCAACAATGGCCACAACCTCAACAAAATTGGAACTAGCAGTAGCCAAATCCTTGGTTAGAAAAAAATTTTGAGGGTTCTGATTACAATCCCCAATGTCCAACATAGCAGAACCAGTAGCAGCCTCAATGGAAAAAAGGTCATTAATGCCAATAGCAAAACATGAACTATCGGTAACCTATGCCTCCTCCTCAACCCAACAACAAGCCATTATGCCTCTATCAAATCCTACATCTCAACCACCCAGACCACCACAAATACTTTCCCAACCTACACCTAACCTTAACAACAAGCCTATCCAACAAGCTTATACTAACAAAGCTATGTAATAACCCACTTATGGGGTAGAGGCGAGTGATATCCACCTCGGGTCAAGGAAATAACTTGTTGGACCTTCATCTCCTCAAATAAATGAGATGGAGGATGAGGAACCTGCAGTCCAAGCTTCAAACAAAACACCTTTGGAACCTGAGTCAAATCAGGTACACCAAACTACCTCAAGTCCAAAGCCTCCTTTCCCTGAATGCTTATCCATTCAAAAGCATCATACACAAGCTGAAACAAACTTTTTGGGCCAACTTATGGATGTCAATATTAATATTCCTCTCATCCAAGCTATTAAGGACATTCCAATCTATACAAAATCAATCAGGGACCTATATCTTAAGAAACCAAGGAGGAAAAGGAAGGATCCTCAAATAGTACATGTCTTTGGAAACCTTGTAGATATAATGTTAGGGAACACAATTGTCCCTAAATACACAGACCCTAGTAGTCCAAAAATGGACTTTGAGATTAATGAGACCCTTATCAAGAACACCTAGATAGACTTAGGGGAAAAAATCAATGTTATGACTAAAGAAACAATGCAATTACTTTAGTTAGCCAACCTTAGACCTACACAAACTATTCTACAATTGGTTGATAGGTCATCAGTCAAGCTTGAAGGAATCATTGAAGACTTAGTTATTGCATTAGATTCTTGGGAATATCCTATTGATTTCATAGTTTTACGGCCAAAGGTTAATCTTCTAGGATACCCACTCATCCTAGAAAGACCATGGTTAGCTATAGTTGATGCATTCATAGGTTGTAGGTCTGACAATATGATAGTATCTAATGGGACTGTGACCGAGAAATTGGTCCTCTATCCTCCAACCCAACCTTATGTTGATCTTGAGTAAAATATATGGCCCACTTTGGATGAGGAAGATAATTATTCCATGTAGACATTAATGACTATAGAACACAACCCTCTATTGGATTATTAGGATGAAGATGAGCTTATTGCACACATAATAGAAAATGACTGTGGTAGGAGCCCGTAGCAACAAGGCTATCTTGCATGCCTACAAGACCCCTTGCAAAGTATTATACCCACCAATTCCTCTGAAAAAATATCTCATATCTTTCATTCCCTACTTCCACAATAGTGTGTACCAATTATTCGAAGCCTTGAGCTCTCATGTGTGCAAGAATCATCCAAAGAATCAAAATTCATGCTAGGAAACATGTTGAACATAAACAATGCATTGACTGAGGAGCAACAAAATTCTCTAACTATTATGCTACAGGCACATGCAGCAGCATATGCATGGAACTACCATAATATGAAAGGCATAGATCTTAACTTATGTATGCATAGGATCTATATCAATGATAGTTATAGACCCATTAGACATCCTCAATGATGAATGAACCCTGCCTTGAGAGAAATAGTCAAAGTTGAACTTCAAAAACTCCTTGATGAAAACTTTATTTATCCTATATCTAAAGTGAATGAGTCTCACCTTTGGTCATTATTCTCAAAAAAGGTGGAAAATAGAGAGTTTGTGTAGATTATAGGGAGCTGAACATGACCACTAGGAAGTACCACTTTCCATTGCCCTTTATAGACCAAGTGCTTGACTCTTTAGTAGGGAAAAAGTACTTTTCATTCCTAGATGGTTTCAGTGGTTACAATTAAATAAAAATTATTGTAGAAGATCAAGAGAAGACAACATTTACATGTACTTGGGGTACTTATGCCTACTCTATTATGCCCTTTGGTTTATGCAATACTTTAGCTACTTTTCAGAGGGTATTGCTCAACATCTTTTTTGATTATGCTCATGATTGTATGGAGTGTAGACACTGAAAAATGTCCTAAGTCTATGAGCATCATTTTTCCTAGTCATCATCTTTCAATAATTGAATAATTTTAATTATTCTATTATGTTCGATCATATTCCTTTATTAATTAAATAGTTTTTAAATTATTTAATTGATTCACCTTCTCATTTCTATCTTGATCAATTAAAATTATTTAATTGCGTCACTAATACCCCTTTCTTCAATAATTAAATAAATCATTATTTATTTAATTATTTATCTTTTATCACATGTCTATAGTCAGATAATAATAATTATTTGACCTTTTATTTTTCTATAATAAAATAATTAACGAAATTATTTAATTATGTGTCATTCTTCTCCTTTAAATAATTGATCCTAACCAATTATCCATATTTAATTTATATCTCCTCCTTTAATTAAATTTATGAATTTAATTAAATCTCCTTTTTCATTTCCTCCAAATAAATGATTTAAAATAAATTATTTATTTGCCACTTGTCATCCCCTTCCATTTTCGAACAAATAATTTAAAATAAATTATTTATCCCTCTATTTTGGTCAAAGATCCCCTGTCATTATTTCATGTCATAGTCTGCATGTCCTGCATGTCTGTCATAGCCATCAGGCGTCATAACAGTCAGGCGTCATAGCCTTCGGCGTCATATCTTTTCCATGCATGGCATATTCTGGTTGCATCAATCCTCATCCGTTGATCTTAGAATCTTTCTAGAAAATCAATCTCATCCGTCCATTCGAATGGTTGTCTATAAAAGCAACCCTTCCCCTCCATTTTCAATTAAACAGTCATTATCTCCAACTTTCTTGCTTACTATTTGCAGGTATTTGCACAACTTCATCAACAGATCTGAGGGAAATATTGGCATAAAAAGAAATAGGAGACAAGAGAAAGAATCAACTTCAAAGGGGAGTGCTTTATTTCATTTGCTTTCATTTTGATTGCTCTCTTTGTTTGTATTCTCTTGTTTAGATTGGGATAATAGTTTAGAAGTGTTGGTTGTCACTTAATCTATACTATTTTATTTTCTCCATCTTACATTGGTGAACCTGACGTGAATCTTACAATTTTGCAAAAAAAAAAAAATCATTTATTTTCTTGTTTGTTTGGTTGTTTTGCAGGTTACAGCCAAGAAGTTGCATAAAATCCCGTCATCTTCTTTTGAGCACAGAAAAATGGGCGCATAAATTATTTAAAAATGATCATTTGAGTTTTGTAGCCCTCGTTTTCAGCTTTTCAAAAGTTTAAACGGTTTAAAATTTCGTTAAGATTTGAGAAAGTTATGGCTATTTTAGTATTTGTTGTTTTTTTAGTTTAGCTGTTATAACCCGTGTCTTCTTTTGTCTATAACATTTTTTTCATGCAAAATCTTGGAAAAATAATTTTTGGGTTTTGAAGGTTTGAGTTTTAGCTTTCCATGGATATAAACCAATTGAAATTTCGTTAAATTTTGAGAAATTTGTGGTTGTTTTAATTTGCTGTTGTGATTTCTTTTGAGTTACTAATCTCTTGTTTTTAGCATGTGGCACAGCTTGGAGAGATTCTAAAAAATTGTTTCTTTAGAAATAAAAATTGAGTTTTTCATTTCCTTAGGCATAATTAATTTTATTTGTTTTCAACAACTACAACAAATTGCATGCACACTCATTGGTTAAAATGAACATGCATTTCATTTCATGGGATTAAAATGAACACAAATTGCATGCACACTCATGGGTTAAAATGAACATGCATTTCATGTCATTGGCTTAAAATGAACTTTGTTTGTTTCACATCAAGTTAAATTTTTAAAATGAACAAAGTGTCTTGTGTGTCCTCCTCACATTATCATTTGGTAATTAAAATGTATAAGTGTCTTCAATTTTGTGTTACCCTTTGATGCAATAATCGAAGTATCATCTCCCCTTGCGCATTTATGCGATCCTGGGTGTAAAAGAAACAGTTATTGCCTCTAGAACTTGGGCCTTCCTTGGTGGGAAAAAGTACCCACCTCAAGGCGACTTAGACCAACAACGAAGCTGTTTGGCCGAGCTACCCCCGACCGGTATATAAATGTGAATCCTAAGGGAAAACCTAGGATTATGAGTGCGGATGTGTCATACGAACCAAGTAGTACTCCCCAAAACCCTGTTGAGCATAACCTCTTCAAGCTGGAGTGCCTCCTAAATGGAGCTTAATCTTGTGCCCCATGTATGGCCACTCGAATGGGGGTCCCGAACTAAAAACCTTTGTGTAGTTGCCAAAATCTTTCTATTTGTTAGCGCAGCAACGGTCATTGTGAAGGCATCCACATTATCGCAATTCTTAGTAGAGGTGATCAACCTGCCATGGGAGTTTTATGGGGATTGGAAGCTTGGTTGGCCTGAGAAGTGAGTGCAATGTAAGAGGGAGCTTGTGCGGCCAAGCTTCTGGATTCACACGCTAAGAATAAGTGCGGTTGGGGAAACCCATGTGGAATCTAGTGAATATTGTCCTTGCTTAACCTAGGGTTGTGCTTGTCTTCATTGTGCATGTTTTCAATTTTTCAAAGACAAGATATTGTGTTTTCCATGTGTTTTTTTTAAGACATTGAGACAAATAAACACCTTTCATAAATCTGGAAACACACACATTCAACTTGAAACAATTCCAAATTTTGCAGTCTAAAACCCAAGACCCAACTTGTCCAATTTGATATCAAGCAACCTCTATCGAAAACCAAAAAAAAAAAAAAATTCTCAAACATTTCATTAGTGACATCTTTAGTTTGTATTCACCCATAGGTTCATCCTTTCATATCATATCCTTGGTAATAGGGTCATTATCATTCCACCATTCTTTAATCTTGGTCTTAGGTACATTGGCACTTTGCATCCTTATATCTTTGAAAATTTAAAAAAAAATTTAAAAAAATAGCATAGTTTCATATCCATTTGGCATTAGAACTTTTCATTGCCATCCAAAGGTCACAAGTTTTTTTATGGTCTTCACTAAGTTTTCCTTATCCATCATAATCCAAATTCATGACCATGTCTTCACTTTACCTTGATCTTCTTCGTAGTCAAGCTAAATACCAATCAATCCTCAATCGTCAATACCAACCACTCACATACCCTTCTTACCAACAATCCATAAGTTTTAGTCCTTCATTCATCTACCCTCACTATCAAGAGTCCCTTAGCACAATCCATGCCATTGACCCACAACAAATGTCCATTAGTCATCCCTATCCTAACTTTGACAAGGAAAACCAACCTTCCACTAGTCCATTCCAATCCTCCATCATCCACTAGTCCATTCCAATCCTCCACATCTTATCCTAGTCCATCATCCACTAACCCATTTCCATCCACTCCATCCCAAACTACATTTGGTCAGGGTCTCCAAAACCACATCACATTGCCTACACCTTGGTATACATGTCAAAATAAAATTCCAAAGCATGACATCATAGCTTCACCTTCATGTCAAGATCAAAGTAGTTCATCCCATGACCCCATCCAAGAAGTCCTTCTAGATAATCATGGCATCCAAAATACACCTATCCTTGTTCAAGAGTCTATTCGCAACCATGTTCTCCAAGATACACCTATTTTTGACCAAGATCCTACCATTGAACAAGAAATCCAAAATGATCCTCTTATTGACCTTTATGCCATTCATGATCAAACATTTGAAGATGATCCCATCCAAACACAAAACACCTCCATTTCCCAAAATGAGACACTTGCTTCCTTTGGACACATAGATAATCAAATCAATGATATGGATAACATCAAAGAAGAGCATAAAGCAACTACTATTGATCAAGTCAAAGGAGAACACAAAGAAGCTACTATGGATCAAGTCAAAGAAAAAGATACAAAATCTACGACAAATCAAATTGATATCCCAAATGATCGAGAAGAAACAAGCATGACGAATGATAAATCCAAAACATCCTATCAATTAGGAGCATCCACCTTTGTCAAAGCAGGATTTCTTGTAGATGAGGAGATTCCAAGTAACAATTTCCACATACAAAATGATGGGTTAGCATCTTGTTTTCAAAATAAAAAATACCTCATCGGAAACAAAATATGTCAGAGCATGCAGTATCAAGGAAGAGGACTAGGTCTACATGAGCAAGGAATTATAGAACCAATACAATTTTATGCAAATCCTAGACATCAAGGTCTTGGTTATTCTTCAATCAGAGAATCAAATGATGTTAGTGGTACCTCCTTGATATTGGGGGCAACTTTATCTGATATAAACATCAAAATGGGGGCCATGAGTAGTCCTTGTCATAAGGTTGTTGCCAACACTCCTTCCATCCACATCATAAACCATCATTCCAACATGAATAAATCTTCCATTTGGAACCAACAAAAAGAAAATTATTATAAATCCAAAATTCAAAATCAAATGTCAAAGACCATTGAATCAAACAAAAATTCAAGTGGACAAATGAAGTTAAAATGGATCCCAGAGAAAAATGGATCAAACAAAGAAAATATTTCAAATCCAAAAGTCAATCAAAATATGGAGCCACAAGAAAAGAGGACTCTCGCATATAGTAAATTTCCACCTCCTTTAAAATGGTCATCAAGAAAGGCATATAAAAATGTTGGTTCCAAACACTATCCTAATCAAAATTCCAAACTCCATCATCCACCATCCCAAGTTTGGAAAATAAAAATTGCTACATCCAAAACACCAAATATTCCATCCACACCTACCATCATCCATCATAATCTTGCATCTCACCTAAAGTCTAAAAATCCTACTTCACAAATCCATCGCATCTTGGCAGCAACCCTTTATCATAAGGACTCTCATGGTACTCTATCACGATGTGCGTGTTTCGATAAGGCCAAACCTAATATCAAAGAGGATCACAATGACATCGATCAGTTGTATGCAAGTGCTATGATCCTAACAAGACAACTACTCCATAAAGGTCACTATTGGCATATCATGACACCGGTATCTACATCAACACCATCAAAAGATTAAGAACAATCAACAGTCATCCAAACTATCAAATCAATATAAAAAGTCAAAAAATATGTCACCTTGATGAAAACCTGGCAAGCAGGCGTCTTGTGTGACATCATCAAAATGAAAGAAAAAAAAAATAGTAAAAAGAAAATTTTCGTCCAATAGTGAAAACCATATTTATGGCGCTTTGGATAAGTACCATGATGAAAACCTGGCAAACAGGTGTCATGTGTAAGAAAAATTATCTATGTGGATTATTACACTTGGGGGCAAGTTGTCTCATCTCCCATGCCTTTCTCATAGAATTTCCATCTATCTATCCAGTCCATATCATTTCCATCCATTTTCCTGCCTACCTTGATCTTGATAAGAAATGGGGTACAAACATAAATCATGCTTTGGAAATTTTTTGGACATGTCTATCCTTTGGTCATACACTACCCATGAAATATCATGTCATTTCCTTCATAGAATTTATCCAAACCCATATTTTGGAGAAAACAAATTGTTCCTATGCGAAATACTCCTTGGAGATCATATCATAATTCTTCCATCCAATAATCCTCATGTCTCTTATCCTTTGCCAAAAGCAATCCATTATCTTTTCATGCCTATTGTTAGACTTGGTTTCCCTTGTTATTGGTTTAAGGATTATAACTCACTTATCCAAGTGCCCTCCATAATCCCATCTAGTCCTAGGGTTAGTCATTCCAAATGCAATGAGTCTAATCCATACAATCTTGCTATGCAACCTAGCACATCATCCAAAACATTTCTTGGCTTTGTTCCTAGCCCTGCTACGAACCTTGATCCTTTAGTCACATAATCATCATCCTCATGTTGTTTCGAGATGTGTCCTTCCCGTATCAAACAACATTGTCATCGTCATCATCACCTATCAATTGGTTTTCAACTTGACTAGGGGCAAGATCATGTTTGTCCTTGGATTCATGTGCATGCCTTCCTGGTTGATTGTGGGTATCTTTCACATGCATTTTTCATGATCGCTATAGTTATCATCCATAATAAAGTCTCATTCATCCATAATAAAGCTTTGTCGTCCTTCTCACTGTCTGAAGATCACCAAAATTTAGCATCCTTCGCTTTCATATCCATCTGACTGGGAGCAATTCCTTGACTTACATCCTCATGGTAAATAATACATGGTATCGACTCTTTAAAACTTTCAAAATCCTAAAAATCATAAAAATCATAAAATGTCTTGAAAAAATCCTAAAAATCATAAAATGTCCTGAAAAAAATTCAAAAAAAATCAAAACATTTCAAAATCCAAAAAAAAAACATAAAATCTTCAAAATCTAAAAACATCAAAAAAACTCCAAAAATCCCAAAAATAGAGTGTAAGTCTGAGTCTGAGCTAGTTTTTTTTAGAATGGTCGAACTACGTTGCCTCTGCGTGTTTGCTACATAAGCAAGGCACATCTTAAATGATCCCTCGAGGCATTAGGTCAGTCCCTTTAGGTTGTCCAAGTATAATCATGACTCAATATTTGGTTGAATAAGACAAAGTCAAGTCGTGTCGAACTACGAGGTCTTTGTGCACTGCTACGTAGGCAAGACCATCTATCGATGAGCCCCCGAGGCCCCCTAGGTCAAGCCCTTTAGGGTTCATCGAGTTGGGTCACGTCCTTGGTCTAAAAGCAATCATCATTCAAACTACATCAAGAAACAACAAACAAATTAAATCTTTCATCAATCAATTATCCTATCATCAACTCAATAAAGTCACTAGTCTTATATCGGAATGGGGCATCATGTTGTTTGTCTCATTTGATCTTATCTCTTGTCTTTTATCAGGATACATCCTTCCTAGGATTGGAATTTCTCAACCTTGTCATTCCCCTTAAGAAGGATGTGTCTTTCTTGTAGTCAGGGTGTCATGTCAACACTTGTCACTTGGTCAACTTTATCAGATGTGCCCCCTACCTAAACAGGATGTGTCCTTCCTACGGTTGGGTATCATCACATCGCTTGGTCATATTCATCAATATTTGTCAAACAATCAAACAATCTTGTTAAATTTTTCAATCAATTTTACCTTAATCAGGATGTGTCCTTCCTGAAATCGAGCATTATCATTATCAATCAACTTTGTCACACCACTCAATCTTATCAACTTGGTCAATCAATCTTTCCTTCATCAGGATGTGTCCTTCCTAAGGCTCAGCATCATCAATCAAATCATTTTACCAATCCTTATTAACCTATCAATCAACTCGGTCATCGTGGTCAACCTAATCAACCAATCAAACAATCATCATTATCATTGGAAAACACTATCTTGGCAAACACTTTGTTGGTCTGGATTTTCTTATCTTTTCGATTGGTTTTGGGTCATGTTACTAGTCTCTTCGAGGATGTCCTATCAATGGATTTAGAGGGACAATGATGGATCATGGCCTCTTTTCTTTGATTGTTGCCTGTGGTTTGTCTTGGCAAAAGGATTGGGACAATTGGGTCCTTAGTATGAGTTGGGGCATTCCTTGTCTTTTTGACTATTTGTCTCTCCCAAATGGTCACCTTGCACACTTTGGTCTATATCATACCATGGTGTTTGTGGTCCATTTGTGACATTTCCGATGCCCAATGATGATAAATATAAATGTAAGCATGGAAGTTGGTTCTATTATCATTTCCTGTCTATCTTCTTTCCCCTTTTCATGCTAACATTTCTTCTATCCTTCATCCTTTAGTCTTATCTTCCATTTCAAGAGCACATTCATGTTCTTTGAACCCACATGTCCTCTCGAGGGGGCATACCACAACCCTCTTGGTCATCCTTCCCCTTTCTCTTTACACTGGGGCATATTTCAGAATTAAATTTCTTTGACACAATGCGATGAACTACATTATGTCAAAGAGGGGCAAAATGTAGACACTGAAAAATGTCCTAAGTCTATGAGCATCATTTTTCCTAGTCATCATCTTTCAATAATTGAATAATTTTAATTATTCTATTATGTTCGATCATATTCCTTTATTAATTAAATAGTTTTTAAATTATTTAATTGATTCACCTTCTCATTTCTATCTTGATCAATTAAAATTATTTAATTGCGTCACTAATACCCCTTTCTTCAATAATTAAATAAATCATTATTTATTTAATTATTTATCTTTTATCACATGTCTATAGTCAGATAATAATAATTATTTGACCTTTTATTTTTCTATAATAAATAATTAACGAAATTATTTAATTATGTGTCATTCTTCTCCTTTAAATAATTGATCCTAATCAATTATCCATATTTAATTTATATCTCCTCCTTTAATTAAATTTATGAATTTAATTAAATCTCCTTTTTCATTTCCTCCAAATAAATGATTTAAAATAAATTATTTATTTGCCACTTGTCATCCCCTTCCATTTTCGAACAAATAATTTAAAATAAATTATTTATCCCTCTATTTTGGTCAAAGATCCCCTGTCATTATTTCATGTCATAGTCTGCATGTCCTGCATGTCTGTCATAGCCGTCAGGCGTCATAGCCGTCGACGTCATATCTTTTCCATGCATGGCATATTCTGGATGCATCAATCCTCATCCGTTGATCTTAGAATCTTTCTAGAAGATCAATCTCATCTGTCCATTCGAATGGTTGTCTATAAAAGCAACCCTTCCCCTCCATTTTCAATTAAACAGTCATTATCTCCAACTTTCTTGCTTACTATTTGCAGGTATTTGCACAACTTCATCAACAAATCTGAGGGCAATATTGGCACAAGAAGAAATAGGAGAGACAAGAGAAAGAATCAATTTCAAAGGGGAGTGCTTTATTTCATTTGCTTTCATTTTGATTGATCTCTTTGTTTGTATTCTCTTGTTTAGATTGGGATAATAGTTTAGAAGTGTTGGTTGTCACTTAATCTATGCTATTTGATTTTCCCCATCTTACATGGAGATATATATGAATGATTTCACCATTTATGAGGAAGCCCTCTGTAAGATGAGAAATTTCTACCAGCATAGATTAAGTGACAACCACAACACTATCTAAGCTAGAAATATAATCTAAACAAGAGAAAACAATCAAAATAAAGGAGTAAAATCAAAGTAAACAAATAATGCACTCCCCATATTGAAGTTGAATCATTTCTCTTGTCTCTCCTCAAGCTGTCTTTGCAAGTTGTCCTTAGATCATTCTAGGTGTGTGCAAATACCTGCAAACAATAAGCATGAAAGTTGGAGATAAGTGGTTGTTAAATCAAAAATGGAGGAGAAGAGCTTCTTTTATAGACAACCATTTGAATGGACGGTTGAAATCGAAGTTCTAGAAAGATTTTGAGATTGACGGTTGAGAAGACATGCAGCATAGAGGAGTGGGAGTTATGAAATGAATGGTCAAGATCGAGAAGAGGCCAGAGTCAATCGATGACTGAGATTCAAAAATGAGATAGTGGAGGGAGATAATGGGAAAAAAATTAAAATAATTTAATTCATGAGAAGGAATCTTTGGCCAAGTGGAGGCATAGATAATTTATTTAAATTATTTATTTGAGGAATAAGAAAGTGGGAATTTAATTAAAATGATTTATGTAACCATTTTAATTAAATAGGAGGAAATAGAGAAAAAGAATTAAATAATTAATTTAGATTAATTATTTAATAAAGGAGAAATGTTGAGAGATAATAAAATAATAAAATAACAATTATTTAACTATAGACGAATTAAAAGATTAATGAATAGACAAACAATTAATAATAATTATTTGACTATAGATGAATGATGAAAGGTAAATAATTAAATAAATAATAATTTATTTACTTATTAAAGAAAAGGAGGTTAGCAACGCAATTAAATTTATTTAATTGTTCATAGTAGAATAAAGGTCACGAGATGAATTAATTAAATAAATAAATTATTATTAATAGAGGAACATGATCAAAGATAATTAAATATTTAAAATTATTTAATTATGCGGAGAAGAAGACCAAGAAAAATGATGCTCGTAGACTAAGACATTTTTCAGTGTACATTTTGCCCCTCTTTGACATAATGCAGTTTATCACATTGTGTCAAAGAAATTCAGTCAAAATTGCCCCAGTGAAAGCAGGGTAGATGCGTGCCCCCTTGGGAGAATTTTGTAAATTTTCAAAACAAATTTTGAAAATTTGGAAAATTATCCCGATAAGTCAATTTGACAGCCAAAAGTATGATGGTGCAGATGAAAATGATTTTTGAGGTCATTAAGGGGGTCAAATTTAGGTTCAAAGTGGTCCAAGAGTGTGTCCAGTACACATGCCAAGTGAAAACCCTGATTTTTAGGCTATAAATAGGAGCTTGATTGAGAAAATTGGTCATTTGTGCATTCCCAATTTAGAAATCTTCGAAGCTCTAAGAGAGAGAAGTTGAGGAGAGGGTGATCGAGGAGGCAATGATGGAGGAGGGAGAGTAGTATGTAGAGATGCCAGCTCTAGAGGTAGGTCACTAGGAGGTTGAGATGATGGAGGTTGAGGAGCATGCAGAGGAGAGGTGAGACGAGCATGCAGATGATCTAGTGATGGGAGAGATAGAAAGACTCCTCCGTGAAAGGATTGTTATGGGGGTGGATGTCGAGGAGGGGTTAGAGGAGGTTAGGGTTGGAGTCGAGGATGAGACAGTGGATCAGAGGATGACCACCCTACAAGCCTGAGTTCAGTCATTAGAGGCAAAGGTGAAGGAACTTACGATAGAGTGAGGTGGCCTGAAGGCCGAGAGAGACACTCTCTAGATAGAGAGGGCCTTAGTCGTCATCAACCAAATTAGGCTGACCAGAGGATGCTATATTTTACAGTGACATGCAGTGGGTTAGTGGTTGATGTCGCTCGGGAGTTGGCCAAGGCTAGTAGGGGTATGTAGTACTACATGGACTTGTATGAAAGAGTAGTATCACCAGAGAGGAGAGAGTTGAGCTTCTCATAGGTTTTGGGTGGATCCCAGGGTAGATCACATAGCAAGTCTCATAGCAGGTACTCCCACAGTAGGTCACTGAGTGGGGAGATATCAGGTCTGAGATGATCCACTCCATATGATAGGTCATCTACCTTAGAGCATAGGTCTCCAGGCTCACCACAATGAGAGGATAGGGATGCATCAGGGTCAGGGGAGCAGGACAACTCAGGCTAGAGCCTATTTTGGCATCATATGTTATGACATTATATTTTGATTATCAAGCCTGCTAGCTCCATTTTCTTAGATATGATACATCTTGACATTGTACTCACATTTTGAGTGATATATGATATGAGTTTTGGCTTCAGTTTATGATATGCAATCCTATGTGATTATGCTTTATGTTTATGATTATATTATAGATGTTCATGTTTTTATGATATGTATGCATTCTATATGATCATGTGATGGTTGGATATGATAAATGGTTATGCATTTATGATTGTGTTATGGATTTTCATGCTTTTATGATATGTATGCATTATAAATGTAGTATGGATGAATTAGTTTTATGATGTGATTTGAGATGTGAATGCAATTAATGTTGATGTGATGTGATGCCTATAGGTTATGCATATGATGATTTTGAAATTTTTTATGTGAATGCAAAACATGATATGCAATAATGTGATTAATTTTAGGAAATGTATATAAACTATGATGCAATGTATATGAAATGTGATAAACATAAATGAACTACGATCATAATGTAACATGCAATGCCATGATAGGTTATGTGATGAAATGATAATGCGATATGGATGTACTCTATTTTTTTTGGTATTTTCTCATGCAAATATATGTGGCCTATTATGATGATGATCTCTATGATGGTGATGCTTTCTATTATGCTTCCTAACATGATTGTGTATGCAAATTATTTTTGTGTGTCACAGGACTCTGTCAAGATGCAGAGAGAAGAAATGTTAGCATGGAAGAAATGGATGTTAGCATGGAGAATGACAAAGAAGGTGGAGAGGCAGACATGAAATGACAAAGGGAGAACTTTCATGCTTTTATGTTATCATTATCAGGTGCCAAAATTATCGCAAATGGAGCACAAAAACCATGGTATGACATAGACCAAGGTGTGCAAGGTGACCATTTGTGAGAGACAAGTAGTTAAAAGACAAAGAATGCCCCAACTCATACTAAGGAGCCAATTATCCCAGTCTTTTTGCCAAGACAAACCACAGACAACAAGAAAAGAAAAGATGTCATGATCCATCATCACCCCTCTAAATCCATGACAATACATCCTCGAGGTAGCTAGTAACATGACCAAAAACCAATCAAAAAGATAAGATAAACTCAGACCAACAAAGTGTTTACCAGAGAGATAATGTTTTCCAATAGTACTGATAAGATTAAGTGATTAGGTTGATTAGGTTGACTAAGATGACCGAGATGACCAATTGATTGATTTCTTGATTGAAGTTTATTGACAAGTTGACAAAGGTTGATTAACCAATTTGATTGATTATGCCTAGTTTCGAGAAAGACACATCTTGAATAAGGCAAGGTTAATTTGACCAAGATGACAAGATTGACTGACCAAGTGACAAATGTGAATTATTTGATAAAGTGTGATTGATATGATTGATCGATGTGATGATGCCTAATTTTAGGAAAGACATATCCTACTTAGGACAAGGAACACATTTGATAGAGTTGAATGATTGACCATTTTGATAAACACCTAGCTGCAAGAGAGACATATCTAGCTTAAGGTGAATGACAAGATTGACCAAAGACAATGTTTAATCTCGGGAAGGATGCATCATGATAGAAGACAAGTGATAAGATTGAATGAGACAAATGACATCATGCCCCATTATGATATAAGACCAATGATCTGATTGATTAATTGGCGATTAAGGATTTGTTGGATATGTTTATTTTTTAACTTGCAATTTGGTTTAAATAATGATCGCTTGCGGACGAAGAACAAAACCAGACTCAACAAACCCTCAAGGACTGACCCAAGGCCTTGGGGGCTCATTGATTGATGGCCTTGCCTACAATATTATACACAGAGAGACCTCATAGTTCAACATGATGCAAACCAAAAGTGATATGAAAATAAAATCCTAAGGACAGACCTAATGTCTCAAGGCTCGTTGATTGAGGGCCTTGCCTACATAGCAAATGCACAGAGACAACATAGTTCGACCACACTAACACAAAATGACTTAGATTTAGACTTAGACTCTGTTTTGGAAGTTTTTTATGTTTTCTGGTGTTTTTGGATTTTGAAGGTATTTTTTTGGATTTTGATATTTTATGATTTTTTTGGATTTTGATGTTTTATGATTTTTTTGGATTTTGATGTTTTATGATTTTTTTTTGGATTTTGATGTTTTATGATTTTTTGGATTTTATGTTTTATGATTTTTTTGGATTTTGTTGTTTTATTATTTTTTGGGATTTTGATGTTTTATGAAAGCTGATACCATGTGTATGATCCCATGAAGACATAGATCAAGGAATTTCCCCCAATCAAGTGTAGGACCAAATTATTATGTGCGAGGGGAATCAACAGATGAATGCAAAGGATGGTCATGAAGGCGAAGGATACTAAATTTCGGTGGTTCTCAGGCCATGGAAAGGATGACGAAGCTTTATTATGGATGTATAGGCGAATGGATGAGCGAGGGATGGAAGACCAAGTAGAGTGATGGTAGATGGAGGAGCATAGACTGACTGTGCATGGCACATGTTTGCCACATTTTCACCATGGTACTTATCCAAATTGCCACCAAAGTGGTTTTCACTTTTGGACGAATTATTTCACTTTACTATTTTTTTTATTTTTTTGTCATCACCAAGACGCCTGTTTGCCAGGTTTTCATTGGGGTGACTATTTTTTTGAATTTTTGATTTTGTTTTTGTATTTTTTATGGGACACTCTGAGAATTAGGTGTAATACCTACGAAGGTGCATGTTTTTGATAGGTTCGAGCAATGGTTCACCTTTAGGAGTAGAGAGTTGATAAGCACTGAATCTGTATGATGCTATGACGATATAAGCGCCCAACCAATTAGGTTCAAACTTTCTAGGATTTTCTCGATCTGTTTGATTCTTCGGATTTTCTTTCAGTTGTAAAACACCAATGTCAAAGCTTCTAGGTAAAACCTTCTTATAATAGTTGTATCGAAGGCGGTTCTGATATGCTTGCAAATGCATCAAGGCATTCTATCTCTTTTCATCTAGTAACTCTAGCTCATGTAGACAGGATACACGGTATTCTTCTTGATCAATCAATCCTTGCATAGATACTCTTAGGGATGGTAACTCGACCTCAATAGGAAGTATGGTCTCAAATCCAAAGACAAGGGAATATGGAGTGGCTCTTGTAGGGGTGCGAACACCGATATAGTAGGCCCATAAAGCAGGATTGAGTTGGAGATGCCAGTCATGGCCAGCGCCATCGATGGTCTTCTTTAATATTTTAAGGATAGTCTTACTAGATGCCTCAGCTTGACCATTACCTTGGGGTAATACAGGGTAGCGAAATGGTGTTGGATATGAAATTTTTCATAGAGTTCACGGACATCTTGATTCTTAAAAGGAAGAACATTATCTATAATGATGGACTGTGGGATACCATAGCAGCATATAATATAATTCAGGATGAATTTGGATATCTGTTTTCTAGTAATGTAGGTCATTGGGATGGCTTCGATCCACTTGGTAAAGTATTCTGTAGCAACAAGGATAAAATTATGCCCATTTGAAAAAGTGGGATAGATCTTTCCTACGAGGTCAAGTCCCCATTGAGAGAATGGCCATGGTGATGTGATTGGTTGCAATTCTTGAGCTGGTGCATGTATTAGATCTCCATGAATTTGACACTAGTGACATCTCTTCATAAAGTGATAGGCATCATGTTCCATTGTAGGCCAATAATATCACATCCTCATAATATTTTTAGCTAAGGTAGGACCAACAGAGTGAGCTTCTTATATACCATGGTGAACCTCTTGTAAGATTGTCTATGATTCATTTGAGTTGAGACATTGGAGGAGGGTGCTATCTAAGCTATGGTGGTAAAGGGTATCACTGGTGATGGCATACTTGGAGGCTTGTCAAATAAAGGTTTTGTGTTGGTTGGAGGACAAGTCAGGGGGACAATTTGGTCATGCAAATAATTGTAAGTCTTTATACTAGGGAGACTCGAGACCAACAAGTTCGCACACAAATTAAGTTTTAGGGAAATCTAACGCAAGGACCAACAACTATTCTACCAAGAACTCGTATTGTGATGCATTGTTAGGAATTTCCAAGAGAGATCCAATTGTTTCCATTGCATCAACTTCCTTATTCTAGATTCTCAGTATCTGCTCAAAGGTAATGACTTCAAAGTATAGTCTAAAACTATCAACCATGTGCTTGTAGGGAATCAACTTCTCATCCTTGGTATCATAGTCATCATTGACTTGCTTGATCACTAACTAGGAATCACCATAAACTTGAAGATCCTTGATTTTCCATTTTATTTCCATTCAGAGTCCTATCAATAACACCTCATGCTCAACTATGTTATTAGTGCAAGGAAATGCTATTTGAAATGATTTAGGAATGGAATCCCCTTGAAGTGTGATGAATAAAATGCTAGATCCTAAACCATGATTTCTATAGGACCCATCGAAGTACACTTTTCATGTTGTTGGTGTTTCAATGAAAAAGATTGATTCATCTAGGAAGTCAGATGTTAAAGGATGGTTTTCCTTCACTAGTGCATCTATGAGTTGATCAGCTATCACTTGTCCTTTTATTACTTTTCAATCAACATATTCAATGTCATACTCACTTAAGATCATAACTCATTTAGCTAATCTTCTTGTCAAGGCTACTTTACTGAGAAGATACTTTAGAGGATCAATTTTGGCTATCAAGTTTGTCTTGTGGTTTAGCATGTAATGTCTCAATTTATGGGTTGCAAATACAACTACTAGGCATGATCATTCAATAGGGCTATAGTTTAACTCATATCCAACCAAAGTGTGACTAATGTAGTAGATTGCTCGTTCTTTACCATCATTATCATTTTGTGCCAACAATGCCCCCAGTGTTGATATAGTTTCTATCACGTATAATATCAAATGTATGTCATCAATAGGAGCCATAAGAACTAGTGGAGTCAATAGATAACTTTTTATTTGATAAAATGCTTCTTGACATTTCTCTATCCAAATGAAGGGAATTCCTTTTTGTAACAAATGCTAAAACAGATAGATCTTATCTACTAGTTGAGCAATGAACCTACAGATTAATTGTAGTCTTCCTTGTAAAGTCCTTAACCGACTGATGTTGGTTGGCAGTGGCATGTCCAAGATAGCTTTTACTTTTGTGGGATTAACTTCTATTCCTTTGTGAGAGATAATATATCCTAGAAGTTTGCCTGATTGAAACCCGAAAACATATTTCTTTGGATTTAACCTGATTTTGTACTTTTCAAGTCATGTGAAAATCTTATCCAAGACTACTAAGTGACCGCTTATTTATAGAGATTTTGAGAGAATATCATTAACATAATCCTCCATAAGTACGTGAATATAATTATGAAAAATAGTAGTCATTTCTCTTTGATATGTAGCTCCAACATTCTTAAGTCCAAATGGCATAACGTTCCAACAAAAAGTTCCCCAAGTGCATGTGAAGGTTGTCTTTTGTTGATCTTTGGGAGCAATGCTTATTTGGTTATAGCTTGAGAATCTGTCCATAAGTGATAGCATTTTATATCCAGCAGTGAGGTCCACTATGATGTCAATATTTAGTAAGGGGAACTCATCTTTAGGACAAGCCTTGTTAAGATCCCTGAAGTCTGTGCATACTCTGATTTGACCATTCGGTTTTGTGACAAGAACAAGATTTGATATCCAATCTGCATAATCAATAGAGCGTATGTATCCAACATCCAAGAGTTTCTTTAGTTCAACTTTGACCATAAGTGCAATTTGTGAGTGCATTTTCCTTAGCTTATGTTTATATGGTTTGACATTTGTTATCAATGGAAAGTGATGTAAAACAAGCTCGGGGTCCAATCCAAGCATATCAACATATGACCATGTGAAATCAACTTGTCTCTCTAAAAAGAATGTTGTAAACTAAGGCTTTTCCTTGGCAGTCAAAGATGTTGCCAATTGTATGGTTCTAGAGTTGTCTTGTGTCCTAATGTTTACTTCCTTTGTGTCTTCTATAAGCAATGGCGATCTCTCTCGGTCTATAGGGAGACTGTCTAGTCCTCCATCCTCAGGCACCTTTATTTTTTACTTTTTCACAGTTAGTAGGCACCTTTCAGTTTTCACCTGAAGACCTATTCTTTTTATTTTCACTTTTGCGACTAGAGGAAAGGACAACCTCACCAAAGTATGTTGCACTATTGAGTTCTATGATAGATCCAACCTTATGATCTCCACTCAGTATTCCTTCATGAAGTCCCATGAACTCAACAATTGCTTTGTCGTTCTCGAATGTGTCTAAACTCGACAGTTCTTGTTGATCCCAATCTATTAATTACGGGTAAATGAGGTGCAAGCCATCATCGGTATTGTCAAGGGTCATGGTGTAGGAAGATAGGGTAAAGATAAAGGTAGATTCATCAGGTTCCCAGAAGGTAGAATCATCAATTTCCTAGAAGTGTTTGATCCAAGTTTCCCTTTTCAAGGGGACCTTTTGTTGGGGACCAATTTTAAACATGCGACTGAATCTTTCCTCAAAGGTAGGATCACCAGGTTCTCTAAATGTTTCCTCAAGGTTATAATTACTGGTGGATCTATTGGATTCCAAATCCCATTCCCAGTCATTAGAATTAGAGTCGATATAATAGTCCTCAGATGTATTGATTTCATTTGAAGCATTAACAGTCTCACTCGAGGGTAACTCGGTACCCTGGATAGTCACTTTTATTGGTACAAACCCTAACCCTTGATACCTTAGTAATTTAGGAGGTTGTAAGGGTTCCAACATTCCTTGTTTTTTTAGACCAAGGATGCTTTTCCATCATATCCTTGTTGCTTCATTAAGAGAAACCCTTTTGGATTTTCAACTGGTAGTTTCTTAGGTTCTATGTCCTCCTCTTCTTTATATAGCCATGTATAAATGTGGTCATCAAAATATTCTTTAGCTAGCTCCCCCATTTAGTGAAGGTAGTAGGGGGATTGTGGATAATGAATTTAGGCTGTATGGGATGCGGCTTGTCATAAGACTTTGGTGATTTAGGTAGCTTTCCAATGCAAAAGAGACTTTTCATGTTGTATTCTCTGCATCCTTTGTCTTGAATATGGACTTTGGGTTTGGATGGTGGGGTGAATGGAGTGGATGATTTGACGACATTAGATGGATCAATGTAGTGGGATGAGGTGGAAGATGGGGCCTCTCAGTTTATGGGCACTTGGCACTTAACAGTTCCTTTTAGGTTACCGCAATATTGAAAGGGGTCAAAATCGCTAGGAATAGTAACTTCAGTGCTATTATGTGGAAACTTGAGGAATTGGTGATATGTAGATGGTATGGCCCTCATGGAGCGTATCCATGGGTGGCTAAGGAGAAGGTTGTAGTGTAAATCCATATCCAAGACATGAAACATTGCGTTCTGCATAGTTGGACCAAATTTTATGGGAAGTGAAATTACTCCTTCGGATGAGCGTTTTGCATCATCATAAGCTTTGATAACAATTTTATTATTTTGATCTATGTAATTCTTAGAGTATCCCAATGCTTTTACCAATTTTAGGGAGAAAATGTTCAGACCTGCTCCACCATCTGCCAGGACTCATATGATCTTATGTTTATTAACATAGATTTCAAGGTGCAAGGCATCATTATGATATGGATTTGACCGAAAAAGTATTGGTTGGAGAAAGTGACATGATGTGGCATAGCTAGGTATCTAACCATGGATTTAAATTCATTGACATCTAGATTGGCAGGTTCAGATGCTTCCTGCAAGGCTTTGTCAAGGATAGCCTTGTGTTGAGGGGATGTGTGAAGGAGTTCTAGGATAGAAATATATGCAGGAGTCTTCCCTAACTGCTCTAGGAGATTGTATCGGCTTTTCAATTGTGGATTAGAAGGAACCCTTGGTAGAGTCACCTTGGCTCAATGAGTGGTGATGGCACATTCCAATCTTTTCTTATTTATGGTAATAGTAGTGACATGATCATCAAAGGGTTTTATGTTAAGGATGATAGTTCTATAATCATGTTTGATGTCAAGGTATATGATGAGCCTAGTTTTTGGTCCAATTTTGGGTAGAATCTATAGTTTATTTGCTAAAGTTGACATGGACTTTGATTTTAAATGTTGATATTTTTTTATAGAGTTTCCCTCAAACCATAGACATTGGGTTTGATTCTATTTTTACCAGTTTTAATGACATTACCCTATTATGTGGACTATCTATATTAATTTTGCATGTGGTTAATGAATGTTCTTTAAGGTGGTTATAGATGTGCAATTATTATGCGTACTAACATTGTCATGCAGACATATTTGAGGATACTAAATTGAGAAATGTAGCTGCCAGTTGGTCATGTAGAGGAATCATTCAAGGGTCAACTGAAGGACGACAACAGGAGATTCTCCATGTCAGCCACATGTAACCACCTTGTATTGGTCTTTCATGATGTTGAGAAGATATGGGTGTTACTATAGTGTTGAGTCAGTGTTTAGACATGCATGTCTAACCGGATTCCCTGCATGTGTAACCGCCCTTCTATTCTTTCCTTTGTTTTCCTAAATGGCATCCTCTTAGTTAGTGGGATTTGACTACCATGTTTAGTTAATAGTATAAATAAGGTTCAAATCCTCCTTATTCGGGGGTTGTTGAGTTATTGATGTTGTACGATCTGATAATATACTAGCATTTCCAAACAAACTACTCTTTTGTACTTGCATTTCCCAATGAATAAGATGAAATTCTGAGTTGAGCATTTGAGTTTATATTAGTTTTAGAGGATACTCATCCAAGGAAGCCCACTTGGTGATTAATCTATCCTTTAGTTTAGCTAGATTAGTTATTAGTTTTTGTTTAGTACTTAGTTAAGAATCTAGCACTGACTGTTCTTGTGCAGCCACTAGAATTTCATTCTGTGACTATTCCCGCAGCCAAAGCGGATAGAGTAGTTTTATGTTCATTGCTCAGATTTTAATTCATGTCATGCATGTTTAGCTTAGTTTAATTGTTGAGTGATGTTCAACATTTACTTTGTTCCTTTCCATGTAATTTACTTTCAGTATTGAATCTTTCTTAGTTGTAGAATGAAGATGACTACTTTGATTTCCTAGTGCACATACCATGCTAACCCATTTCAAGTTCACATCCCTGGGTTGACAATTTAAATGCACCTTCATGATGGTTAAAATGGCTATTCAGGTTAGATGTCCAATCTCTAAATCATGGTTGTAAAGGCTTAGTTATTAAATCATTGTAGGAGGTTGACAATATAATTGGCACTATTGTTATTCCCTAAACTGGAGGATTTTCCTTTGTCATGATCTTGCAAGGGAGTTTTAAATATGGTATGATCAACATTTTTCTTGCCTTGTGAATTGTCTATTGAAATAATTCCTTGTTTGATAAGGTCTTGAATGAAATTTTTGAGTTTCCAACATCTAGATGTCTTATGTCCTTTTCCACGGTGATATTCACAATAATATTCTTTCCACTAGTCAGGTTTGATCAATGATGGTTCATAGTTTTTGATCTCTAGTAGTTGGATGACATTGGATTGCAAGAGTATCTTTAGGACTGATTCAATGGGTTCACCCAATGGGTTGTATGTTCTCTTGGCACAAAGAGGACCTCTCTGTTGTTGGTTATTTTGGATTGTGTTCAATGTTTGACTTTGACCTTGTGTTTGGGTATGTGATGTGTTTGATGTGGAAGGACCTTTGAGGTGAATGGTAGAACCTTTATTTATCACTTTAGCATCGATAACTTCATCATTAGTGGTGTTCTTGTTTTGAGACCAATATTTTATTTTGTCATTATTGGGCTTTGGGGTCTCTTTGTGTACTTTGACTAGTCCCTTTGTGACAAGACCCTTTTCAATAAGGACGCCTTTCTCAAGGATTTCGTCAAAAGTGCAACATTGGATTTGAAGACCACTCATCATTTCTCCATTAAGATTTTCCACAAACATGGTGATGAGTTGTTTCTCAGGGATGTGACAAGTGAACTTGCTAGCTAGACTTCTCCATCTTTGGTAAAATGAGGTAAGTGACTCCCCTTCTTCTTGTTTGGTTTTACATAATGTTTTAAGGGTCACATCCCTTTCAATGTTAAAGGCAAAGTGATTAATAAATTTATCACCCAGTTCCCCCCATGTTCTAATCCCTAGAGGAAGATGTGTGAACCAATCTAAGGTCGGCCCCGTGAGACTTTGTGGAAATAGTCTCATCAAGTAGGTAGGATCATATGTGATTTCCATACATGCCATATTAAATTCTCGTATGTGTTCCACTGGATCCCCTTTCCCTTTGTGCTTGGGTAAAGTTGGTGTCGTGAAGTGAGTGGGAAAGGGTGACATGTACAAATTTCTATCAAATGGATAGGGTCACAATTCCTCCATGGAATAAGTTTTATCGTTGGTTCCCAATTGCATGTTTGGCATTTGTTGTTGTATAGCCTGTATTTGTTGCATCAAAGTGTCCACAAGAGATGATGTCATGTTGGTTTGATTTTATGTGATGACGTTGGTGTTGAGGTCATGTGTTGGATTTGGATTTGGATTGGTGTTTTGTGGCAAGGGACCTTGGTTACCTTGTTGATATTGATTTGTAAATGTGGCATTTTTGTTGGTTTGATTTGGAGGGAAATTGGCATTTAGATTGGTCCCAAAGGTCATGTTTGTATTTGGTATAGCATTTTGAAATTGTGGTGTGGGCCGTTGATTTGTTCCTTGGATTTGAAAGGTTGGTCCTTGATTCGTGTTTTGGAAAGATGGTGTGGGTCCTTGATTAGTATTTGAGAATGATGGGGTAGGTCCTTGATTGGTGTTTGAGAATGTAGGTCCTTGCAATGTAGGAGTGGGCCCTTGGTTGGTGTTTTGATTTGGCATTTTTTATGGGACAATGTGAATTCTCCTAGATTTGTTTGTTGATTTTGATTTGACGGGGTATTATTTTGAAACTGGAATGTGCGACCTTGGTTTGTGTTTTGAAGTGTGGGTATGGGATCTTGAGATATAGGACCTTGGATCATGTTTTGAAATATGGATGTGGGACCTTGGTTTGTGTTTTGAAAAATAGGATTTGTGAAGGTCTTACCCATGGAATTTGATGAGATTCTAAATGTGAAATTTTGTCCTTATTTTATTGCATGAGTCACCTTGTTTCCAAATGTGGAGATACTATGGATATGTGTGGTAGTGGTTACCATGTGTTTTGTTGTCCCAAGTGGTATAGTTGACATTTATTGTGAAGATTGCATCCCTAATGCAAATGGGTTTTGAGTGTCTCCTTCCATAATTGTGGAGATATCAAAGCCTCGAGGGAGTTTGGCACCCTTTTTGGCTAGTGCATAAAGGTATCTATTAGGATAAGCAGAAAAAAGTTCATCAAAAAGGAGTAAAATCCTTGGATCTTGGTAAGCTCTTTCAATCTTTTCAAGAGTCATTTTCTTGTTTAATTCATCTAACCCTAGATTGTCAAGTGTGTCGATTGGGTCTCTTTGTGGTGTAGTTTGATTTGAATTTGGTCCAAAATTGGTGTTATGATGTGGACTATAAAATGGGTCATTTAAAGAATCCATGTCCTTTGTTTTAGTTCATGACCTTGTTTTAACCATATAAGACTTGCAATTTTGGAAGGTAATGCAAGGTGATATGAAGCTAAACTATGTTTTTGGGATTTTTTTTGGCATAAGGATGGAAGGTGATCATGCAAGGATAACGATGACCTTAAGACCAAAGGATAGGATTAAATGAAGCTAAATGAAACTAGAGGACGTTAAATGGTACCAAAGGGAGACTAATTAATGATCAAGGATAATCATATGGAGACTAGATGATGCTAAATTAATGATCAAAGGTAGTGGTGCAACCAAGGCTAAGATGAAATTAAGCTATGTTTTTGTGTTTTGGGGATATAAGAATGCAAAGTGCAAAATCTAAGATTAAGGAGTGATAGGATGATAGTGATGCTATGGTCAAAGGGTATGGTGTGAAGCTAAATGGAACTGGCAAGATGATACTAAGGATATGAACCTTAATATTTAAGAAAAAGGATGATAACCAAGTTGTTGTAGGTCCAAGATAGCTAACTCAAATTTCATTGACCTTTGTGATGACCAAGGTAATGGTTTTGACAAGGCGAGCCTAAACTAGGATACAAGTTTGAGACTCAAGTGTTGACCAAGATGACAATAACAAAGGTTGATAAAATAAAAGATGAAGGTCAATGAAAAGTTGGATAAGCAACCATGGATTTTCCAAAGGCTTAGTAATTTTCCTATGTTTGAAATTTGAAAGGTAAGTGCAACCTAAGGTCTAGGATTAATTTATGCAAGGCAAAAGGATGAGGAAAACAACCTAGAATGCAATGTAATCCTAAATGGAAGTGCTAGAATGGACTAGTAAAGCTATGCAAGTCTCTGGTTTAGAAGTTAAGATCACTATTATGATAAATTCATTTTGTTTTGGATAAGGATTTTGTGAATTTTTGATAATCAAGAAATTGCAGTACTATTTTTCTCGATGCGTCGTTTTAGTTGTGGGATTTTGATGAGCAATTATGGTTCACTTTAACAGTTGCGACACTGTGTTAAGCAGTTGTGGTTCAGTATATAAGTTGCAATTTTTTGGTAAATAGATGCGGCACAAAATTGTAGTTGCGAGCCTGTTCTGATTAGTTGTGGTTCACATAATGTTGGTTTTGCAATTTTGATGTTTTGGATTGGTTTTTGAATTGACTTTTGGTTGGTTTTGATGAGATTTTGCGAGATAAAGTTTGGAAAACATAGAAAATAGTCAACAAACACTTATTTTGGTTTGATTTTGAGTGTGCAAATGTTTGGTTTCAATGTGAATAAAGACACTCATAAACACTGCACACCCTAGGATGGAAATGGATACCACCCATTGGATCCCTACTTGGATTGCTCCAAACACCTAAATAGAGCAGACAGTTAGAGATGTTGGTGGCACTGACTCCCCCTTACACGACATAGGCTCACCAAAATCTCTTACCCCTAAGATTCAAAAACCTTGAGGGATTCCCTATCTCTACATTGAATGGTGGAACGTAGGGTGGCTTCAAAATGATCATTCCTACGCTAGCAAGTGAAAGGGTTTTGGGTCTCTAAAACAAGTGGTTCTTAGTGAATACCCGAGGATGTGATACCTTACGAGCGTCTAGCAATCCACTTAAGGGTTTAATCACTCATACTAGGGGCTCTTATATGTTTTATGATAGTACCCCATTATGAATGACACTGTACAACTAAAGCCTGCATGCCACGAGGACTCAATACTTTAATCTTATCCATTTATATACCGGCTCGAGTGAAAAAACCGATTGGAGTCGCCTTTGAGTTCTTCGTATGGATGTGTCTCTTAGGCAAGCCCCTCTAAAGGTAAACAATAGTAAGACAAGTACGTTATTTTTTATCTCCAAGATCGCACAAAGTGCAAGGAGAGAGCATACATGCCTTTTTCTCACACTCACATGGGGTTCATTTTAATTCCAAATTAAAATATGTGGGTGATTGTACAAAATACCAAAGAAATGATTTTGATTCTCAAGATCGCTAAATGGTGTGAGAGAAGAGAATACACATCTAATGGCACAATGCAAACCATGAGACATGGCAAACACTTGTTAATTTTAACCTTGCTTATGATTTCAAACAAACACTTGGATTCATTTTAGACCAATGACATGTGATGCAAATTTATTTTAGATCCCATGAGTGAAATTGCATTTTTTTGTTCATTTTAAACCCTTATGAATGAAAAATGCATGTTCATTTTAACCTTATGAATTTGATGCAAATTTGTAGTTGTTGTAAGCAAACAAAACAAAATTGATTATCCTTAAAATAAATGATGAAAAGCTCGATTTTTGTTTCTAAAGAAACAGCTTTAAAAGCTCCTTGAATCCAATGCTACATGCTGAAGAGAGATGATTAGAACACCAAAAACCTTATTCTAATGAAAACCCAAAAGGAAAAATCAAAGAAAATTGAAAACAAAAAAATTTATACCTAACTAAGCAAATGCGTCATTTGGGTTCACAAATGTGTCATTGTAGTGTGTCGTTCGGGCCTACTATTACATCATTTTAGTTGCATCTCAAGATCTTGCAGTTGCGTCATGATTTCAAATTTGAATATCCCACCTTCAAATGCATCGTTATTTCAAACTCAGATGCTCGCCTAATAGCTGTGTCGTTATGCTTAGTAATTGCATCATTTCCCATCAGTTACGTCATTGCGTATCTCAGTTGTAGATCATAGACCTGTTGCATCGAAAAAACAAAAAGAAACACAGGTTTTCTTGCAAAAAATCATACTTTCATGTCAGGTTCACCAATGTAAGATGGGAAATTCCTACCAACATAGATTAAGTGACAACCACAACACTATCTAAGCTAGAAATCTAATCTAAACAAGAGAAAACAATCAAAATAAAGGAGTCAAATCAAAGTAAGCAAATAATGCACTCCCCATATTGAAGTTAAATCACTTCTCTTGTCTCTCCTCAAGCTACCTTTGCAAGTTTCCCTCAGATCATTCTAAGTGTGTGCAAATACCTGCAAACAATAAGCATGAAAGTCGGAGATAAGTGGTTGTTAAATAAAAAATGGAGGAGAAGAGCTTCTTTTATAGACAACCATTCGAATGGATGGTCGAGATCGATGTTCTAGAAATATTTTGAGATTGATAGTTGAGAAGACATGCAACACAGTGTAGTGGGAGTTATGAAATGAACGGTCAAGATCAAGAAGAGGCCAGAGTCAATTGAAAACTAAGATTTGAAAATGAGATAGTGGAGGGAGATAATGGAGAAAAAATTAAAATCATTTAATTCACGAGAAGGAATTTTTGACCAAGTGGAGGCATAGATGATTTATTTAAATTATTTATTTGAGGAAAAAAAGTGGGCATTTAATTAAAATGATTTATGCAACCATTTTAATTAAATAGGAGGAAAAAGACAAAAAGAATTAAATAATTAATTTAGATTAATTATTTAATAAGGGAGAAATGTTGAGAGATAATTAAATAATTTTAACAATTATTTAACTATAGAAGAATTAAAAATTTTATGAATAGACAAACAATTAATAATGATTATTTGACTATAGACGAACGATGAAAGGTAAATAATTAAATAAATAATAATTTATTTAATTATTGAAGAAAAGGAGGTTAGCGACGCAATTAAATTTATTTAATTGATCGTAGTAGAATAAAGGTCAAGAGATGAATTAATTAAATAATTTAAAAAAGTTAATTAATAGAGGAACATGATCAAAGATAATTAAATAATTAAAATTATTTAATTATGCGGAGAAGAAGACCAAGAAAAATGACGCTCACAAACCAAGACATTTTTCAGTGTCTACACCCTCAACAATTTGGAAAAGGTATAAAAAGATGTAAAGAACACAACTTGTCACTCAACAATGAAAAGTGCTTTATGATGACTCGAGGAATTGTTTTAGGGAACTTCACATCCAGTGTAGGTATTCAGGTTGATCCACATAAGATAGAAATTATTTCTACCTTACCTGTTCCACATAAGCGAAGAGCTATCAAAAGTTTCCTTGGCCATGCAAGCTACTACAAGAGGTTTATTAAAGACTTTAATAATATTGTTGCACCATTGTTTGTTTTGTTGACTAAAGATATTGAATTTGATTGGACATCAAAGTGTCAACACTCCTTTGAAGAGATGAAGAAAGCCTTAACTCAAGCACCTATTTTGAGGGGACCAAATTGGATCTTACCATTTCATATACATACTGATGCTTCAGATTTTGCTATTGGAGCAATTTGGGTCAAAAAGAAGGTAACAAAGTGTATGCAGTATACTACATTAGCAAGATTCTTTAATGAGAAAAGTTGAAGTATACTATTACAAAAAAGGAGATGCTAGCAGTAGTGTATGCCATCAATAAATTTAGGCATTACATTATTGGTTATTCAGATTTTGTCCATACATACCATACAGCTATTAGATATTTGATGAACAAACCTGTAGTTGGGGGTAAATTAGTAAGATGGTTGCTCCTTCTACAAGAGTTTGATATTACAATAGAAGACAAACTTGGTAAGGCTAATGTAGTGGCAAATTTTCTATCAAGATTGTCAACACAATCAGTTGAAGGGGTAGTGGATAACTCATTTCCAGATGAGCATTTATTTTCTCTTAATGTACATGTACTTTGGTATGTTGACATTAAAAATTATTTAGTGATAGGGAAGATTCCACCACACTCTTCTCCAATGGAAAAAAGACAGTTGGTATTAAGTGTTTTCCATACTCTTGGACATCAGGTTATATGTTCTACACTAGCCTTGACAACATTGTGAGAATGTGCATAAGGGAGGATGAAATATATGATATCATGAAGGCTTGCCATGATGAACCATGTGGGGTTCATTTTACAGAAAAATAACAACATTCAAAATCCTCACAACTAGTTACATTAGCCAACTCTACACAAGGATTTTGTTAAATACATAAGGAGTTGTGATAGGTTCCAAAGAATGGGTAAGATAACTAAGAGTGATGAAATGCCATTACAACCTTAATTAACACTAGCTCCCTTTGAAAAGTGGGGTCTAGACTTTGTTGGACCAATCTCACCTACTTCCAACAACAAAAAATATATTCTAGTTTTCACTGACTATCTAACAAAGTGGGTAGAAGTAAAGGCATTACAGTTTTCCAGAGATGACAACGTGGCCAAATTTTTGTATGAGGACATTTTTACTAGGTATGGAGTGCCTAGGGAAACTGTCACTGATCAAGGTCCACATTTTACTTTAGACCTCATCACCAAATTGGTTTAAGAATACCAAATTAGACACAAAAATCAACACCTTATCACCCTCAGGCCAATGGTTAGGCGAAAGTTACTAATAGAGAAATTGAAAGTATTCTCACCAAGATAGTACAATTACATAGGAAAGATTGGGTTGCAAGGTTACCAGAAGTAGTATGGGCATATAGAACAGCTTGGAAAACAACAACTAGTTTTACACCCTATGAGCTAGTTTATGGCAAAATAACAGTCCTTCCAATTGAGTTTGAGTATAAAACATTAAGAATAACAGTAGAGCTAGAAATGGATCTAACAACAACTCAAAAGGAGGGGTTACAACACTTCAATGGACTGGATAAAATCAAGATGGAGGAAATCCATCACACTGAGATAGTGCAAAAGCAAAGGATGAAGTGGCATGACCAATAAATCAAAACAAAGGAGTTTAATGTAGGGGACTGGGACTTATTACCAATAAATCAAAATAAAGGAGTTTAATGTAGGGGATTGTGCCTTATTATATGACTCTAGATAGAAGTATTTCAAAGGGAAACTCCAATCCAGGTGGTTGGGACCTTATGAGATCAGCCAAATCTTTCCTAATGGAGCAGTGAAGTTGCACACCATAGATGCAGGAAGGTTTTCACTTTTGGTCAATGGCCACAGGCTAAAGCTTTATAAGAAATTGGTACAAAAGGAAGATTTTATTTTCTATCTATTTTCGTAGTATGGTGCTCCCAGTGATCCAGATACAGGTTCAGAAACACAAAGTGATATCTCAATAGCACATGATATATCGAGTACTTCAGGTGACCCAGTGATCGAGCTACGCAGCTCAATCCCTGAGATCACTCATGATTAATCTCTTATTTTACCTCACAAGCACACACAACACAGTTATAATGTTGTTCATACTTTCTTCAGAGGGACCTATTTTATATTTAACTTTTACAGTGCATTCAAAAAGGGTATTATTGTTGTAGGGACCTATAGCATAATAGTTGTCAACATTCAAATGGGACTTGATGCCAAAGGTACCTGAGTACCATCTAGCAGAAAAAAAATTCAAATCACTTGGCACCACATTAATTGTAGTTCACAAGATTTCACCTCAAAATTCTCACATGCAGTATCTAGCTTTTCATAATAAGTACCCACAACACACTTCTTTTATTTCCTATTGCCAATTCAAATTTTAAATGTTTGAACTGTCACATCACTAGCTATTATTCATCTAATCCATTTAATTACCTTACATCTACCACCTCACAATTTATTCACCTATAGTTATTTTTGGTCACATAAAATCATATTCGAAATACATGTTATTCAATTTACACATGCAACGATCGGTTAGTCCCTTCCAGAAGGTACGCAAGGTACACTATCATAATTACCATAGATTTCTTAAATGCTTTCATTATGTCTTTCATATTAAATTAAGCATGTAAAATATCCATAACATTAATTTCCATAATTTCTAATCATACCCTTGCCAATCACGAGTTGAAGTGAGGTCACTTCAAACCTTAAGTTGGGGGGAGGGTACAACTCAGCCAATTTTTTTTATTTTTGCCACCTAAAATCAAATGCAATCGATAGATATGACATGCAAGATCCTCCTAAAATTACACCTAATTTTTATTGATTCTTTCAATTACCAATTCCCTAATCTTGTGAACTTGAGCTAAGTTGAACCCATAACCTATTTTTGAGCTCAATTAATCTTATACTAAGAATGGGAGTTGCAATTACAATATGGTAGCGAAAGTGTATCAGGAAAAAATAGAATAGGAGAAAGGTCTTAAAGGTGGAGAAGTGGAATTGAGCTAAATTTTTAACATTAACACATAAAGCAGAGTAAAGAGATTCACAATGGGAGGTGATGTTATCAGGAGAGAGTCACGATTCACAAGCAAATACTAGAAGATGCAATGGTCTTACCTATCTTCACAAGAGTGGGTTGGCTCATGAAACTAATAGAATTTGACAATGATATAGCATGAAGGTTTGTAGCCACATTGGAGCATGATGAAGCAATGGTGAAATGATTATCAATGGATGCATCTAAAGTCACTATTGTCACGAGGATTGCACCCTAGATGCTAAGCTTGAAGCTCAACAATCCCGTGAAACATGGAAACACCTTCAAGCCTGTGGGTCTGCTCTTATTGAAGGTGAATCTCTAGGTTATGGGTTGGTTCCCCTTTTGATCTCCTAGAATCTAATGATTTAAATGGGAAGGAAGATAACTTATGAAACTAAGAACTTCGAATGAAAAACTACTTCTAGGAGGTGATGCACCGAAAAAAACTACTATGCAAACTTATTCACAACTAATATTCTCAAAATTTTGTTAACACAACTCAACTTGGGCACCTTGATCGCAAATATATTTTACTAAAAGGCTTTGTTTAACCTTTCCTTACTAAGGAAAACTAGGTTTTCACAAATTAAGAGAAAAGATAAACTTTAAGAGCACAATCAATGACCTATGATAAACTGCTATTGTGTACATGCATCAATAAACGAGACAAAAATTTAAAGGTTTCCAATTTTGAAACACATTACACTTGCATCAAATCGTTTAAAAGAGACAAAACATCAGAAATTGTGAAGGTAAACTCTGTTTCTATTGAATACTCTGAAGGAAACTCTCCAAAACTCTAAACAATCTAAAAATAAAGTATTGTTGTATATATTAATCAACTGTAAAATGAGTCACAAGTTAATATCTCTGTAGAATGCAAAGGTAGAAAACAAGAACTGGGAAAAAGACTAAGTCTTTTCCAATATATGCAAATGATAGCATCGAAGAGCTAGGAGGTGGAACTAGGAGCTAACTGGAACTGAAAATATCACTCAAAATCCCTCTCATGAGCAAGGATGAAAACCCATGAAAAGGGGTCCCACAACTGAAGCAAACTGAACTCAAATAGTTGCAAACTCCTCTTCTCAATGTGCATGATCAAAAGAACTCCATAAAAGGCTCCACCAACTGAAACTAAAACTTATGAAACCTCAGTTTAACTCTACTCTTCTATTTTTGCATGATATAAAGACTACAAAGGAACCTTTATTAACTCCACCTTCTAATTTTGCATTTTATGACAAATAGTAAAGTAATTTATAAATTATTACTTTACTATGATTTACAATATGTGTTTGTTTGTTCAAAAATATGCAAAAATTTAAAGGGAAAAAATAATGTTGGAGTTTGATTTTTTTATTATTTTGCAATATTTGCAAAGATGGTATTAGTTTAGCATAAAAGTTAAAATAAAATGAAAAACACCCTAAAAATGGTCGGGCAAATTATAGGGTAAAGAAAACCCTAAATTTAGACCTGCAGCCTTACACTTTTCCATGTCACTTCTTCCTCTACATTTCTCTTGATTAACACTTTGAGGGCACCACCATAATTGAGTATAGGTTGAGGGTTTGCTTTTGAGCATGATCATGGATGCTTGGATCTAGTAAGTTGCTCTCCATTATAAGAATATTGATACTTTGTTTTCTATCTGTGAAAGAAAAGACTTTGTGACAAAAGAATGATGCATCTTGTCGTATTTTTTGTGATTGATTTATGGTCATTCCTGAAGGTTTCTTTGATTGTCTTTGAACATGTATGTGTTATCTAGACATATTTTGAATAGGAGGTTTCCCTCTTATTGTGTTGGGTTTTTATTCTGTGTAGAAAAATAAACCTTTCTCTATTCAAGTTATTCACTGTGTCGTGGTTTTTTATTTATTGAAATGAAGGAAAAGACCTCCATTCTTTGCACACGTCCCGTTGTATACTCTCAGCAAAAAATTAGAGCCTTATTCCTTCTCTCTTAGGAAAATGAGCATAGGTTTCTATTGGAAACACAGGTCGTGGATGTGGCTCTACGTTATTTGTTGCATCTAGATGTTGTCCTCCATAGATAAATAAAGACCCTCTGGTGACTTTTTGACTGTATGGTGACCCAATCGGCCTCACCATCTGCTCTTTTCATGGTGCAGGGTTTTCTAAGGCCACAGGCTCATTATTGAAACCTTTTTAAAAGGCTACTCACTGGCTTGACTATCTTCTTTAAACTATAGTGC